>BMAU01015761.1:0-441641 GCA_019973935.1 Trichonephila clavipes | reverse complement strand
CACATGTATTGCTCACATATCTATTTAAATTTTTGCGAGTCATTTACTCGAAGCAAAAAAGCCGAAAATTTATAACCCGCATTTTTAACTATTAATTTCTTTTTCACATAGTTAAAATGTTTCCCATAAGAATTAAATTGTGTGTAGGGACTCCTTCATTACTTATCTAGCGGATATTATTGGGGCAATAAAAACCAAGGTGTAAATTTTACTCAGCAGGGAAAAAAGGTGTTTTTCACAACTCTCTAAAAACTGCTTTTTAAACTCTTAAAGTACGTTATTTTAGTCTTATTTATGAAAAAATTTTCTTGAAAGAAAGTGGATGTTTTTTGCAACGAAAATTCCAAACTAATGATATGTCAGCCCCAAGTCAGACATTACGTTAGGCAGATAGCAGCACTTTTCATTAAGATAGAACGTATTTTATTTTATTCATTAAAAATTGAGAAATACAGGACATAATCATTTTTCATTGACTTTTTTTTCCAAAATATCATCTTTTTTCCTCATTTAGCTCTCTTTGATTTTACAATTCATTCAGAGAATAATACAAGGAATTGTTCCAATACGTTTTGAACAAATAAGTGTCAAAACAATCAAAATACCATATTCACTCGTAGAGGATAAAATGACTTGTAGTTATAATATTGGGATACTTACGTATTATTGCAATCTTTGGCGACATTATATAAAAACGAAGCACGTACGATACAGCGCATACGACACATGCGAAACTGGGATTGCCAACTTGGCGAGTTATCTGGAACGTTGCGATCGTTGGTGATAATACATTAGTACCTAATATTGCTATTATTTTTAAGAAATAATAATGGCATTTGAATTTGACTGAACATGCAGGTTATCATTAGAGGTACCTAAAGATTAAACTTGAACTCGCCTAAATTTCATTATATTTTACTTCTATTAAAAATAGGTTTTTATTAGTCACAAAATTCAAATGATATTGTTATTCTTAAAAATGTTTAAAAAAGAAAAGGAAATGTATTACATGCTCACTTAATGTTAACTAAAATTCTAATTTGTAAAATTTTTAAGTCTCAGTTACGAATATTAGTTTCATTTCAATTCCCATATTAAAAGTATTAATTAACCCTGTGTTAAGATTGATTAATTTGTTACTCCTAGTAAAAAGTCTTATGTGGAGCAAAATTTTTCCCTAAAAGCAAACAATTTCTAAAAATAATTATTATTTACCTTTATTTTATCATGCAATTAAAACATTTCTATTATTCTCTTCTTCATTGCAATTCCTCAACAGAAATAAAAGTGGAGATTTTCGTGTCCTTTTTTTTGGAATTGTAATTCTAAATAATGGACGCAATGGTGAAGTTCTCTTTTATTTCAAAGTGATAGTAAATTCTTTCTCTCTATTCAGCTGTTGTTGTTTTTGGCATTTTTTTTTACGAAAAGTAAGCACACATAAACATGTTGAATTATTTTATTATTCTTTTTAAAGAAAGTATTGGTAGCTGTAAAAAACCTAGAGTATATTTTATTCAAAATGTATCGATATAACTTTCCTTTGTGATCATGAGCAACAATTGTTCAAGCATTTCATGTATATATACGCTGTTACCAGGCCTCATTTCATTTCTTTTTCTTTTTTTGTTAATGAGAACATTTATAACCCCGCGCACTACAAATTATTATATCACATGGGAGCTTACAAAAAAAGTAAGCGTGAAACACACATCATTCAGAAGATAGGGATTACAACTCAAACATCCATGTCTTACCCGGGACTCGAACCCTACGGCACCCGCGATCAAGCGTCACTAATCGCTATACCGGAGGGGCGACGATCAGTGATTAGGTGGAGGAAAATGCAATGTGTATATGTATTGAAAGTGTTTTACATTTTTTAATGGAGCATGGTAACGGATAAAGATATAAGGATGCTTCAACTTTACATGTATTGAAGATTGTGAGTCTGGGCATTCAAGCAAAACTGCTTCTCATATTTTTAACTTTTTTCTAAATTCTAATTTCAATTTCTCACCAAATCTTGTATACGTACAATGTTCTGAGAATAATAAAACCTCAACGAGATTATGTATTTTTAAACAAAATAGTTTCTCAATGTGCAAGTTTGCTAAATAAATTATAATATATATTTTTTTTACTGCGAAACAAGTTTTCTCCTTGATGTTTGAAAAAAAATTAGGAATAGAACTGTTAATGTCATATTCTATGCTAGAGCTCTATGAAAACTGAAATTTTTCTTTTCTTTTTTTATTCCCTATGATAAAAACAATACTAGTTAGGAATTAAAAAAAAAATATAGGATATAGTGATTTCTATAATTTTTTTCTTCATTTCTTTGGAACGTTCGTTAATCAGGTTAACTTTATTGTGCAATATTCAGTATAATTTTAATTCAGTTACGATGTATTTTAACTTAGAAAATAATCATTTTGGACATTCAACTGATAGTTTATTGATTATATAACTGCAATTTAAATTGCTAAATAAAATATATGTGTATAAAATTAAACACAGAGATTGATTTAAATGAAACTTTTTTTAAAAAATTACAAAGCTACAAGCATATAAATGATGATGATAACATTAGAGCAAATAACCTTATATCCTATTATTCAAGGCACATTACAAAATATAATGAATGTATTTTTTATTACTTAAAATGTAGCAAACTCCACTATTTTAGCGGAATCGCGATGCGAGTTTTACTTAATATTATTTTTCGTATAAATGCAATAGAAATATGCAAATTATGTTGGCAAAAAAGGAATTAAAATTACTAAATACGTCTAATAATTTAATCCAAATTTAAGATTTTGAAAATAAGTTTTATCTTCATATCTATCATAAGATTAATTTTATCACCTCTCTAACAATAAAACGAATAACTTTCAGAAATATCTCATCACTAATGCAATCAAATGTGGATATATTTACAGTGAAATACGTTTAACGCGAAAACGCTTAAGGCGAAATATCGTTTAATACGAAATAATACTACAGTTGCAACAAACTACTATGCATCTTCATGCATTTATTTTCTCTTAACACGGAACGAAAATTGCTCAACACAACAATATTGCGCTTTAGGGAATGAACAAAATACGGAAAACGCCAGCTACTTAATGAAATGTTTGAAAAAGTTTATGTATTATTGAACTGTTCTACTGTATCATCGGAAGAATACCTTGCAGTAAACGATGATAATGTGTGTACAGCACCAATTATAGAAATGACATTTTGGAGTTAGTTCAAAGCTCAAAAATATCATTGATGCAAATTTCGATGACGAAAATGGAATGGAAATTGCAGCTCTTGTTCCCACATCATCCAAATACATCATGAAAAGTATGCTCAGTTATTTAGACGCACATTCCAATGATCAAATAAATAAGAAATTGACGACATCAAACAATTTGTAGAGAATTTGATGCTAAAAAAAGATAATGCAAAGAAAAATTTCGAATTCTTTTTTCCAAAAATTTAATAAATGTTTGATTTTTTTAAAAAAAAAAACTTGAAAATATTCTACTTAATTTCATTAAGTTCTTATGAATACTTTTGTTTCTTTGATTTTAATTAAATACATGCATATATACATATCTATTTGAATAAAAGGGTTTTTTTTAATATATGATTTTTTTAAATATCCTTCAACAAGAATTTTTTAAAGCGAAAAAAAAATATTTCAGTCCTCTTAGTTTCGTGTTAAGCGATTTTTACCTTTTTATGTGAAAATCATATGAGTCTGAAAATGCCAGAATATTACTGTAGCTGATAAAATCGCAAAGTCCTAATAACTTCGGATGAAAGCTGGGATATTTGCATTAAATTAAATTTGATCTAATCTGATCAAATGCGATATCATATTATTTTAGATCAGATATGTTATCATAAAAACTGTGTAAAATATTAACTGGGTTTTTTAAATAAAAGTCAAAATATTGATTATTATTTACATACTGAAAGAAGTTTATTTCAATTTTAATTAGTTTTACTATAGCATCGCTAAAACATTTCCCCCCTGTTTTCTTTTTCTTTTTTTAATTTCTATTATTTATTTAAATGAAATTCTTTGCAGAAAGAAAATATTTAATTAAGTTGCATCTTTTCGTAATTTATAACTTTTATTAAAATATTTGCTGTTTGAAGTTTTGACGATACCTAGTAAACAAGAAATTTATATCGATATAATAACATGAAACAATTTTCCTTATTATAAATGCATACACAAGATCTAATATACTCTTTTCCATGACTAAATTTTAAAAGTATTTGCAAGTAGGGTAAATTTTTCAAACATTACGACAAAGGAACTTTTTCTTCGATGTGAAATGCTACCCGAGACTTTCTGCCCGAAGGACTGAAAACTGAGCAAAAAAAAAAAGGTAGAACGTGACTGACTGCATGTTGCACTGTGAAAGAGAGTTCAAATGAAACAAACAAAAAAACCCGTCACTGCCTCATTAGCAAAATCAATCATTCAAACAGGAGAGGAAAAGTTTTCTGTGTAACAATCAGAGACTGCTGAATGATGGAAAACAGCTGCTGTAACTGAAAAGTAAACTTTCGAGATGTTAAAAAAAATACATGAAACGTTTATTTATGTTTTTAGTTTCACTTACCTTGTAATATTTTGCTGATGTAAGATTTAGGAAATAATGGATGAATAAATGAACTCAAAGCTGTATTTGACTGAAATACAAAACTTGGTAACTATGATTCTTTTAGCTATTGTTGAAATATAGGACTATTAAAACAAAGCAGTGCGTTTGTAAAGAGAATTATCTTATAAAATAATTATTAAAGTTATTTAAAGCTATAAAGGAGTATTAAAAAAGTTTTGTTTAACCTTTTTTCTCATGAGTAATGCATTACAATTTGAAGACGATACATTCGTAGTATACATTCGTTTAACTATGCACTTTTACTTTTCTTGCAAAGCTTTTACAAGTTTATGTTAAAAGATTATGAACCATGTAGTAAAAAAAACATAAAAATGAATTAAATATTAATAAATTTCTAGATCCATACAGTTCGGTCAAAATATATGTTGTACGTACTGTAAATATAATATTCAATTACTTTGCCAGGTACAGATCCTAATAACAGGGGGAAACTTTTTTAAATTACCATTTGTTAACTCTTTCTAATGCAAACTAGCTGCAATTTTATCTTTATTAAACGCATAAATACATAAATCAAAGAGTACAAAATAAAAACATAAGATTAAATTTTGATACTGCTGTTAGAAATGCACATCTAAAATGGTGCATTTAGAGATTTAAGACAATTCTGGAATTATTTATTCAGTAATATATGTCATTTTCAATTTCAACTAATGTAGAATCTTCCTATTCTTATTAAGAATTTGTGAATATAGTTTGCAATAAATACTCATACTCTCATGTGTATTATTTCTCTCTCTCAATACCATTATATGCAATTTAAAGAAATGTACAATTAGTCGCAATACTGACAATTATTAAATAATCCACATATCAAATGGAAAAAAAATTATGTAGAATATATATTTCGGAATTATGGTATCTTTCAAGTATTATCAAAAGTATAAGTATATCGTAAGTATCATCATAAGGGTATAAATCAAAATGCAATTAATGTCTGAAAATTTTTATTTGATTATCCGTCTTTTAAAGAGTTAACTATCAAATGCATTACTGTTTTATCTTTTTTAAAAAAGTAAAACTACGCACAATAGATTTTACCATGAGAAATTACACTAGACAATAACATTTATTTTGAAGCGACAATTTATTGCAAAAATAAACATTCCAAGAAAAGAAAATAACTCATTTATCTCTGAGTGAAACATCACTAATAATATAACTAATGTGTATTTACATGATTTAACCATACTTATTATTTGTAACCAAGAAATGTGTTAAATTCTCGAGTTTTTCGATACTTGCTTGCTGTGCTGCAAAGAAGCATAATTCTTGATTCAAGTTCCATGATGTATCTGTATTTGATTACATATCTGCTCTCTCGGACGTTAGTAGCGAGAGTTTGTTGAGATTCATGACGGTCTTCCAAACGATCCCAATGTAACGATCGATTCTATATTTGCAACACAGTCGTTGAATTCCGACCATTGCAAGAAACCATACTCTTGAAGGCCACTTCTCTGTTCCTATAGAAAGCTCTGCTCTTTCTTTTACGAGGCATAATACGATCTTCTCGCAAACAACTAACAATCAAATTCGCTTTCCACCTGATGCGCCTGATGTGTATAACTATCTTTATGTATATATAGATTAAGATGCAATTTCTCTCCTTCAACGGTAAATTGCGCTGAAGTGCTACTCATCTGCATATTCCAACTCCTTTTCTGTAGATGGCAGTGTGATTTTCAGTATGATTATTTGCTTTCTGGCGTGTTAAAAGCATATCTACGTTCTCTAAACTCATAAGTTATATTTATATTTCATTCTGGCATATATATGTATATATATATATATATATATTGGTAAAGAACTTAAACAATTAAGCAGAATTCTCTAAAAATGATAGAAAAATATATTAACAAAACTAAATAAAAAAAAAACAGAAATGAGATCTACGATTCTTTTTCTTTTCATTTTGTTACAGTACTAACTTAATACAGAACACCGTTTTTTGCTTGGACTTCAAGTCGTTTAATATGATGCGTAAACTTAACTGACCCTTGCGACATGTTTCCGTTGTAAAATACCTCCATAAACCAAGTGTGACATACATTCTAAAGAAAAGTGAAAGAATCAAGAGAACACAGAAGCACATTTTACGCCTCTAAAGACATCCGAATATTTCGCAAATAAAAGTTGCAATCCAACGCCTGAGCAGCGTAAATTTATTTATCGCATTGCAATTCCCCAGAGTTGGAGAATGCAATTGGATACAGAAGCAGATTTCATTTTGTGGAGAACAGAGAACAAAGTGAATCAGCTTTTATTTCCTTAGGTTGGAATGGAAGAAATAAAGTTAAATAAAAAAATACATTCACTTGCTAAGCGAAATTCTCTGTAGTAAACTTGCTAGATGAAATCATGCGAAACAGAGGCGTTGTTCTTTTCTTTATAGATATTTTGTTACAGACTTTTCAAAATTTAAACTGAACTCTCTTGACAAGAAGATTTCAAACTTTATTATGTTAAAAATACTTTTTTGTGAATGAATTATTCAGAGGAAGTAAACTTATGGAATGAAATAATTGTATTAAAACTTTGGAAAATGGATTAAATAATGAAACATTTAAATGAGAAAAAAAATCTATTAGAACGTAAAGTGTATGAGTAATTTGCATTGCCGATGACGAAGTGCTTATGTGTTTAGGTTTCTGTTGTAAGTATTGATATTTTACTTTTTTGTGAAGCATGCAAATATCAAACCGAAAAATAAACTACTAAATCATCTGAAAAAAGAGACACGGTATTAAACATAACACAGATTCAATTCATAAATATTGTTAAATAATATATTTCATGTTCAAGAAATAAGCTAATAAAACTTTTCTATTGTCTTCTTTCATAATATGATAAAATATATATATAAAAAAAAGTTACACAGTATGAAAACTCATTTATTATTCCATTATTTTTCTTAGAATAATGAAATGCAAAATTTTTTCCCAACTAACTACCGATTGTATTATATAGGCTAAATTACTCATAATTGAATAAAGTGAAAATACGAATGCTCTCTCTCCAAGATTGCTGATTTGCAGTTAAATTTCAAAAGCTTAGGAATTTTCAAAGTGATTCGCTACAGCATCAATATAAATTCTGTAGAAGAATACTCCGATGAGTAGTGCTACTTAGAATGAAGGAAAAATATGTTAACAACATCATCAATCTCTACTTCAGTTTGAAAATGTTGATTATTCTTCGGTTGAAAAATAGCTAACATTTACATTTATTTAGTTAAGATGAAAAGAACGTGCCATCATTTTGGTGTTTTTTAATTAAAAAATCCAGCTGCAAATTTTGATGTATGAGAATTTTAGTTAAGATGGCTATTAATTGATTGCTTATTAATATCGCTCTTTAAAGCAACACAATGATTATTGTCATTGCTTCCAGTGATTTTGATCATCGGTCAAGTGATGGGGGTGATATCTGAACTCTACTCTTCAAACTTCCCCACTAAGGCAGCAAGAAGCGTGTAAAACTCGATAGGATTAACGTGTCTCAGCTTCTACTCAGTGGGTTTTCTTTACTAATGATCATGTTGACTCGCGAGTCTTAAACATTTACTTCTTATGAAATATTTTAAAGCCACTTCATGTTGTACAAGTTACCTGTGTTAGTTCTGTAGCTGAATGGTTTTAACCACATCTGTATGCTTAGTACTGGACTCAATATCATAGCAGTGGATATATTAGTTCACTACGTATCACTTGGAACCGCAGTTGACAAAGGTCAGCTTGTAATTTCTTCTTTCTAAAGCAGTGCTTCTCAAACTTTCAATACTGGCACCCCCCCTTTTCGATCACAATTTTTATCGCGCCCCCTTATACATTAACCCTCTAACTGGACACCTTCCTCCTGAAAAGTTATTCCGAAAGCGTTTAACTCTTATTTTGCGATTCCCTTCAAAAATGCAACAGACTTTTTTCCTTTCCCCTTTTAGAACTTGGGTGGTCGAACGGGGAAAATTTTACGACCCAGTTCGGTCGCTTTGAAAAGTAAAAACCAAGAGATCAATCGTTTACAGCTAGCTGTTAAGTTGCCTTGGGCAATCTTCTTTGAAAGCGTAAATATCCTCTCTTGATCAATCCTCTTTGAAAAAGATACGGTGTTTCTTTCTCCTATATGTTCAGTCACAGTAAAATTAAAAACGAAATGAAAGGTAAAAAAAAAGAGGAAAAAATGAAATAAATAGTATGTTAGAAGTTGAAAAATAATTATATTTTCTTCAAAGAAAATTTATTTTTCTGTGATTTTTAAAAATTAAAAAATATATATATATTTTTGGTATTGCGATTTGACCAGAAAAAGCATCCTGTATTCATTTTTGAATATGAGAGTAAGAAAACGCGCTCACTTTCCTGTTTTTTAAAAAAGTAATGAGGTAAAAAGAGCAAAGGCCCTATCTCATTTTTAAACAATAACAGAATAAATATTACATACAATGATTATATTTATGAAATAAAACCGATCTTTCTCTATTCAGTTATATTTTTAATTTAAAATAGCATAAAAAAGGATTTCAATACTTTTAATTTATTTTAATTAAAATCATATAAAAGATATTTTTATGTTAACTGAATATTTTTCGGAAAAAATTTAAATTTTCCTTCCTAGTGTTCTCTTTTTCGAACTTCTTGTATTAAATAAAAATTCCTTTTCTACATCGGCATTTGTGATGGACATAACACACATTCAGTCAATAATATTTAGTTTTAATGGGGGATATACTTCTTCAAATGCGCATGACAGTACTTCTAACCATATTCTACTCAAGTTTAATTTCTTATCTTTCTGTTTCTTTTATTACAAGGAAAAATGTCACACATCGTTAACTACATTTTCACACAATTCGGTCATTACAAATTCTATTGTAAGAAAAGTTCTCCCTAATTAATCGTGTCTTTCAAAACAGTACACTTAAAACAATTTTGTTCACAGTGAAATTAACCGACAGTTCCACAATGTATCCATACCAAATTTTAAAAACAATTTTAACATTTTAAAATGTATCCTGTATTAAATTTTTTGAGTATAGACAAATATTTCCTGCTGTAGGGAAGACATAGTATGTGATGTGGTGTGTGGTTTTGAAACAATGTTTTCGTACGTGTAGACTATTTTTTAAAATTTAATTATCACTAAAGCTGATCATATAACTGCAAATGAGCCTTATTTTAATGTGTGCTGGTATCAAAATAAAACACTTTACAATATTAAACAGCCTATGAGTTTATATTCAATATCAATGTATTCGCAAAATGGTTTACAACTTCTATTCAAATTGTAAAGAAACTGAAATATATAATTATATCTTACTGCAGTCAAAAATATTTATATGTAAATATCCTATTCCTCCACTTATTTCAGTACATTTTAAAAAACTGTAGCTGAATGCAATTTTTTATAGTTATAAACGAGGCATAACAGCTCACACAGTCGTAAAAATGTCCTTATCATTTTTAAATATACTACTATAAAACGTATATGGATTGTAAGATCAGTTGTAAAATCCTAAAAGCTTTTAGAGGAGCTAAAAACATGTAATTTTGGACTGATCAAATTTTTAATATAATACACAAATATACATGTTATTAAGCAAATACATTTGAAAAATCAAACTTCCTTCTGAAATAAACGTAATTGAAAGAAAAATGTTTAATTGCAAAAGAGTGGAAATATATGTTTATCTAAGGGGTATCCCCAAAGTGAGGTAATCCTCAAACTTAAGACTCAAACTCAGAAGCACAACAATCCATGAGGGCCAGGAACTACTGTGCCCATCATAATACACGTGACCATTGAACGCTGAGGAATGTCCCGATTTGGAACAGATGTCCCGATTTGGTGGTCTGTCTGAAGAGAGACCTTCAGTGTTTAAGACCCGAAGCAAGCTTGGTACTCATTTATCGACCCAAAGTAGCGGCGATGAAAGGCAGAGTCGACCGTGGGCAGCCCGTTAATAGAACCCCAGACCTGTGGTGTGGAAGCACTATACACATTCACTCAATCCTATTCGGTGAAAAATAAAATTTAATGTTAGAATCTTATATAAATCCCTAATGAATGAAGGAGTCCAAACTTTTTTTTTTCATGTAAACTGTTTAGACGGAAATGGTTAATTATGAATATTTCACAAGTTGCATAAATTAAAATTAACCGTTATAGTTAACATAAATTTTTAATCTAAAGTAGGGTTGGTTACCTTAGATATTGTCAAACACAACAATGTATTGGAAGCCAATTCCACAATTTGTTGTTATAAAAATGTATGGAAAATTACAAGATTTATTTTTGCATTTGTTATATATATATATATATATATATATATATATATATATATATATATATATATATATATATTATATATATAATTTTTCCTGGGAGCTTTAAAAGCTAGAGCGGCATCCATCAAAACCGAGGTTCTCTCTCTGTTTTTCCAGATTGCCCCTGACTAAGCCGGCTCTGCCATAGTAAGCGAAAATGCCGGATTTTGTTTGTCAAGATCATTTTATAGCAGACTGCATTTTTATGTATTTTAGATAGTAGTTTTTTATTTTCTACATCAATATTTTAATGTCTGAGTTTAAAATTATATAAAATTCTTGACATTCGCATCAATGACCATGATAATTTTTATTAGTATATGAATGTGTCATCAAACGATTACATGACTAATATTAACACCCACACACACATTATTTTAACCATTTAATTGATATCAAGTATAACATAACGCACACAAATTTTCTAAACTTTAAAATAAATATTTCGAAAACTACTTCAGATATACTCAATTTTTTTATTCCTACGCTTTAGCTTCTCAGTTTTGCTTCTCTATGTAAGAATTTATTGTAATTGTATATTCATCAATTTTTTTTAGTATATTTTTGCTCTTAGCATGCGGTTTTCAACCGAATTGTATGAAATCTTTGAAATATATTAAATGAATGATTGAATATTAACGTCGCACTGTTCACTTACACGAGGGCTTTTGGCGACGGACCACGTAATTTTTGAACCATGGTCAAGTGACATGGACGACACCTGAGCTGGCACCCCTCTCCTAACTACCCCACCACACCAACGGGAGGACGTTTCAGCTCTCGACAGATTTAACGTGCATCGCTGCCCTACACGGCGGGTCTTTAGTGGTACTGGGCTCGAACTCGTGACAAAGCAAGCCACGTTCCGATACCTATACCACTCGGCTACCACGGCCGAAATATATTGAAAGATACCAAAGAAGCTATATAATAAAATTTGAAATTTTTATTATACTCAAACAATTGCTAAAACTTATGGTAAATAATTTTTAACGGCGCGATGCATTTTTTTCGAAATTTCAAATGGAATTTCTAACATAAAATTTCTAGCTTTATAAGGTCGAGATTTCAAAACATATCCAGATTTTAATTACTTATTCAGTTAGCCTTTAAAAAAGATAAATGTTGAGGTATATTTTGTATAAATAGATATTTTTGAACAATATATAATTCGAATGTTTTTCAATAGCTCGAATTTAAAATTGGTTTTTATGTTTATTTATATGCATAAATGTCTACTGTAAATGTTTCCGTATATTTTTGATTACCATTTATTCAAACATTCAAGTTATAAAAAAAATGTGTGAAAATCTTCATTCATGTTGTCTTTGATGTAAACTGAAGTTCAAGCACTTAAAATTCAAATATAATTTGGTGTATTTTAACTATATATAACCAGGCACTGTACTTAAACTTCCCTGAACACTTGGACTTTGAAATCTAAAAAAAAAAAAAAAACTAATAAATCTTAATTAGTTTTTTTTTTTCGTTATTATTTTTATCAAAGTGTAAGAAAAATGTTTCAAATGATTTGAGGAAGTTTAAATTTATTCATTTTTAGTGGTTGGAAAATTGAAAAGGTTTCTAAATTTTAAAGAGTTTGATGTTTTATTAATTTTTTCGGTATCTTATAATAAAATAATCATGTTTCAAAAACTGAAAGCTTTGAATAAGAAAAATGAAGCGAAAGAGAATACTTAAAAAGATAATTTGTCTAACTATATAAAATAGCAGATTGCCCTGACACGCCCCAACTTGTTACAGTTTGAAATTAATATGAAACCAAAAGGGAATTGTAACATATTTTACTTATGCGTTGGGACTTTTGGAAACTTTTAAAATACAAGCTAGCTCAGAAACACACTCTTCTTGGGTTGTAAAGAAATTTCTCCCCGATTTTTTACGATTGGAGGGGGGGTCAAAACACGGGGTTCCCTGCGAGCCATAAAACTTCTGCTGTGTTGCTTCCTCCGTCCCTCATTATCTTCCAAGATGTTAAACCATAAAAGGGGAAAGGATTTCAGAAAAGTGCGGCTAATCCGCTTTTGAAAACGTTACTTGAAGGCAGAAAATCCGTGCAGTCCATTTTCGAAGCCTTTCTAGTAGGGCTGAAAAAAATCCGTTCTGTCCAGTTGGAGGGTTAATAATGCACTTTGAAGCTAAAGCTACAATAGGCGATCTTAATTATAAACCATACAAATTACTAATATAAGTATTACATTTTGTATACTACTTTTAAGCAAAAAAAATAATAATAATAAATAAATAAAATAATAGGATAATTATTATGTTATTTTTCCTTTTTCTAATTTTTAAATTGAACATCTTGCAAAATGCGGTGGCTACTTAGAAGACAAAATACAGATATCTGCTAAACATAGAAAAATAACTCAGAGGGTCAATTTCTAATCATAAGCATTTCTTTGAAAAACAATGCTCTGTAAAATAAGCCCATGGAAGTCGCTAAAACTTATTAAACTTGTTCTTAATTTAGTATTAATTAATAAGTTATAAAATACTCTGTGCAGCACTGATACATTAAAAATACACCGGCTGAAGTACCCGCTCTTTGCACGAGTTCATTTATAAGAAAATAAAACATTGAAATAATCACTGAATTGTAAAGAGAGTGAAGTCAAGTGCGCGACAATGTTTACAAAAATATAAAATATTTTTTTTAAAAATGATTGCTAAAATTATAATAGTTTTAAGCGAACTGTAATTTTAAGCCTCACATAATTAGCATTTATAATTAGTGTTAAATAATGAACAATAATGGGAAATTCCGATGAAGAATAATTGTATTATTTTCAATATTTAAAGCGAAAAGACATCAAAGTGTCAAGACATCAAAGCGAAAAGACATCAACCCGGGAGCAGGCGCGCACTCGATACGGTCGAGTGGGGTTATTGAGTAACCCCAATCCTTTTTTTTTATAATTATTTTATTGTACACGATACAAATCGTGATTCCAGTGAATAATTTAATTAAGAGAAAGTTCACTTACCTACTTTCAAGGACTTTTCAATTTTTCTTTGGTAACAAATAAACAGTTTTGCCAGAATTAACGATTTCGTAATATGTGTGTCCCGCGCGACCACTTCCGGGTAAAAAATGTATTTATTATGATAATATGTATGTTACTGAAAAAAAAAAGTGTGTAAAACGTTTTTCGTTAAGCTTTATATGTTTAAGAATACTCACAAAATAAGTCTTGGCGAAGTAATCCTTCAAAATGTGTGCTCTCCGTGGTTTTCCAAATATCATAAAACTCTTTTGCATGGAAAAAAGCGCAACAGAGAAATACATTACTTACAACTTCCCTAAATGAGAAACAAACACACATAAGACAGGTATCATAATTAACTGTACCAATAACTCAGAAGGTCAAACCGTTTACAGCTATAATGTGCAGTATTTCAAAAATAATGACAGTGATGAATTTTTTACGTTCGTAATTTTTTATTAGATCCTGGGTATGGGATCTGTTTATTCTCTGAAAGAGTAGCATGTTAGGTTTAAAAAGAAAGCGTAGTAAAAAATCTCTCTTCATGGGATTACAGCAAATCAAATAAGAGTTTTTTTAAAAAAAATTTGGTTATAGGATCAAAGATAGCTAATTAGGTATTGAAGAAGTTTTTTTTTTATTTTTGATGACTTAATATCGGACGCGTGCGCCTATAAATTATATCAGAGTAAAAATGCATTTCTTATTATGTCTGAATTTTTTTTTGTTTTAATTCATTCAAGTAAATTAATTCTTTTTAAATCTTTTATTTTCGATGTGCTCGTGCCCCCCTCGTAAGTTTATCGCTCTCCAGGGGGGGAGCGCACCACAGTTTGAGAAACACTGTTTTAAAGATACTATCAAACCATACAAAATTTTGTAAGTTAATTTTAATATAATATCATTAATTGGTACTTCATTCTACAATGGTGATTGTAGACATTGAACAAGATCTGCTTGATTTAATCTTATTCTATAATAGTTACCCCTGGATCACCTTTACAATTCCTTTTACATTCAAAAATGCGTTTTACTACAATAAAGCCATTATAATCTATAAATTATCACCTGAAACCCATAAAATGCTTAGGTACAAAGCTGATTCATAATTTTCAACTCTTATTTTTCAGTCTCAGTATTTCAGTACTATTTTTGTATCACAGAGGCCAGTGCATAATGCTCAGTTGTTTATATTTCTCTACATCCATCTTTCATAATACGAAGGATTATCTTTTATTAAGTTGAAAACCTTTCCCTTTTATATTTTTTTATTTAAATTAAAACTGCAAGTATATTCCTTACGTAACTTTTGTAGAATCTTCTTTCGTCGTTTTTTTTAACTACTCTGTAAGCACTAATTATCAAATCTCCTTTTATACGAATTTGTAGCTGATCTATTGTACTCTTCCTATTGCTTCACAAAAAACTCCAAACACTATGAATTCATTAAAATTCTAACGTTTGCGCGTAATATCAGAATGAAGAAATAGCTTTCAGAACCCAAAGTGTGTTACTTCAGTTCATCATTTATTTGTTTATTTTTAATATAAGTTGGCGAATTTTCATTGAACCATTAAACATTGTAACTGATTCGTCTTAAAAATTGAATACAACAATTTTTTCTTAAGGTATCCGATTAACCTAAAATCATGATTTTTTAAAAAATTGCTTCATTTACTTATGATTTTATTTTATAAACCATCTCATTGTTTTATAAAAATACCAATTTTTTTTTTATTTTCCGTTCACTAGAACAAAAACTACAAGCGCTTTAGTAAAAGCAGATGTTCTAACTTTACATAAGATGTCAAACTTTAAAATGCGTTTTACTCGAAATGAAGTTTTCTCGAAAAGCTCAAACGGAGTCAGCGATTTCACAAAAAGTTTAAAAAATAATTTGCTGAAATTTTTTGTGAATGTTCTGCGTAACAGTAGAAGTGTTTTAACCCTCAGTTTTATCAATAACTGTCTTATAACAATATTTACAGTTCTTGATGTGAATATAATCGCTGTTTTTTTAAGCAATTTCATATAATAACTAAGATAAAGTGCTCTAGTTATTGTAAAAATTAAAATATCTCTTATTCTGAAGGTCATTTCAAAAAGGAATATCAAAGTCATACATCAAAAGTGAAAAGTTGAGATTTTGTTCATTTACTATTCGAACAGAGTGGGCTCCGTTTATGCAATCTTTTGTCAATTTTTATTCATTTTTCCCATTTTAGTGATAATTATTTATTTTTCTCATCTTAATTTTAGCCTTTTTTCTTTAAATGTACTAAATAAATCTAAAAACTTTACAAAAAATCTCCATACTTCCATTGTTTTAAAAAAAATGTATTCGCAAGTAGTTGGATACTTTAACTGCTCTTGTGACATAGCTCTCTTTACCAAGAATGTTTTCAATTATATTTGAGCTATATAATACAACTATATTGATTTTTAACTATATTATGCTAATTTTATTTTTTATTGCAGTATCTTGATGTAAATTTATTTTGGAAGCAGTTTTGGGACCACTTAAATATTACAGTATTGAAAGAGAGCGAATAACTTACAAATTTTTGTTTTATTTTTCAGCTATACTCTGTGAAATGTTAAGATCTTGTATTTGTCGATAACATTAAGATTTTTTGAAGAATCTTCGTATCTAACAATTTTCAAAATTCCATGGCATTCTAACTTTCTGACCTATTAAATACTTGTGTGCCATTCTTCATTTTGTAGTTATCAATAACTAGTTTTGAAAGAAAAATTCTTCCTCTTTCAGAAGATTTTATGTAATTTTTTTAAATATAAAAAAATACAGAGGAAAATTTAAAATATATAAATATTTGAAGACATAAATGAATGTTTATTTTTCATTCATTTATAATTAAATTTTAAAAAAACGCAAAAAAGGACAAGAAAACCATAAAAAAGTAATAGATTCTTGTTAGCAAAACCGTAAAAAAAACTCTCTCTCTCTGTTTTTTATTTATTTTCTAAATTTAAGCTGTTGTTTGTAAGAACACCATGAAGGAATCATCAGAATTAAATGAAATTCAATACACAAACGACTAGCATTAGTATAAATAAATTATGAAATTTTCAAAGCAAACAAAACTATATTAAGTGCTGAAAATCAGTATTTGGTGTAGCCATCACGCACTGCAATAATTGCTGCTATACCTGTACGACGTGGCATGGGTCAAACAGGTAGATTTTGAATGTCTGCTTGTGGAAAAGAATTCCATATTGCTTGTATGCGCACCAAAAGTTCGTCTTTTGAAGCTGCAGGACGCGGATCACGAGCGAGACGCCGGCCAACTAAATCCCACACGGGCTCAATAAGTTATATATCAAGCGAATAAGCAGACCAAGGAAGAAATTATATGTGTTGGGCTGAAAAGAAGTCTCAAACAATCTTTGCATTATTCTGCTGAAAGATAGCTCAATGGATGCCTCGAAGGAAGGGAATACCTTCGGGCTGTAGCACTTCATGAATGTACCTGTTGCTATTTAGATTGCCCTCAATTCGTACCAAATTGGATCGTCCATGATACGAAATCGCACCCAAACCATAACTTTGGGTGTTAGGCCACTTAGTCGTTCGATAACGCACTGTGCAAGATGGATTTCACTCGGCATAGCGTCTAACACGAATGTGGCCATTATGGTCCCACAAATTGAAGCATGATAATCTGAAAAGACATCTTGATGCCAATCAGCTTACCAGGCTTTGTGCTCATGAGCCCATTGCAGACGCAGCCGTCGATGGTTTGCCGTGAAGGGAATCCTGTATCAACGCACCTTTGCACGCAATACACAGTCCAGCAAACGTCGATGAATTGACGGAGCCGATATTAGTACACATGTGACAGAAGACCAACGTGCTGCAAACTGCCTAGAGGAAGCTGTACGGTCATTCAACGCCATGTGGAGCAAGTATCGATCGTCGCGCGCTGCCGTCACCTTCCGTCGTTCACTGCCAGTTTTTCGATTCGTTCGGTGTTCGTCGGTCCACTGCTTCCGAACTCGAATCACCGGGGAACTATTCTGCTGCACACGAGCTCTTATTGCGCGATAGAAAAATCCTTGCCGAAAGTCAATAATGATCCTCCGTTAGTTGATGGAATTTCTTCTTATTTTGTCGAAGATGCACACTTCGGTCTTATTAAACGTTCACCACGAACAATTAGTCAAAAACTATTTTCAACGTCCCACTACAGTTCTCTATTTACGCTTTCAGCATCAGCTCAGAGGACGCCACGCATGTGCGGAGGCTCTGAAACCTTACTATTTCACTTAACATCCTATAATTGATAGTTGCTGCAAAGTTCCTTTAATTCTGATGATTCCTTCATGGTGTTGCAGTTTTTACAAACAGCAATATACTTAAAATGTCTCAACAAAAGTCTTTAGGATTTCTGTATTGATTGTATTTTCTTACTGTACGAAATATCATGGTTTGCTGAGATGAATGACTATTACATTCTTCAATGAAAATAATATCTACTTACATTTTTTGTAATTATAGTATTAAACGATTTTTTTTTCTTGTATCATTCAAATATCCCTTCGTGAAATCTTTTTAAAGTTAATTAATCACCTCAAATAAAAAAAAGGGATAAAATTCATCTCTTTCTTTCTCATTACATTAATTTCAAAATAGCATCAACAAGTCGACTCATATGTGTAATTATAATTAACTCAGAATTACTATTGCACTGTCAAATAATTACATTACTTGTCCACAGTAACATTTTTAAGCAATTTTTTAGTTTCCTAATATAAAAAAAAATATACCAAAGATCTAATTTCCTTTTGTCGTGATGTTTTTTTATCTCCGGATCTTAATTATGAAGAAAAACTCTCTCTCAAAGGAGATAAATGCAAATTAAAGAAATATATTTTTTTATTTATTAGATGTTCAATAATGCATTCCCTTGGTTGTTTTCACAAATGACGCAAATTTGACTACTTTCTTTTGTTCATTAGACGAAATGAAGTATTTATGTAGACGCGTTTGGAAGTTAATTGAATTTGCGCGATAAAGACAAAACGGATTTCAAAGAATGAAATTCTATTCGGAAGACAGTTATTAATATCCTGACGTTCCTCTCCACATTAGAATTAATTGATGCGTCCCGAGCTGATCGAGAATACTGAAAGATAATTAATAAGAACCAAATGGCGTACTAAAACTGACTCAGAAGTTTTTGGATAACTTTATCGATAATAGTTCATACATGCTCAGAGTTCATTGTTTGCAGGATAAAATGGATCACTGATTCTATGTGAAATAAATAGGCTACATTTTATATCAAAAGGTTTCAAATTACGAGAAACTCCTCATGAAAAGCATAATTTCTCTTTAAAACGTTACAACACAAATTTAATCCTATAGAAACATAAGTAATATAATAATTGTTTTTCGTTTATCTTAATTCAAGTACTATCATACCATAAGTTAAGGTTCACGAAACTTAATAAATGATACAAATTGATGAATATCCTTTAACATTCTATCATCAGTAGGGTATTACTATTAATGCTATTCAGCTATTAATTTAAATATATTTGAAAATAATTTGTGTAGGGATTATTTAATGCATACTTACTATTGAATTTCAGCGTTGTTAATATTGTTGGAAATTTCCAGTGTAATGTGTAAAAAAATATTAGGTGACTCAAAATTCCTATTACGTATAAAAATTTAATAATTTCCGGAATAATGTAAGAAGATATACAAAAAATTGACACACATGCTTGGAAAGTTATAGGGTTTTAATTAAAACCACAAATGTGGAAAAAATGTCAAGCAGATGCCGCTTTTTGTAACGAAAACAATAATAAGTATAACGATTGAGTTTTAGTAATAAAAGATACTTTCCATAACAAATGTTCGTAACAAATTTCGTCATTTTTCAACAATACATGTAGTCGATGGAACAATGTTGAGAGCAGCCCAGCATATCTGTAAGTATGGTAAGAAATGGCCATTAGATGTTGTATTTTAAATTCCCTAATGAGGTCGGACGATCACCGTTGACCTGGGAAGCAGATATTCCTGCAAACAATATTTAAACGGATTGAAGTCTGGGGACTTGGGAGACAAAACATAACGAAAGTGGTGACTCTGTTTGCAATCCTTACCAAATGATGCGCGCAAGAGAACTTTTACACCCTCCTTATGAGGCTAAATCGCGTCTCTTAAGAAATAGATAATATAAATATAAAAATAGACCGATAAATGTAAAATGATGTTTATATATATATGAAATGAAGAGAAATAATAATAGACATAAATTTTTCATTTATTGATTGATTCGATGGCTAGTCGTCTTTAAAAAGTTAATAGAGTATTGAGTTTTTAAAGTATATTACATATTCAAAAATATTTTGCAGAATATATTTTATGCGTTACCTGTGTGTTTATTTAATTGGCAGATATGTAAGGTGTATGCTGTAGCTCAGAATGAGTAACTATTAATTATTAAACTAAAAAAATAATTAAGAAAGCAAAAAAAAAGCCTCTTACAAAAAATTATAATTTTTAAATCGAATGTGTGGAACATAAGCTTTCTAAATTCGTATTTCGTGAAAATGTGTTCCCCATGACAGTTTAATCTGCACTTGAATGATCGCGATCGGTTAAGCAATTGGTTAGGTAATTGCGTTGAGTCTTTCACACTCTTTGTTTAAGGAAGACACTTAAGATAAGTTTCCTCGCGAGCTGTATTTATATGATGATGGAGTAAAAGGAAATCACAGTTTATTTTTACACAACAAATGCAACGACTACTGATGAGGAAGCTTGAGATGATTTTTCTATTAAAACAAAACTTCACAGATCCTTCCTAGGTCCTTAGGAAGAAGTAATTGGGTAATTACCTTTGTTTGCTTATTAATTTAGGTAAGCTAAATCAATCTTATTCAAATGCAACCCTTTTTTCTTTTATTTTTTGCCGAGGAAGAATTTTAATGCAATTTAAATAAAAAAAATTTAAAATAAGTTTAGTGTTTCATTATTCTAAAAAAAGTAGACATATTTCATCATTTATCTTTTTATTGATATTTAACAGTTTTAATGAAGGACGATTTTGAGAACTAGTATTAAAAGAACATTTAAAATTTTTTTAACAATTGTTAATCTCTCAATAAAAGTAATAAACGCTCAAAGTTAAGAACGAATATGCGATAAGAGGATTTCTTCAGTTCCTACTATTAGTTCACTCTCTCTATATATATATTTATTTATATATATGTATCGTGCTCAAATTTCCAATCGTTAATAAAATACTTTTTATTCAACCACTCAAGTTCAAATATATTTTTATAAACTTGTAATGGATGGCAATTGATGTTAATACGGCTTTTTCAAATATTAATTCATTAAAAAAATACAACTAATTAATTTGAGTTTTTTAAGGGAGAAAAAAATTACATTTGTTCCGAATGAAGGCAATAGACGACAGTATACATTAATCATCGCAAACAAATTTGCTTTCTGTTTTGCCACTGAAAATTGTAATTCTATCGTATGTATATACATATTTATATTAATTGTAATTATTTAATAAAAAGTAACTAAAAGTAAAATTTTCTTTGTTGACCTAAGTAGAAATTTACTTTTTTTATATTACTTGTTTTAAATATTAATGCGCACCTATACTTGATGAGGCTGCTGTCATGCTGGCCACGAATTCGTGGTCAACGTGTTATGAGTTTGAACCCTAGTGCACCTGAAGATCCGCTGTTTAGAGGGGCTGATGCACGTTCAAACTGTATGTGGCTCAAAGATGTCCTTTTGGGGTTCTGAGAGGGAGGGGAAGCACTTTCAACTGACGTCCTCATCACTTGATCATGGTTCAATATCACGATGTACGTCACCAACAGCTCTCGTGTTGCCTTATAGTGTGACGTAAATAAACGCTGACACCTAGACTAGCATGGTTGTGTATGGAGTGACGATTGAAAGAATCAGATATCTTGATATCCGTATGTTTATTTCTATGTTCCTTATTGCAGGTGGAGCAACAAGATAAGCTAGTAATTATACATGTGTTGTGTTTAATATATCATTCAAGTATTTAATATTTGCAATATAGTTCGCCATTGGCAATTAAATCATTGTTTCTCACACTGTGGAGCGCGCCCCCTAAGGAGGAGTGATAACCCTACAAGGGGGGCGCGAGCGTATCGGCAAGTCAAAAATAAAAGATTGTTTAAAAAAAATTATCAATTTACTAAAAGGAAACAAAATGTATTCTGACGTAATAAAAAAATACACATTTACTCTGATATAGTATACTTATAAATGTACCAGTACGGCACAATACACTGGTGTGCAAAAATTAAGGATGAAGTCGAAAAATTAGCATATCAGCTGAACGAAGAGGCAGAGCGGACAGAAAGACCAATCAGGAGATTAAGTAAGGTGATGTACGGTAGCACATGCGCAGATATGCAGGTAGACGTAATGGGGGAGTGTCTGAGTAGTATAAAGCATGTTGTCGGTGTAAGATCAGTATTTCTGGCAAAGAGATTGCACGCCGTATAGCAGTTAAAATCACACCGAGTTGCTGCCTCAGCGAGAAATGGCGAATAATCAATCTGTTAGACGACATCTGGATGCTTTTACCCGAGGTCGAATCATTGGGAAGTTGGAGGAAGGCCGCAGTGTGACAAGTGTGGCTGCAGAGTTCGGAATTGCTCACAGCATCGTTTCACGCCTTTAGAGACAATTTCAAACTACAGGAATAGCTATCCGGGGGTTCAGTATTGGTCGTCCACCAGGAACCTCACCCGCAGATGACCGTTATATTGTCTTACAGGCCAGAAGAAACAGGCGGCAGACAGCGGGAGAAATCGCTAGACACACGACACAGGCGACTGGACGACCGATATCGCGTTTTACCGTGGCCAGAAGACTGCAAGGTGGTGGTCTGTTTACACGACGTCCTGTACGGTGTGTACCTTTAACGCCTGCCCATCGGAGAAGACGTTCTCTGTGGTGTCAGGAACACCGGAATTGAGAGACAATGAATGGGGACGAGTACTTTTTACAGATGAGAGCAGATTCAGTTTGAGTAGCGATTCTCATCGCATACTCATCTGGAGAGAGCGGGGAAGCCGCAATCATCCCTCGAACATCATTGAAAGGGACAGGTATGGAGGTCGCGGTGTTCTCGCTTGGAGAGGCATCATGCTTGGTAGTCCTACAGACCTTCACATCTTCGACGCAGGTTCAGTCAACGGGACCTGTTATTGTAACGAGATTCTTCTTCCATATGTGCGTCTTTTTAGAGGTGCTATGGGTCTGCATTTCCTTTTCATGGACGACAATGCACCATGTCATCGCACAGTAGCTGCCAAACAGCTCTTAGAGAGTGAGGATATTGAACGTATGGATTGGCCGCACGATCTCCGGATCTCAATCCCATCGAGCATGCATGGGATTTTCTAGGCAGACGCTTGGCAGCTCGTACCTTACCACCAGTAACGATTCGAGAGCTTCAATTGGCGCTGCAAGACGAATGGGCAGCAATGCCTCAACAACTCATTGACACCCTCATTCTTAGCATGGGCAGACGCTGTGAAACCTGCCTAGCAGTCAGGGGAGATCATATCCCCTACTAAAGACTGGATGTTTCTTGCTGGACACCCACACAGGGATGTTTCGGCCTTCAGTCGCATTGCGCTCCATGCTACTTTTTCAATCAAGCTTCTTTTTATCCCTCTGATTTCTCTTTTAGTAAGTGTTGCTTACATTACACATGTCCTTACGTATTGGGGATCTTACGGTATTAAATGTGTTGACTTGGAAAGCTTTTGTACAAAGTTATATTGAAAAAACCGTCTCGTCCTTAATTTTTGCACTCCAGTGTATATTTGATACTAAGTATCAATACTAAGTTAAGAACAAGTTTAACAAATGCTAGTGATTTTTCAATGGGCTTATCATGCACAAAATTTAATACTTATCTTAATACTTTGTGTGGTTTAAAATAAGGATCGTATTGTAGCTTTAGCGTCAAAGTATTATACATTATTACTGCATTCAACGCATTGTTATTGTATGAGGAAAGGAAGCGTGATGAAAATTCCGATTGAAAATTGGGTCACGAACATAAAAAGTTTGAGAAGCACTGAATTAGATTGATAAAAGAATTATTATGATCTCAATTTATTTAATGATTGACTGTTGTTTTCTGAGGCTAATTATTGAATAAAAAATTAATACAAGTCTCACATGTAAATTTCTTACAGCATTAATTTTACACAAACCTTAGAATGAGAGAGAAATTAGATAATTTACCTTGCATAATGAGGGAGAATCATAAACTATTATTCTTCCTATACAGGCATAAAAAACGTATTTAATGTATGTAAATAATGCTATAAGATACATTGAGGCATTAGTAAAGAGAAAATTATATTTAAAATTATAATATATTGGGACTGACAATATAGCAATTAAATAACTAATTTCTCAAAATATGTTTTAAACTTCCATTTTTAGGAATTGCATATCTTATGGATTATTTATATGGTATTTGTTTATTTAATTCTTGTATTACAGCAACGAAAACTTTCCGAGCAACAATTCAGAGACGCATACGATTAAACATGTGCTTTTGGAAAGAAAGCATTCATGAATATTTTGGAAATGTAAATGACCACATGCTAATCTATATATTTAGAGCCGCAGGGTATTGAAGATAAGCTTCAAAGCAGTTATTTATTCTTGAGACTTATTTTCTTAATTCCTGAGACTTAATTATATATTACATCTTCCTTCATCTTTTCCTACATAAGCTACGCTTAAAGGTTAGAATTTACATAGAATATATCTAGATAAAACTTCGTAGAGTTCAATATTTTCCCAAATTCTATTTTTAATCAAAATATACCAAGAAAAGAAGTTAACTTTTTCTATTTTCTTTTTTTAAATTTTAGCGCATACGCCAATTTACTTCTGATATGAAACTCAAGAACTAAAATTTAGTAACGAAATTACAAACACCTGAAAAGTTTGTCTTCTTACTATATCCATGATTTCCCTAGAGAAGATTTAATCATTTAACTTTTTCCACCTTTTTTTACAACTTAAGGGGGGAAATGTATAAAATTGTTATGAAAAATATTTTATTTAAGTTAGGCGTTTATTTAAGTTTGGGGAAAGTTTGTTTTTATTATAAGTACGCTTAGAAAAGTCTTACAAAATACGTGTAAGGTGTGTGTGTATTGTGAACTTGTATTTGAATATTAAATTCAAAGATCAGAAACACACGTGATACTGTTAGAATATTTTCATTTTTATGTTAAATATAAACATTTTCATATGAATTACTTTTATTATTTTAAATTGAATATATTTCACTTTTTTTAACAAAAAAAGCTACCCAACTAGAACCAAATGATTCAGTGTGGAGAATGCAATGATGAAAGGAATATGAACAGTTTTAAATTTACAAAAAAATACTTTCTCTTGAGACTAATATCTGAAGTTTTACTATAGAATAAACTTTAAATTCAGTTAAGAAATGTGGAAATGTAAAAAAGGCATCAATTCAATTGTATCAGGAATTGATTTGGTAAAACATTAAAATGTAGTTATATTTAATATCTAAAATATATATATATATATAAATTAAGTATTAAAAATAAATTATTTCTACCTTCTTATCAGAACGGAAAGCTTAAATAAAAAACTTATCCCAGTTTTAATGTTTATAAGTATTTGAATACAGTTTAGTTTATAAGACAACAATTCGCCTTATAAAAAACTGCAATATGAAAAAAATCAATCGACTGATATACTTTTACTCTAGTAAAATATATAAATAAAAGGCTCCTTAATGTTTGGAAAAAAATATTGTTGTATTTACTTGTTGGCTAAAATTTATTCAAAAACGTAATTTCCCACGTTAGTTAAAATAATTTGCCATCGTACATTGCTTACAAGCTAACCCAATTCCTCACAGAAAAAGTCCTTCTTTTTTAACGTGCCAAATACTTCTATTGTGATTTGAAAATAAAATTTGTCTTTGTTGATCTGAGTAAGAATTGACTTTTCGTTTTTCATATTACTTGCTTTTTTAGTAACTCATACTAGAATATTCCTTTGCGGTTTCATCAGAAACACATCACAATTTTTTTACTGAATTAATTTAGTACAATGTTATTTTAAAATATGATTTGATTCATTTTATTTTTGAAAACTGCATGCACAACTATGTTTGGAAGAGGCAATTAGATCCCGAGAAAATGGACATAAATAGAAAAGGAAATTTGTTGAATATAACATAACGCTGTTCAACTTCACGATGTCAGTTACGGATGATCCAAAGTGTATAAATAAAGTACACTTACTAAAGAGAACCAATATAAAAAAATGGGCCATTTTTTCTATTTTAACCAATTTACATGTTATTCAGTCATGTAATTTAGTGTCGAAATATTTCTCCTATACTTTTAAAAATTTCATTTTAGTTTTTGCCAAAAATATTTTTCTTTCATTCGGAGAATAAATTATTCTACGTAGTACCAGGTAAAGTTATTTTAACTATACATAATTGTCAGAAATGAAAATTGGGCATTACAATATATGTTAAAGTTACGTTGTAAATATCTATTTATTTATATATTTATTTTTGTCTAACTGCGTAAGACATCTTTGTGATGATGGAAAAAAGAAGGTTTTTTTGTCTGTGTTGAAAGTTTGTCATGCAATTTTCTTTAAAGTTACTCTTCTTAACAGTTACAAGTAGTACAACTAAACACACAGCAAACTGAAAGTCGATTGTCAGATGCATCTGTAATGGATTCTAAAGAAATTCTTAATGACACATACATAGGAAAAATAAATTAAATGAAGACTAAAGTACGTGACTAATATTTATCTTTTACATTATTTTATCTTACTTTTAAACTATATCTGCAAAAGCACAAGCATGATTTTAAAGTAATTCCTGTTATTTAATGGATCAAATAATTTTAAAGAACACAATTTCAAAAATCTTTTTTAAAAAATGACTAAAAATTCAATTGATGTCCCTTGTTTTAATTTTTATTCACAGCTTATTTGTTTTTAACGCTACAAATTGAAACAAAACATAAAGAATTTAATTATTAATTTATTTGTTTTCTTGTTATATGATATGTTTAATGCAATTCTATCAAGCTATGTAATAAAATAAATAAGATATTTTAAGATTCTGTTAAATGAAAGGATTTTACAATCTGTTAAGAATTTCGATTGAAGAATATAAACTCCTGTTTGTGAAAATTGCAACACCATGAAGGAAGCATCATAGTTGAATGAAATTTAATACACAGTTGAGTGGTAATGGTACAAATAAATGATTACATTTTCAAACCAAACAAACAATTAAAAGAGATAGAAATTAGAATTTTATGTGGCCACCACGCGCCGCAATAAGAGCTGCAACACGGCGCGGCATGGAGTTAAACAAATTTTGAATATCTGCCTGCGGAAGAGTATTCCATACTGTTTGTATGCGCAACCAAAGTTCGTCTGTCGAAGCAACAGGACGAAGATCCCGAGTGAGACACCACCCAACGATATCCCACACATATTCAATCGGTGACATATCCGGCGCATACGCAGGCCAAGGAAGAAGCTGTACCTTCTGCGAATCAAGATAGGATTTGACAGTCTTGGCGACATGTGGACGAGCATTATCGTGCTGGAATACAGCCCCTAGCAATCCTTGCAGGAAAAGAATAGCTTGGGGCCGTAAAACTTCGTTTATGTATCGGGTACTGTTCAAACTGCCCACAATTCGTAGCAATTGTGATCGTCCATGATATGCTATGGCACCCCAGACCATAACTCCGGGTGTTCGTCCACTGTGGCGTTCGATAATGCACTCCGGAATGTGCCGTTCACCGACATAGCGTCTAACACTAATTCGGCTATCATGGTGCCACAAATTGAAGCGGGATTGATAAAAAAGACGACCTGCTACCAATCAGCTTGAAAGCTCCTATGCACATTGGCCCATTGTAGCCGCAGGCGGCGATGGTTTTGCGTGAGAGGAATCCTGTATAAAGGAATCCTTGCGCGTAGCCCACGCTGCAGCAGATGTCTCCGAATTGATTAAGCACACAATGAAACACCTGTAGCTGTTGACCACTGTGCTGCCAATTGTCTAGAAGAAGCTGTGCGGCCCGTCTGAGCCATTCGCACCAGGCGTCTATCATCGCGAGCTGACGTCACATTTCGGGGTCCACTCTCGGATTTCCAAGCTGTCCGACCCTCGTCCGTCCACTGCTTCGAAACACGCGTGATTGTGCTGCTGTTACGCTGCACACGAGCGGCTACTGCACGATAAGACAATCCAGCTTAACGAAGGCCGACGATTCTGCCCCGTTCAAACTCCGAAACTTGCTCAAATTTCGCTCCCTTTCGTCGACGAGGCATAGTAAAGATTCAGTTAACGTTTACACTAGCATATAACCACCGATAATCATACACGCCTCGCTACAGCCGTCTATTTATATTCGGTTCGATCCACCCTTCAGAGGGCGCTGCTCAGCATACGCATGCGCTACCTGTTTGCAATTCTAATCATTTGCATATCATGCCCTACTTTACATTTCCTGAAAATTACAGCTCACTCGCGTAGGTCCTTCGTGGTGTTGCAATTTTCATAAACAGGAGTTTATAAGATATCTACAATTGGTTGCATAACATCATACCATATCGTGGTTTTCAAACTCATATACAGCTCATTTACAAAAAATATTGAAAAATAGCTATATTTTCGATACATTTAATTTCCAACAATTTTTTAAAGTATATATATATACATATGTATATATATATATGTAAATATATATTCGATATATATATATATATATATATATATATATATATATATATATAAATAAATAAATATATATATATATAATATAAATATATATATATATATAAATAAATATATATATATATATATAATATAAATATATATATATATAATATAAATATATATATATATATATATATATATATATATATATATATATATATATATATATAATATAAATATATATATATATATAATATAAATATATATAGTTTTTTCAACAATATATATATATATAATATATATATATATACATATATATATATATATATATATATATATATACATATATATATATATATATATAATATAAATATATATATATATATAATATAAATATATATAGTGTTTTCAACAATATATATATATATATATATATATATATATATATACATATATATATATATATATATATGTTCTGTATTACTAAGTTTCCTCTTCTAGAGAGCCCAGGAGCTCTAAATTGGTTCAAATAAGGTAAAATTTGAACCTCAAATAACTCTAATGATGTTTTTGACATTTATTTTTTAAAAGAAATTGTGCACAAAAGTTCATTGATATGTTAAGCTAGAAAACAACTTGTATTTATTCGCTTCTATTAAAAATATGAAAATTTGTTTGTGTTAGAGCGTATGCCTCTTGGCATTATTCTTTGGACTAAAACAAAAACTCTGAATGAGTGTTAGTTATTTTTGCACATGATGACAACGTGACAAAAAAATCTACCAGTAAAAGTTTGCAACTTGCTATCAGAATTAGGAGAATTTAATTGAAGCCGTAAAATATATTTGCTGTTTGAAGCCAATTTGAGTGGTTACATTGTCACCATGACTCGCAAGACTATACAAACAGAAAGAATTGGGTATTTATTCTTGCAAAATCAAGACAGCGTAGAATGAAGTTCTGTATTTTGTCAGGATAAAACCCTATTGCAGCATTAATACCCAGAGGCTCATTAAACTCTTACAGTTAGCTTTCTTGTTCGAATGTGGTGGTTGACGTCAATACACCATAAAATATTCCGCCGGTTGATGAAGCTGCGTTGCCACAATAGGCAAGTCAACACCCATGGTTGTTGAATCTGAGAGCAAAACTTTGACACTATCTGGGAGAAACTCTTAAATATTGGTAATGTGACTGTATGGAGGTATTTTATGGCTTCTTTTTTGGTTTTCACAATATTGTTTTGAAGAGATAAAACCCAGGGTAACGGTACCAAAATATGCTGAGGTGTTTTGTATTCTCTCAACTTCGATAGCGTGGTAGACTTCAGGAAATACATTTCACTCAAGACTGTGGAACTCATACTTTTCGTAGATAAAAGCAATTGCTGACGAATTATTTCACAAATAGGTTATCAGTTTCCTATATAAACATTAAATAACCTTTAAGCTATGATCGTCATTTCTAGCAGTACAGTCTCCAGCAATTCACCAACAATCCGCGAACTCTGGTTCTGAAGTTTTCTAAAGGACAATACCTGCCGTAACTAGCCAGCATCCGACCCATTTTTGAATGACACCGTTCTGCACCTGTTTTTGATTTATCGGCAAGCTCAATTTGGTTGACTGTGGAAAACATAGTTTTAATATTAGAGCAACTTGTTAAAAATAAGAAAGGGGAGGGGGCGACTTATTGAACAGCTGTTAGGATATTGTTTTTATATTATTTAGCCTTTGTAAATCATTTTAAATATTTTTATGTGTTTTACACAATGTCATTTATACAGAATTTTGTACTATTTTCTTAATATATGTCAAGTGCATTATTTGAATTATGTATAGTTCATATTCTATCTCATTTAATTCATTATTTGATTCCAACCACTTATTTGAAATGTTTCCTACTTCAGAGGGTCGTTTTAAGTGGGGAACTTATTCTGGCTAAAATTCCTGTATCCAAATGCATAATGGGTGGCCAAAAATAGCACCAAAACTCTGCAAAACCAGATTCCCCGTTGTGATTACATAAAAAATGCCAAATAACTGCATTTGTTAAAACCATATATTATGAGAAAAATACGGTAAATGAAAATGAATGATAATGCAGGATGAACCATGATTGGACTCCGGAGCATTTCTGTGCTTTTGAACGTAATTAGCTATATATGGCATACTCCAGCCATTGGATCAGACGTGGGGGCATTCTCAAAGAATGGGCTCAATTCATGAAGTCAAATGATAAAAACAAACACATGTTTTCCATTGAATTCAAAACAAACATTAAACTAGTTGTACTTGTTGTTCTATTTATAAAACTCAGATAAAATTTCAAATTTCATATTTGAGTAAAGATGTTTAACTGTTCTTTAGGGGAAAAATCTGTTCAAAAAGATTTTTTTAAATTAAAGTAAAATCATATTTTATGTTTATACTTTTAAATAAAATGCATTTTGTATACATATGTTCTTTTTAAGAGAAAGTTTCTGTAAAGAGCAAAACTTGGCAACACCGGAGAGCGTGAACTGATTAGCTGGAAACACTGTATAGTTTTTATCGTGTGACTATGACGTTGCATGAGTTTTTAAATTGATTGGCTAGAATCACGTGGCTTTCACTATTATGTTACTATGACGTCACATGAATTGAGCCCATTGGTGTATCGAAAGGAACCTGCAGTACAAAAACGGATTCAGTTGCTCGTTTTTATGTTGCTTGTACTTTGTTGGACACCACGCTGCTGCGACGTGTGCACTCATTTATTCCACGGAGCGCTCAAGCATGCCTCGATATGCCCAATGGACACTTTTAACATCTGCTATTATAAATAGTTTGGAATATTATTATAGTTGATGTGTCCAATAAGTTGAACCAGGGCATACTTTGTTTTTCGTATTTTTCTTGTGAACTATGGATTGCATATGTACAATTCTTTGGGCATTTTCATAAGTATTTCGAAAAAGAAATCTGCATGCACAGAGTTTGGGAGCTATTTTTTAGGAACCCTACATATAATGGGGTGCCTATGAGGCATTTTTATAGTTTTATTTTATATTTTCCCCGTAGTGTGTTGTAGGAGTCAAAATTTGAAAATCTTCACGTCATTCGTCATTTTAATGATTTAGCATTTCTAAAATTATAACTACTATTAAAAAACTCTTTACTACGGAATGTGAAATAAAAGGGGGTTGGGACATTTATATCGATGTGTGTCAAAACTAGTAAATGCAGGAGTTATAAAGAGCTATATAGAAATTACCTAGATTTAAGTTCTAACTTGCTTGTGCTTCTTCGATATGATCAAACATAATTAGTTTTATCTGTAAGAAATGGACCATAATTGTTACAGTCAGAAGAAATAGTCTATTAAAAGATGGGCTTGGTTCCTTTTTCCTTTAATGGTTTTCTGTAACACCATGTGATCTGTCAAAACATATAAACGACAATCATTTGGTGAATCTCATTTGTTTTCAGAGAAAGGGATATCAAATTTCCTCTTTCTCCCATGCTCCCTTTACCAAAAGGAAACCTTATGTTCTGCAAATAAACAGCTTGTTAACATGTTGCCGTTGTTCTACAGCATTCGGTAATCAATCTTTGATTTAAAAAAGGAGAAAGCTGAATAGCCGAATGTCCTGGCCTAAAAAACAGTTTATGATGAAAAGAGTCCATCAGAACCACCAAACACACTGATTAATTGATTTGTATGTCATAAAACATAAATGGCAGCACATATCCTGCCAAGAGTTATTGAATATACTTGTACTTCTAATTCCTTCAATGAAATGACATCCTATTTATAAATCACTAATGAATTGTTGATGTTTATTAAGCACGCTGATAATTTTCCAGCAATCTCGAAAAGAGGTAACAAGAATGAAGTGAAATTTTAACAATGTGCAATGCAAATACTATTACCGAAAATTTCTAAAAGCAATATATCTATTTCTACTGAAAAACCTTTGCTTACTTTTTGTGGAAGGAGAGTGTGTAGCAAAACTCCAGTGGTGTAGCAAACATTCTCCGTTATGCAACTAAGTGACTCTATTATATGGTTACAATTAGTTAAGTTAGAATAAAAATAGATCATATTCCCATTAAATTTCCATCATATTTCCATTACATAATCTAAAATGTATGAACCACTTGTTTTCGGGTTCACAAATTGGTGATGGTAGCTTGATTTTTTTCTGAATCTTCAAAGTCAATACCTTGAGCTTCATAAAGTAGAATAGAACTTTTTCTTAGATCACAAAATTGGTTTCTACAACGGGAAAAATTAAGCTTGAAAATATACTTTTAAGAAATATATGTGATTTGGGAATGATTTATAAAATTATTATTAAATAAAGTGTTATCATATCTGTGACAAAAAATAAATAATAGACAGTAAAAAAAATAGATTTTCTTAAAATTTTCCTATTTCTATTAAAAATTTAAACAAATTATACAATTTAACAGACAAAATTGCTTTTAAAAGTATTCTTAACAGTTTGATACAATTATGAAAATAAGTGACCAAAAAGTTGATTCCATACATCAACAATAAGATTTAAAGTGACCAACTTTCAAATTCAACAATTCATGCTAATGTGTCCAAGTTTATGTACTAAACTTTTTTGGTTTCATATATATATATATATATATATATATATATATATATATATATTTACGGCATTGCAAGAACTAGATCTTGACGTATTTAAGAAACCTTTAACTCTGCGACGCAATGTTCTTTGCTTGTATCTACAAAATACAATAACCATCGTTTATAATTCCGTTATTATGCTAATAAGGCTATCATGGATTTTGATATGCGTGAAAGTTGTTAAAGTAGAGTTCGATTTGCAGTAGCTATGCAGGCATCGTGCGCTGAAATGCGCATTTGAGTCCGCTCTCGATATACTTAGGTAATACCAAACGAAGAAAATTTTAGTCAAAATGGTTGTTAGCAGAATGTCAAATAAAATGTAACAACCCGCCAAATTCAAAATACAGTTTTTGATTCAATTTTGGATATTAAATAATGTTTGATATTCATCGTCGATATGTAATGTTCAAAGTCATGATACAAAAAGTGACAGCAAGATTCGTAATTTGGGCTATTATTTGAGTGCAAAAAATATCCATGATGAGTCGTGAACCGAACGACTATTCTAAATCATGAACGATAGAATGCGCGAAATCGACGCAATATTCATGAAACCTGTGATTTCACAATTATCATTTTGTCATTGTAATTTCTTCATGTGTGTGCTTCAAAGAAAGTGCTATACAAAATCATGTAACCATGTGAATGATTGGGATAAATTAAGATTAGAAATACATGTAGTACTCTATCATAAACGCTTAAAAACAGGTCAATTATGGAGAAGATAATCTAAAATTGTAAGGAATGAAGTACAATACATTTTTAACAATACCTTTCATGTATTTCTTTTTGTAGAAAAAAGACCGTCTTTATTAAATATAGCCTACGTATTTTCAAATAAAGTGCTTAAAAAAAGATACTACCCACAAATACTATACAAAAATGTAACTAAATTACTTGTTTTAAAGTTTAAATTATACACATTTAAACTCCAATAAAAAGAAAACATTCAATGGAAAAAACAACTTACATTTATACACTTTTAATAGTTACTTTTTTTTCTAATAATTACACAACTGAACTCCCAATTAAAGTTCTAAACGGGAGAACAACTAAAATAAATTATCAATGAAACAGAATGATTAAGGGTTTCGCAAATAGATTAAGCCATACTCGTTGATTTATTTTCCTGTTTCGTAACAGTAAACTAACTACTATCGACAACTCTTTGAACAATCCCAAATACATTAGCAGATATATACGGAATATAGGATAATTTTCCCAATAAGCCCATTTATTGATTCGAGAAAAGAATGTTTATCAATTCATGTTTGGGTAGCTAAGTAATGAAATATTTCAGTTGTTTCGAAAACTTATAATATTACGGCTATTACGCATTTGAAAACTTTTCTGTATAACTTTCAGTTTTTCTTTTCTTCATTTTCTGCGTATTGCGGTAATTGATATTAACAAAATGGGAAATTATACAGTTAATGCTGTAATAATGAAATTCAGGTTGAAATATTCAAGAACTAGGCTTTTGTGAGCACTAAAAATATATGAAATAAGTTTATGTTATAATAAAGTATTTAAATTAACGTATTAAACTCTAATATAATTTCTTTGTGAGTCAAGGATTTGAAAGTAGATCGGCTATTTAATTGAAAACATTATTTAAACAATATCAGAAGTATTTAAATTAACCTTAAATATTTGCGATTAAGAAAATAATATATCTGTATAATAAAGAAATATTATTTTATACACACTGAATTTATATCAGTTAAAATATACTTATGAAATTATATGAGGCGTGTTCAAATGAAAGTGATTCGAAGCGTAGCATTCGAAAAGTTTTCAATGTATTTTCGTGGAATAAACGCGATAATAAAGATGTATATACCATGCACGTGAATGCGCAAGCAGGTTTGTGATAACTGCATTCTTAAAAACGTGACATTCATTTAAAAATGGCTGGAGTGGATGCAACTGCGTCCAAAAGGGATCGGTTAAATATAATAAAGTTTTTAACACAGAAAGGGTGTAAGCTGGTGGATATTCATTGCAGAATGTTGGCTGTGTAGGATGACACGTGTGTGTGGAAGCCCACGGTGACAAGATGGGTGAGAATATTTAGCGACGGTCGACATTAGACAAGGATTTGCCGCGGATCAATCAGGCTCGCAAAGCTGTGACAGAGACGCTGATAACGGACATTGACGCTGTAATCAAGGGAAATTGCCGTCGAAACAATCGTGACGTCGCAAATGAGTTCAATGTTTCCATCGGTACTCTTCACAATATTGTCGTTAACATTGTGAAGTATCGAAACTTTTGTAACCAATTCGTACCCCACATGCTGTCCAAACACTGCAAGAAAACAGTGATTGGGCCTGAGTTAACAGCATCGGCTGCGCTACAGTTATGTCGGTGACGAGTTTCTGCAGCACATATTGTCAGGGGATAAAATCTAGTGTCACCACTTCCAAAAGGAAGGGAATTCCGCAAGCACATGCAATGGAAACATCCAACTCATCTAGTCCCCAAAAATTCAAAACTCAGCAATAAGCCGGGATGATGATGTTGACGGCATTTTTCGACATGGAAGGACTCCTAGTACTGGTTCCATGATGAACTGACATCGTTCTTCACGGCAAGAATTCGTAACCTTCCTTAGCAATGAGATCTCTGATTAAACTCCATGGGTGTTTTCTTTTTACAAACTTTGTATATATGCATCTCACTCATTAAGTATTGTTGTTTCTATCTATGTATTTGTCTCATTTCTGTCCCTACACATCTCATGTAGGCACAAACTCGAATCACTTTCGTTTGAACACTCCTTGTATTATATATATTTTCAAATATTTTGAAATGAATTATTACTGGCTGAAATATTCTTCTTAAGTTTTAGAGCTTCCGAAGTGTTAAATTAAGTAATTTGTACTTTGGAAGGATATTATAAAAATTGTCGATAGAATTGAAGATGTAATGATTATAATCATTTTAATTGATGTAAATTAAATTATCAGCAGTTTATTTTATTCAGTGCACAGTGAATCTGAAATATTTGCCAGAAGAATTTATTCATTATTCAAATGACAACACTCAAAATAATCCATCAATGCTGTCAGAAAACTAATATTTAAAAATAAACTTAAGAAAACTTACATATTTGCTTTGCAAATGTATTTATGTTATGCATATATCAAGTATATGGAATTTGATCTACTCTAATGATTATTCAAAAACATTTCAAGATAAAACATATTAGAATTGACAAGCAAAGTTCACAATGGTCTCCTAAAGTTTAGTTAAAATTCCTTAAGTTAAATTTTTAAACTTCTAATTTCCAAAAATATTATCTATTTAAATTAAGATTATTTTGTGGAAAATGCATCTTAAGTACAAGAATAATTAAATACTTTCTATTATAAAATTTTATTTTAGTTTTACAGTTTTCAGGTTCAAAATATAAAGTAAGTACTCTTCACTTTCATTATTTGGAGATTACAAACAAAAGAATAGAAAGGAAAACTATTAAATTAAATACTGTCTACTTAAGCCCCTTTTCTAAGAACCAATTCATAACATCTTAACCTTAGTATCCTTTGACCAAATTTCTTTAATTGTGTATTTAAAAGTTATATTTTAGCCTTTTATACAATGTTTCTACTCAAGAGAATTATACGAGATGAAATTTTTCCTAATTCACACAATTGTCAAAATTAAAATTTTTTAAGAAAATTTGGAAATATTTAAAATCAATCCTACTCCTTCTGTAATTATTAATTTTTTGACCTGAAAGTTATTCGTAATATTTTTATGGATGTTCTAAACAACTTAAGGAATCGCTTTTACAATAACTTAATTCATTTTCGGGAAAAAATAAAATGTTGATATGCATGCTAAAAATCAACGAAAAGACCAATATATCTTACAGTTTAATTTTTTTAAAAATTAAGTATTCAGTTTACAAAAAAATGGATCCCTAGTTTCCTCACATGCTTTATATATAACACGCAGGAAAAAATAGAAGTGATTGGTAAATAATTGTGGAAGGAGTAGCATTTTGAATGCACTAATGTCTTGAAAAACACAAACTGAGAAAAACTACTTTTAACTTTACAATTCTGAAAAAAATAATTATAATAAGCTTAAAAAACTTAAAATACCACCTTAAGATACTAGTTATACATTTTTCTTTAAAATAATTGCCTTTTCATATCCTTTCAACCCATGTATTTTTAAAAATGATCCATTTTGAGAGAGTATTAATTGCACAAGAAAATTCAAGAAAAATGTTTAAAAAAAAATTCTGTCACAACCAAAATTTTAGTTTTTTTCTTCTTATATATTGAAGTATTACATTTCTATAAAAACATGTCAGGAATAAGAACTGAAATCATGAAATTATTAATATAAAATGCCTTAATTCAAAAATTTTACATGCACACATTTCATAAAGAAAAATGACATTTTTGTATTGTCTCGGTAATATTCTGCTTTATATATTACACCTTCTTTTTTATAGTTATTGTTTCTCTTTATAAAATAGATTTTTTTTTATCAAAACGTAGTTTGTAACTTTTTTTTCTAAAAAGGTGGCTTGGCTGAATTGCCTAATTTGTTTTCAAATGAAGTTTTATAACTTCTAACTTTCCGATATGCACAAGTGATATATCAATTGAAAGATAGTAATGCAAAGAAGAAGATAAAATAAAAATTTAAAAAACGGTAGGTCTCCTATTTTTGGGCTACTAAGTCCTTTTAAACTCGGGGAAAAAAAGGAAATTAGAAGATCCATCACACTAATATCATTACTGTTGCTTTGAGAAGTGCGACGTAATTCAACAATTAATAAATAGGGAAAATAATAAACTATTGCTTGTCCTCATTCATTTGATGGAGATTTTTATCACCGAAAAGAATATATAATCTAATTAAAAATTAATTATTAGCAATAAAAAGATCAAATCAGTGCTTCTCAAAGTTTCATCATTTGCGATCCAATACTCTATCATAATTTTCATCGCCCCTACTTCCGTACAATACCAATGAATTTAATTCAAAAACACACTTTGAAACTGAAGATAAAATACGACTTTAACCTCTTAAGGTGCCTGACTAGTGTAAAATCGTCAATTTTGATGAACATGACAAAAAATTTTATTTGATATTTTTAATATTTGAATTTTCTTCTTTCTAAAAATACCTTACTTTTGCTTGTACTCAAATTATTTACGAAGTTATAGCAGTTTTTATGTCAAGTGAGAACAACAAAAACGAACCGGAAGTTAAAATCGAAACCGGAAGTAATTTGAATTTGAAAGATTTTTACTCTTTTGGAATTTTATTGAATTTATTTATAAAATATTAATTTTGGTAACATTAAAACTGAATATGGTGATATTCTTTTAAAAATTATTTAATAGTTTTAGTAAAATTTGGCAACAACTTTACAGGTTTGTTGTAATTTTTCGATTTGCTTATGTTGTAGCTACTCGATTCTTCGCTCCTCGTTTAATTTATTATTTTGATATATTTTATGAAAAAAACTGTCTTTCTTAAGACAAAATATTGATTAATTATGGCTAAATCAAGATCTGGGAGGTTCAAGAAGCGCCGATTTACTGGAAATCGTTATACCATTCGTGCCACAATTAATGAGAATGATGAAACATCTGAGCTCAATTCTACTTAATCCGCTAGTGCCAAAAAGTTGAATCAAGCCATACAAGTTTGGAAATTTTCTCAGAAAGATTGTTTGAAATTTCTAAAGACAATAGAATTGTCAGCTGGACAACTTTGATTTCATTTTTTGCCATAGTTTGTTGTCCTGATTGTTATTCTCAGGGCTTGGAACTTATAGAAGACTCTGCCAGTGGATTATGCTCACATATGAACCTAAAGTGCAAAAACTGCTCCTTCTTTAAAAGTTTCCCTACGACAGAGAAGATGAAAGGTTCTTGTCTTATAAACTCTTCAATTGTTTTGGGGCTAAGGATAATCGGGAAAGGATTTTCAGCTGGCAAAAAATTATGTGCTTTCCTCGGTTTACCTTTCCTGTCAAAACTTGCTTTCCGCAATCAAGAAAGAAAACTGTTGAAAGCAACTGAACGCGTTGCTCAAGAAAACATCAACGCTGCATTGAGTGAAATCAAAGGCTCAAATAGTTTCACTAAATGTGGAATATCCATTGATGGTACTTGGCAACGCAGAGGCTACTCATCTTTGAATGGGTGTGTAAGTGCCATATCAGTTGACACCGGTAAAATTTTAGACATTGAAGTTATGACACAATATTGCCACATATGCGCGAAAGGCAATAGCCAATCATCGAAACATGTATGTTCGAACTACAAAGGTTCCGTGGGGAACATGGAGGTTGTTGGAGCCTACCGTATATTTGAGAGATCAAATGTGAGGAATGTACAGTACAATGAATACTACGGAGATGGGGACTCAAAGGATATGAATCTGTTAAAAACTTTATGGAATTAATACAGTAACCAAACTCGAGTGTATAGGTCTGTACAGAAACGTGTAGGGGGCGGTTGCGTCAATTAAAAAAAACGACGAAAGGTTTGGGAGGGAAAAATAAATTAACTGATAAATTAATCGACAGAATTCAGAACTATTATGGAATAGCTATTCGAAACAATGTAGGTAATCTACAAAAGATGATGAGTAGTGTAATAGCTGCATTTTTCACTGTGTATCTGGAAAAAACAATTCATTGCATGGACAGTGTCCTGAAGGATCTGAGAGTTGGTGTCGTTACCAAAGGGCAAAGCAGCTGGGAGTCCCCTCAAATAAATTGAGCAAGGACTTCCTAATAAAATTATAAACCAAATAAAGCCTACATATCTAAAACTGTGTAATGAAACTTTGTTGAAAAAATGTCTTCATGGTAAGACACAGAACTGCAATGAAAGTTATAACAACATTTTGTGGAATATTGTGTTCCCAAAAATATATTTATTGGACTGGAAACATTTCGTTTGGGTGCATTATTAGCTCTTAATACTTTATAATTCTGGTTATGTTGGTATATTATCAGTAATTCGAAAATGTAAATGGTTCCCTTCCTGAAAGTGTTGCTCAAGAGTTACTTAAATTTGATAAACAACGGATTTTCAACATCTTTAAGACATTCTTTACCGATTGCGAAATTGTCTCGAAAAAAAAAAAAAAAGCAGCTAGAAAAACAAAAAGTACTAAGGATGAAAAAACAGAAGGCTTAGTATATTCATATGGAGGGTTTTAAAAGTACTTTGCAGGATTTTTATTCTAATTTATGATAACTTTTGTGATAAACAATATTTTTCAAGAGTTTTTTCGTGAATGTTTACTGGTAAAACAACACAAATATATTTTGTATGATATATTTCTTAACTTCTAAAAATAATATGGAATAAGATATATTTGTTTTTCTATGTAAAATATTTTTATTTTTAATGCAATAAGGGTTTTTTAAAGTGCTTTTATACGTCTAATCTGTATTTCGTAAACTGTGTACTTAGACTTTAAGAAAAGCTCTTTTTTTGACACTATAAAATTGTTAAAAATATTAAAAGATAAAAGTTTGAAGAAAGTATATAATATTCATAATTGCTTTGAAAATGTTTGTTCTTTTGATATATAGAGGTTTTAGGTTTTTTTTCAGCAGTATAGTTTTTTAAATTTTGAATTTTAAATCTTTAAATGCATTTTTCTCTGAAACAGATTTTTTGATATTTTACAACACGTTAAGCATGATATCTCAAAAAGTTCTGTAGGTAATTGTCTGTAATTTTGTGTAATTGTGCATTATTATAGTATGTATGCTGTGACGTAGGGATTAAGAAAACAGCATATTTACCTTTTTTATGATTTTTTTCTGTGTGATAAATGTGAAATTTTTGAAAATTTGCATTGCGTGCACTTTTTTGACTTCTAGTTCAGTAACAAATTAAAATTTTTCAAAGATATTAGGTCAATTCATTAGTAACTGTTTTTTGAGTAAAATTATGTGGGTTTTTTGAAATATTATGCATTAGAATTCATTTTACTATGTTTAACGTAACGTACAAATAACGTCTAATTTAAACCTAAAATTGGCCATATTTAAAAAATACATTGAAAGAAAATTTTTTTTTTTTTGCTGTTTTTATTAGTTTTCAGTTATAATTAAACAAAAAATGAGTTTAAAAATAAATTTTCAGCAAAATTTCAAAAAAATGTCTTCGCAACTAGTCAGGCACCTAAAGGCTCCATCGGCGTATATAAACGTCTCGCTCAGGAAAAGTGTTAATTATCCCGGACGTATATATACGCCTTTTCGAAGTATGATGGTTTCTGTGCACTGATATATACCCCAGACTTTGGAATGCAATAAAAGGACCTTGGCAGTGTTTACAAAGGATGTACTTATTTCACACGATTTGCTTGTTTATTCCTTTTCTCTCCCCCCCGATACACCACATATGCGCATCTACGGGAGGCGTTGGGGAGTGAATAGCGTTATTTTAATTCAGCAGTAAAGAGAATAATTATAAACAGTACAAATTATCAAGCTACGCGTTAATTTTTGTATATAAGTTTACATATGACAAGCCCATGGAGCCATTGTTAATTATAAACTTGTACTTAGCTTAGTGTTGTTAAATTAATTATAAAACACATGGGACAGTACTGACACTTTTATAAGTGCATTATATCAGTGTAAATGTGTATCATTTTTTTTTATTATGCTAGAACATATTTTGTTTGTTTACTTTCAGTAAATTAATAATTTGTTCTAAATAATCTTTTGTTTTTCGACTTTTAAATGTGCTCACGCCCCCTCTCCTTGAAGAGTTAACACCCCTTTAGGGGGATGCGCCTTACAGTTTCAGGAACGCTGGATTAAATGCATAAAGACATTAAATAACGCAAAAAATAAAGCATAAAACGCCAAGATATTTGATGCACAATACTGTTCCTCCGAATTTTCCTTTCTTCATCATGAATAAAATATAACATTCGTATTCCACTAATTAAGTTAATGAAATTCTTACGTGATAACTCAGTAATTGTGCTAATGCGAGAGCACGCTCAGGTTTCATATACGAGAGAATTATTTTTCAAAGAAATATAATTCATCCATTAAATAATGCATTTAACGGAAGTTTTATCTCTATGACAGACATCTGTATTAGAATTAAGATAATTTTTAATGTAGGAAAAAATAAAATGAAAAGAACTGAAAGATGAAAACAACAAGTATATTAGAAATATTGATGCCCTCTCATTCATATGACATGCATCTTTTTGATCTGAAAATCATCAAAAAGATCTGTTAAAATGTTTTTGTAGATATATATATATATATATCTCTTGGAGCTAAATTAAGAAAATACATCATGATCATATACCATAACAGATATCATTACATTTGTGCAAACTGCACTTATATCAATTTTATACTGTGTTTGAAGGATACAGCTATTTTTAAAAGGAATTAAATTAAAATGTTTATAAATATAAACGAAATTTGAAACAGGTATATATAAAATTTGTCTTTATTTACCACAATTATTCTTATCTTTAATGGCTTATGTGTTTCGCCGCTTACAATATGTCGCTTTTAAATCATTTTCACCATCCTTGCATTTTAAACTACAAATACTGAGTAATAAAATTAGATTCTACAAAAAATTTTAAATGTAAAAGGATTTAATAACTTTTTTACTCTGCTTTAAATTACAAGTTTATTTGTTTGTTTTATCAAGCAATAAATAACACTTAAAACTTTATATTGGTATAACGGAGTATTAAATTATTTCAAATGCATAATTGCAAAGTAGTGTAGAAATATAGATACTTAATTCTTTTAAGAAACTTTTTATTGAGGATATGTATATGAAATCATTAACATATAAAATCAACTGACATATATTTCTCATTAAAACATTCTTTAACCTAACATTACATATATCTACGTTTTTTTTCTTTAAATTGCTTTAATAAATAATACAAAAACCATATCAAGCATTTATGAATATTTTAATAGTACTTAAGTGATTTCACCGTTATAAATAGATTTATATACATATACGAGTATTCGAGCCTTAAACCTCTTTTCAAAAATTTATGAAATATTTAAAATTTCAAGATGCCACATACGTTTTTAAATTTATGAAATATTTAAATATTAATTTTTCAATCAACTCAATGTTTTTTCAATTGAATTAAATTTAAACGAAAAGCTATTCGGAATGTTTTCAGGGTCTTCATTCCTTGAGTAATTCAGGTATCTCATAATTTATTGAGTAAAAGCTATCCAATTTGGACCTCCCCGATTTTATAATATTAACTTTTGATTTTACTGCTCTTGTTATTTAAACTTATCAATGTTAAATAAGTTTCGAATTTAATGGCTAACTAGTGGATACAAATGCGTTAAAGACATAGATACTTCTAAACTAAAATGGATTTTATTTAAACTATTATTCCTAAAAAGCATGTGTCACAAAATAAGATATAAGCAAAATAGATGCTATGTTAATGCAAAATGAGCAAAATTGTTAATATTTGGCAAAATTACAGATAGATATGAATTTGATTTAAAAATACATCAATATGATTTCTTCTTCCAACATTAGCAAAGATTCTGGAGGATAAATGTTGTGCAAATATTCATTTTTTTAAAAAAAAACATGTATCTAGTATATGTTTTTAAAATTACCTTAAGGCCTGGTGTATAGAGAGCTCTATTTTAACACAAAAATAAGGTCAAATTTTTTTGGTGCAGGTTATACGCCAGAAGTAAAAGATATGAACTTTAAAAAAATTAAGGTATCTATATGAAACATAATACTGTTTATTTTTAAAGAAATGACATACGTAAGGGCTGCACTTAAGGTATCCGACTACGTTCGGAGCCATGAATTTGCAAAAGCGTATAAATGTATATTATTTATGATATTTAGCGTTATTTAGATTAGAAAATATATATAAAATTGTTTTAAGAATTGTATTATATTAAAAAATTATTTAAGTACAATATTTTGACAAACAATGAACGTAGAATGACACATATTCAAAATATTCTCCTTTTGGGAAAAATGCTTCTATTATAATAATATTTTGCCTGTATATAGTTTAGACCTCTGTACAGAGGCTCAACTAGAATTTTTGAAATAAAAACTTAGAACTGGTTTTATCCATGTTTTACGACAACAGAGGGAAGAAAATTTAAGAAAAAAACGCCAATAATTATTTCACTTGGTTGTAACTCTGAAAATAATGTGAATTTTTCAAAAATCATAGTTGAGCCTCTGTACAAAGGTCTGAGCTATATTTAGGCAAAATATTATTATAATAGAAGCATTTTTCACAAAAGGAGAACATTTTGAAGAAAGGTTATACTAAGTTAATTTTTTGCCGAAATATTGCATTTATATAATTGTGTATGTCAAAATGTCTTTAAAACAATTTTATTCATGTATTCAAATCTAAGTGACACTAAATATCATGAAAATTATCCATTTATGCGCTTTTTTAAAAACACAGCTCCGAACGTAGTCGTATATCTCTCTTAAAGAAGTATAATAACATTTCAGAAGCTTGGTATAATACCTCGAAGAAATGACTTGATAACATAAGAGAACTGTACACATATATTTCAGGTTTCTTTGTAAAAAAATGCGTGGTACACCGGCGCACTTTATGCACTGTATTTTACTGTAATACATTCTTTTTTAAAAATACTCTAAAAATTATTAGAAACATACGAATGAAAGGGAATGTCAAGATTGTTTTTAAGGCAATCAATGGTAATGACGTCCTTTAAGAGCTTGAAGAAAGAACATTGATTATATTTTGGGTATTAGTATATATATAAAGAGTGTTTTCATTCCAGGTAGAGAAGTTTAAGTGGGCATTACTTTCCAAGATGGCGACCGATTTAACAGCTGTCAGGTGATTTATTCTCAGTTTGGTTTGGCAATTCATCAAAACGATCATCAAGCAAGGCGTAGATTCGTCGAATGGGTCCAAAACGAGATTGCCGTTGTTCTCGATTTTCATAAGCGAATTTTGTTTAGCGATGAAGCGCACTTCCGGTTGAATGGCTACGTCAACAAACAAAACTGCCGCATTTGGAGTGAAGCTAATCCACAAGTGTATGTCGAAACACCGTTACATCCAGAAAAACTTACTGTTAGGTGCGCTTTATGGGCTGGTGGAACCCTTTTTCAAAAACGATGAAGGCCACAACGTTACAGTCAATGGTGATCGGTATCGAGCCATGATTAATAACTTTTTCATTCCTGAATTGAACAATCATGATGTCCAGGAGCTGTGGTTCTAACAAGACGGCGCAACATATCACACAGCTCGTGCCACAATCGATTTATTGAAAGACACGTTTGGTGACCGCCTAATTTCACGTTTTGGACCTGTGAATTGGCCTCCAAGATCTTGTGATTTAACACCGCTAGACTATTTTCTATGAGGCTATGTAAAGTCATTGGTCTATGCGGATAAGCCACAAACGCTTGACCATTTGGAAGACAACATTCGCCGTGTTATTGCCGATATACGGCCACATATGTTGGAAAAAGTCATTGAAAATTGGACGTCCAGATTGTAGACTACATCCGAGCCAGCCGTGACAGTCATATGCCAGAAATCATATTTAAAATATAATGCCACATGATTATCTTTCGAATAAAAAAAATTCATGTAAATCGAATAATACATCGTTGTTTTATTGCAATTTAAAGTTCTATACCTCTAAAAAACACCCTTTACTTAAAATCTAAATGATATCGACGGAATTTTAGTTAAAATTATTTTCTCCCATGAATTTATAGATCTATTACTAATAATTATTTTTTTAAACCTAACGAAATGAATTTTTGTTAAGTTTCAATTGTAGTTTTTAGTGTTATTATTTTCAAAATCTTGAATTTTTTGCAAAAATATATTTTTTTGTGGAAAAGGCTATATAAATTCCTATTTACTTTTACTAAGTTTCAATATTGTTTATTATTTTACTTGTACTTTTAACATTAAAATAAATATGGTTCTACAAAAGTGTAGTACATGAAAAACTTTTAAGTCATTTATTTATTTTTCTGCTTTAGTCGTAAAAATCTCATATTTTACTGCAATACCATTTTTAGAGGAAATCTAACTTTATAATTGCGGTTACGTAACCATACATTATCCGTATCAAATAACTTTATTTCTTAAATTTTTTTAACCTTAGATATTAATAGTTGTGCCGATTCGGCTCTGATCCTACCTAAGGAACATCCAAATAAATCCCTTTTAAACACTCAGAGAATGATAAAAAGAAATATAAACAAGTAACTAAAGAATTAAATACAATTTTTTATCTCAGTTTGAAACATGTTTTAAAATTAAGAATAGAAGAAAGTTACGTATTTTCAAAAATACGCTCACCTGATAATGATAAATTTTCGTAAGTAAAAAAAAAAAAAAAAAAAAAAAAAAAAAAAAGGGGGCCAATGTATAGTAAATTTTAACTGATTAGTAGATAATGAAATAATGAAGCAATATTAAAAGCTATAAATAACAATTACATTTATATTCTTACACCAATATAGTTATGTATACGACAAACACACAAGTCATTTAATAAAAACGCGTTATTTGCATAATCCCCTCCATATCTCTAAAAAGATTTGAAGTATAAAATACGTTGATTGATTAATTTATTAACAATTAAGAATTCAAATTTTAGTTATGACGAGCAACTTAACATACAGTTTACCCCCATTCTATAATCTTAAATTCACTATTTTTAGACAAAAATGCGAATTGTGAGTCTTAACACACTTTTTCATCTTTTATTCCTAATAAACTCCTCTTTATTTTATTCAGGAAGCAAATTATTGACTCTTAAAGAAATATGAAAGTAACAAAGAAGCACAGCTAATAAATTATAGTTTAAAAAAAAAACTAAAAAACACACTCTTTTGTGTTTAATTGATCTAAACAGTAAACAAATAATTCATAATACAAGAAGAAAATGGTTAACGAGAAATTAATATCATTGTGGTAAGAGCGTGGGGTGCTCTATTTTAATTGTTATAATTTTTTATAGTTTTATTCCAAAATGCTCAGTTAGTGTAACAATGTAGTACAGAGCACCCGACGCTTTTACCACAATGACATTAATTCTCTCGTTAATCATTTTATTATTATTACTAAGAATTATTTTTTTTTACTTTTTAGCTCGATTAAACATAAAAGCATGTTTTTTAGTTTTTTTTAAAGTATATAATTAATTTTTTATTTTTATTTCAATCTACAATAAAAGATGGTTTGTTTTTGTTTTTAAAACTATCATTTATTATTTGTTGAATTTATCCTTGAGTTTGATATTTGGAGCTGGAATTAGTCTAGCTCTTCAATGGATATCAATTAATGGGTCTGAAGAGTATTTATTCTTTCCATTTACGGGGCTTCGGATGAGTCCCATATCGTTATATTTCAAATATTTCGTCTCTATAGATACAGGTCTAACTAATAAAAATAATGCTAAGAAGAAATATTAAATGTCAATCATATTATCATTTTTAACGTATTACTTTAATGTTAATTTGTATCATCACTTCTAAACCTATATATATTACTATGGAAAAATAAAAAAAAATATTTAGCAGTTAGAGCGCCCTACCCTTTCTCACATAAAGAACACGTTTTATTTGTTTTGTTTGTATTAACCACAAGCCTATTCGCGGTTTTAAGATTGCATCATAATTATTTAGTCACTAAATCTGGAATTTGTGACCAAATCTGAAAATGGTTTAGGTAACAGGTCGCCAAATATGGAAGTTTCATACGGAATTCGTCGGCAAATGTATAAATCGTATTCCTAATTATTCTGATCAGAACAATGGAACAAAATTATGAAATTATTGTATTGCCATCGGTCCTTGACAAGTGTGCAAAGTTTCGAATAAATCTGACCTTAAAAAGTAGGTAAGAAAGTCAAAGTTTCTGTTACATACAAGTGAAACCTATAAAAGAGTGCTAATAAAAAGTAAAGGATTTTAAATATAATCACGACACTTGTAAAATCAATCAAAACTAAAGGATGAAGTTAGCGGAGATTAACAAAAATAAAACTTCAATGTGAATAAATTACACGATATTTATAAGTATCCAAAACAATCCATTACTAAATAAATTTATATGTTTTTGAGCATATTTCAAAAATCAGAAAGATTTATGACTTCAAAAAAAGTCCTGTTAAAAGAACGCTAGTTCCCCAAAGAACAAACAAAAGTTCCCTAAAACATTAATCAAATTTATTGCTTTTTAAGAGCTAAATAACTGTTACGATCAATTCTTCCGAGACATCCTAAGGAAATTATGTGAGCATTTATCCCTTTGAGATATTTATTGATTTATAGAAGTAAATGAGTATTTATTTATTTATTAAATGTTGTATTTTATTCTTAGAAAATTATTGAAAAATTCAAAAGTAGTATAAAACTATATATATATATATATATATATATATATATATATATATATATATATATATATATATATATATATATATATATATATATGCGTGTGTGTGTCAAAAGAGGATAATTTAATTTCGATACTATAAAAGTTCTTCATTGGGAGAGTAATGTACATGTTTCTATATTCAGAAATACCGTTATTAATTATATACAACGCAATCAATTTGTAGTTGAAAAAATAGAAAAAATAAATAACTATAAACATTTTACTACATATTGCTTAATTCAGAAACACCCAATTAATTTTATTGATGGTAATTTGAATAAAGAAATTATAAATAGTAAGGATTAAAATTCCTTAAATAATAACAGTTTTTATTACAATAAATTTATCATTTTTCCTATTTATAGTTACGTCCATATTTTAAAATTAATTAAAAATACTTATTAATGTTTAATTCATACATAAATAGTGTCATTTAAGTTATGGTAGTTTGCAAATTCTCTTTTTAATTTTTATTTCTATTCTTTTCATACTTTTGTTAAGCGATACAATTCAATCCTTCTCATGCTTTGAATTTGCATTTGGGTCCACAATCTGGCAACAACATATTTTTTGTACTCAGATATAGCGTGTGTGTGAGCTCTGCATTTTCTAGGTAAGTTACTTTTATTTTGTTGTTGTGGCTAATGCCACCAGTGTGACGTAATCAGAACGAGGCCCACGAAATTCATCGTGGCAAGGTTCTTGAAGAACGCCTGTCGTTGGCCTTGAGCACCATACAGATAACAGTACGTATTAGCTCGGAGAAATTCTCCAAAGGGACAATAGATGGCGACACCACCTATCTCCACCTTCGCAATTCAGGCCTGGAACTGAAGAGGAGGGAAATATTCTCCGGTCCCCTGCACTCGTGATTTAGCCCACAAGACTTTTGGACCCACTGATTTAATGAGCATGTACTCCGTGTGTACTCTGAGGGTATTTGGTGGCATCGGGCATCGAACCCAGGTCTTCCGTTCTGGAGTCCGATGCTCTAACCACTAGGCTATCCACGGCCCCCAAATTTTAATTTTGTAGTGGATTTAGATATTCTGCTTATACTTTTAAATGCATTTAGTAAAAAGCTGTTAATTTCAAATTACAAACAGACACTTCATTTTTATTTATATGTATAGATATATTTCTTTCCTTAAGCATCGTATTATATATAAAAAAAATGTCTAATATATTTTATACTTATAGCCAACATGATTGATCGCTCCTTTCTTATATTTTTATATGAAATATCCTATACTTTTTAAATAATAAAATGTATAGTAGTTTCGATATTTTGTAAGCGTAATATAGGGATTCAGAAAGCATTATCGTAAATGTGTATAAAATACTTTTAAATCAACAAGTCTATGTAAAATACAATCCATTGTTTTACTCACCATTAGGAAGTATCATCAGTAGCACTTGGAGGATATAAATATGAGAATTAATGTATTGTTAATTTACTTGTGAGATTGTTTTCAAAGCATACCTAAAATTATATTTTAACCGTTTTACAAATAGAGTCTTAGAAAGAAATTAGTTTCGCTTTTTTAGAGGGCTAAATAGCTTGTAGCATTCCTAGAAAAGATGTATAGTTTGAACTACAAATAACTAGAATGATGTGTTTGATATCCACTAAGAAACATACAATTCCTCCAATAGGTGGCGCGGTGTCACAAATGGTAGTGGCCGCGGTAGCCCAGTGGTATAGGTATCGAATCATGGCTTGCCTTGTCACGAGTTCAAGCCCAGTTCTACTAAAGACCCGCCATGTAGGGCAGCGATGGACGTTAAATATGTCGAGAGCTGAAACATCCTCCCGTTGGTGTGGTGTGGTTGTTAGGAGAGGGGGTGCCAGCTCAGGTGTCGTACACGTCACTTGACCATGGTTTAAAATTACGTGGTCCGTCGCCAAAAGCCCTCGTGTAGCTGAACAGTGCGACGTTAATATTCCATCAATCAATCAATCAATCAAGTCACAAATGGTATTTATTTGCATATATCGTAAAATTTGAGTTACAGAGCATGCTTATTAAAATTTTAATTAAAAATCAGTTGAATTCTAAAAGAGCTTCAGTTACCTTGATTCTCAACATGTCTATATTGTAAAAAAAAATCGATTCTACCAGAACAAGCAGAATTGCGTTGCAGCTGTAAAAGAAAATGTCCCCATGTACCCTACGCAAGATGATACAGAAATTACAAAGAAAATGGGCTACTTGAAATTCTCCCAGGTAAGCAAATCCTATCTTTTACCAATGAAAGTGGGGCTACCATATTCACTAAACAAATAATATCCGTCACTTGGTTATGTGAATGTATGAGTTTTTGGATTTGCTAGTTTACACTGTACAAAAATCTTTTGCATTTTTATCCTTACAAAATCAATACAATGCACCTATTGCCCAACCGATATTAGATGCACGTAAGACTTTCAAAAAACAATTCCTTGCTCGAATGGTGGTTCTTTCCACTTTGCCATGGAATAATCTGACTCAGAAAATTCCAAAACGACGCTATTTCTCGAATAGTCACTTAGCCATGGAACATTCTGAAGGCAAATGAAGCATTTTTTTTGTTCCAATGGACGAGATAGCACACGCAATTGTTGAACTTGGGCTGGAAACTCCTCAGTCTTTTTATGGTCAACACTTGTCCGTAAATTGGATAGAGCAAACAGATTGGTTTTGATTTATAGTAGCTAATAACTGACACTTAAATTTCCAAACCGTATATAATTGCAGCGGTAGCGTAGTGGGTATCTTCACGGATTCATGGCCAGCGTATAATGATTTCGAGCTTTTGTGCCACGGAATATCAGCCGTGTAGAGGGCTGATGCATGTTAAATTAATCCAAGCTCAAAGTCAGTGTTGAGGTACGATAATTCGGAGTGTGGGTGCCATTTGATTTATCACTTGATTATGCGTTCAAAAATACGAGTTCAATCAACAATAGACCACGTGTTGCTTTAGAGTGGAACGTTAACAGTAGCGTAACAAAGACCCCCGCAGTCCATTGTAACATCAAGCTTGTGTCTCAAATCCTGACTTTGCAGGGGGATAGCTAATATTCTCTGTAACGCCACTAGATGTTAATAAACATTTACTGTTTGTTTATCGCGTCATTCCCATACCTAGATACTTGTTCTAAAAGCTTAATTTTGAACTTTATTAACTACTGTGAGAAAATTTTTATGATGGCTCATATGGCGTGCTAGCAAATAAAGAGCGATAAATGTCACATGCGCTTACCATGTAATTTTCTCTAAATGTAAATACATGTATTTGCTACCGTAAAGTTCTGCATCCTTATTTGAAACAATTAGCTTTATTCTGCATTCAGTTCTTATCTTAAAATTCGATTAAATATCCTAATTTCTATTGAATTTTAAATTCTATGTGTAAAGGTATTGCCATGAATGAAAAAAAATAAAAGTATATCTTCTGTTATTGCCATAGCAATTTTTTATCACTACAATTTGTCATCTTTCTAATATATTTGTTATTACTCCACTGCTTGTCTAACATTTCAAAAAATCTTGCCTTTCTTGTTATTTAAAGAGTATGTACTGTATTTCAGACTGATTTCTTTATGCATAAACTTTTTTATCAGCTGAATTGGTATCAAAACAAACTACTATTTAAAAGGCAAAAGGTAGGAATATTGGAAAAGCTTGATCTCGAAATGATGTCGCATTGTTTGGTCACAAAATGTAACATATCTTATCTCCATATTTTCTCTCGAAATTTTGTCTTGGCACTAATACTAATTGATATTAAAAACATGGCTGTAACAATTTAATGTTACCTACATTCGAAAAAGATTTGAAAGTAGGAAATTCGACGTTGTGCATAAATGTACGCACATTTGCTCGTGGTATATTTCCACAGATATCTTATTTCCACATTTTTTCTCAAAATTTTGTCTTGGCACAAATCTTAATTGATATTAAAAACATGGGCTGTAACAATTTAATGTTACCTACATTCGAAAAAGATTTGAAAGTAGGAAATTCATCGTAGTGCATAAAAGTAAGCACATTAGCTCGTGAAAAAGTTTATTTCAATTTAAATTTGATTGGAGTTTGTGAAATTGATTCCTGGTGATGCTATCTTCTATGCCAAACGATAAATGTTGTATTCCAGGTTTTATCTTCCAACACCTTCACAAAAAATATTGTTGTGTAGATAAGGGTTTGTGTAATTTATGAGGACTCAGGGGTGTTTAATATCTCTAGAGGTCTGAAAATATAAACAATTTTCAAACAGGTGTAATTCTTTTAAATTTAAATTAAAAAAATTCGAATCTTTTACGCATTGTTTGCAAAGGACTTTAGAAAAGTATAAAATGTTTAAAATATAATCATAATCTTAAAAATTATAAGTATATGAAATTAAGAAACTTATCTATAAGAAATATTTAAGTTTTACGTCGCGCTTGCTATTTTCTAAAATAGTAGCTTGAACTACTAGCTATAAGTTAATTTATAAATATAAATGTATTCTTATTACATTGTAGCTACTTTTATATATATAAATAGAATTATAACATCCATATTTTAATAAATAAAAAAAATACATTTTTATAAAATATTTAAAAAATTGCAGTGTTTTACAAAATATTTTGAAATACAAAACATGTATAATACTAAAATTAGGTAGGGTTTAAAGAGTACGACACATTTTATAATTCTATACAGTTTTATACATCAGAGGCCACTATTTTAGACAATAGCGGGTGCAGCGCAAAAAATACTTAATATTCATTATAAAATTTTCATATGATTGTGATTTTTTAAAATTATTATTATATTTTAAACATTTTATACTTTTCTGAATCCACATTCTTCTATAAATAAAGTGTAAATGATTTGAAGCATTTAATTTAAATTTAAAATAATTATACCTTTTTGAAAATAGTTTATATTTTCAGACCTCTAGAGAAGTTTAACACCCCTGAGACCTCTTATGCAATCGGTTCCAAAAAACAAAACAGTTCATCAAAAGCGGTGAAATTTCTCGACGGAAACAGTCCTTAAAGTACAGGATAAAAAAACAGTTAAAGTTGTACAGAGAGTTTCAAAAGGTTTCCACGCCTTCTATAACACTCAGATACGACTATTAGAGTCCAAGAATACAGTCATGTAACGATAAAGACTATTCGTAAGCAACCACTCGGTCGTAGGGCAGACACACTGAAGTGAATCCTTCAAAAGCTGAAATAATACTAATTCAGTTTCAGGAAGAGACCACTATTTATAGCCTCCCATACTACACTGGCCTCAAAAAGTTAAAGTACAACATGTTTTTCGAAGCTCACCATAAAAAAATGGCAGTAACAATAAAATGCATAGTTTACATGAATGATAATACCGAACTTTAAAAACATTAATGCAAAAACGATTCCTGCCACTTTTATTTTTTAGAAAAGAACGTATATTTATGAGTGAGAGAAAAATATGCAAATATCAAGCTTTCGTACTTTTGTGTGTAAGTTGTGTTGATTTTCAACAGTTGTTGGCAGTTTCGGTGACAATAGTCAATAGAGTTTAGAAAATGTCTCAGAGACGTCGTTTACCCAATTCGTTAAGGTGGCGGGCAGTTGGATGGATGGAAATGGGATTGTCGCAGGCTGATGCTGCTAGACGTCTCAATGTGTCTCGTAGTGTTGTTCAGCGACTTTGGGATCAATACCAATCCGAAGATTCTGTGTCCAGAAGACCTGTTCCAGGCCGACCACGAGCTACAACACCTGCAGAAGACCGTTTTCTAGCTCTTTCGGCACGAAGGAGAAGAACCACTACTGTGCCGCAGCTCGTTGCAGACCACTTTCAAGCATCAGGAAGAAGAATCTCCGCTACTACGGTGCGAAATCGTCTTCACAATGCAGGTCTGTATGCAAGAAGACCAGTTGTGTGCGTTCCCCTCAACGGACGACAGAGAAGGAACCGCTTATGCTGGGCAAGAGAACATGTTTCTTGGATGCAGCAACAATGGGCTTCTGTGCTGTTCACAGACGAGTCCAGATTTACAATGAAGAGTGATTCAGGGCGTCTACTGATCTGGAGGGAACAGCGCACTAGATACCATCAATCCAACACTGTTGAAAGACACAGTTATAGAGGTGGTGGAATCCTGGTTTGGGCAGGGATCTCGCTCGGTGGCCACACTGACCTGCATGTGTTCCATGGAGGAACCGTAACTGGTCTTAGATATCGGGATGAGATCCTTGATCCATATGTCCGCCCATATGCTGCTGCTATTGGTAACGACTTCATTCTGATGGATGATAATGCACGACCTCACCGAGCTCGGATTGTTGAGGAGTATCTGGAGGATCACGGTTTGGAACGAATGGAATGGCCAGCTCGATCTCCAGACCTGAATCCGATAGAACATCTTTGGGACTATCTTGTCAGAGAGGTTGCTGCTTTAAATCCTCCTCCAAGGTCGTTACATGAGCTGAAACAAGGCTTACTCTGTGTCTGGTCTTCGCTTCCTATTCCGGTGTCCGACAACTTAATAAACAGCATGGGAAATCGATGCCGCCAATGCATTCAAGTTAGGGGTGGACACATTCCTTATTAGAACCCATTTTTGTATTGTTTTTATGCCATTTTAGCACATAACACTGTGATGTGCTGTTTTCTCCAAGAATGGACTTTTCCGCAGAGATTGCTTTTTTTGTTATAAATCGTTTTTGCAATACACTTATACAAATTTCTATGACGCATTCAATAAAAAACTATTTAATGCACATATCCTCCAAATTTTTTGTTTCTACATTCATTCATTTGCGAATTAGACACAAAAACCCGGTTGTACCTTAACTTTTTGAGGCCAGTGTATTTTCCACTGTTTTCTGGAACAATCCACTTATGTGATAGGTCAGGGCGTTAAGAGACTTCACATATTTCGAGAAGCGTCCATATCGTAACCAAATCTCCAAAAATGTTTTCTAAATCCCCAAATGTCCCCATAACTGATGTCAACGTGGTAGTATCCCCAATATTTCGCCAAGTTCCAACTGATTCGCTATTAAAATGTAAAGGATGGTGTTGTTTGCAAATATTACAGTTTTTATCATAAATAAATGCAACAAAAAGTAATTAAACATGCAAACTTAAATTATTTACTCTATTTTAAGATATAATTAAGCAGTAATTTCAAAAACATTTGGAACAATGTATTACATAATATGGAATAATTTAATAGGAATTACCTCTTGGAAAAGAAAATTTCTCTATACACATATACACTTTTTTCCTCGCTTAAATGTAAACAATTTCGGTATATACAGACTTTCGACTACTTTATTTCAAAGCTGCACTATTAATTTTTTTCTATCATTCATATTCATTATCTATAACAGAAAAATTCTGACATACAAACATTTCACCCGATCAGCCACTCCGATCAAAAATATATCCTTTATGGATCTAAAAAAAAATCTGTTAAAATTCCCTCATCAACTCACTAACCACCACGTATCGTGAAATGAATTACGATTTATGTAGATAAAGTGTAAAAAAATGAATATTATTTCTAAATGAGACAGGAAGATATTGATGTCCACGTAGGTGTATTTTACTGCAAAGGTAATTTACAAACGACAGCTAAATGAGCCAAATCACAGGATGTGGGATTCCAACAAGAGCAAAAGTAATGTTCTCTTACATATAAATCTATGGTTAATGCTGTAGACCGAAGTGCTTTGATGGTGAGTTTTTTTATCACTTCGCAAACCCTCAGATTGATGAGGGCTAGACATTTTTACTTTATTTTATCACTAGAGTGATTTAATTTTGATATCTGTTGAATATTCGATTTCTTCATTTTATTTGAAAAAAAAATACTCATCGTTCTGTTTCATGTTCCTTTTTGATTTATGTAGTGCTCAAAATAACAACAAGACTTTAGTTTTTTTAATTTTTGATTATTATGTTAAATATAATGTTTTTTTATAAGAAGTGAAGAAAGTAATTTTAATTTCAAGGATTCCATAGGTATTAATATTTTACTTTTTAATGATTGTGTCTTCAATATTCCATAATAAATTTATATCTTAGCGAAAAACGAATTGTTCAACATATTAAAATGGGTGCTGATGTAATTTATTAAAGAATGTATTTCAGTTACTAAACATAAGACTTCTATATTTTACTATTTAAGAATAACAGACTTGAGTAAGAATAAGACTCTTTCGAGCAGATTGTGGTGAATGTTTTCGAAAACTATTAATGATTTTGCAAAATATTTCAATATAAAAAATAATAAAAATAAAGAAATAAATATTACCAATTTAACTTCCGGAATCAAATACAAACACGTGCTTTTAAAAATGGTGGTTATTACTTTCAATCATAATAAAAGTATTCGGTAATTACGTATTATTGGAACAGTCACCAACTTTCAACATAAAGTGCCAAGCTGGCAACTCCAATTTCGCAGTGTCGTTTGTGCTGAATTGGCAATCGTGTGCTTCGTTTCATATGATGTCACCAATAGGTTGCAAAAAAAACGTAAGTACCATGTGTCTGTCCCAATACAACTTCATGAAATAATGCAAACTATTCAGCGCATTGCATCAAAGCAACTTAAAAAATTATTCGCTACTTACGTATTAGCGTCACCGCAGCTGAATTTGCGCCACGTGAATCATGCTATTTTGCACCAAATTCTGACTAATTGCTTTTTTTTTTCATATGAAACACGTTATGATCTTTGTTGTTTTAGCGTCAAGGTACGGCTCATGGGGCATCACTTTAGCTACAGTGACGCTAAAACGTAAGTAGCGGATATTCTATAATATTTAAGTTTAAAAAATTGTAATTTCCAAGAAAAGACCTTCGCTGAAGTTGCATTTTAAATGAATAAAAGTAATAGACACTCAAAGAGATGAAGATTTTTTAAGGTGTGGAATGAAATTACAAAAAACAAAATAAATCATATAACATGAGATAACAAAAAAAAATCACTTAAAAATATGGTATATTTAACAATCTAGATGGAATTTAAGATGATTATTTTTTATGAAAAATAATATCAGTTATAATGAAGATGGAACAAAATTGCATTATGTGTTTGAAGTTATACAGGGGAAGATAAATTTGACGAACTCCTCATGCTATCCAATGAAGAAAGTTTATAATTTGTGTCATCTCTTGTAATAAACAGTATATACACTCTGTATATGTAGTAATATACATTTTTATGTGTTTGGTCTTTTCTTACCCACGAATGATATCATTTATATCTGCGTATAACACGATATGCAAATGATTTTTATTTTCGGTTTTAAAAAAGCTCTTTATACGCCGAAATGTGTTGCGTTTGGTAAATAATAAAAATTACATCAGTACGTGTATACCATAACAGTAACTGACGTTTATCACTAGACAATTTTTTAAAAGTGTAGGACTACAACTTTAAGAAATACTAACCAGCTTTCAATTGCATAAGACATTTTCAGTTGACAACTTTGATAGGGGCCTTTTAGATAAAATAAAATTGGTGACACAGACGTAAATTGACAGTAATAACACACAGATGGGTAAAAAAGTTGCTCGGTTTAACAAATATGGACTCCTCAAAGGTAAACATATAAGTTTCCGTTGTCTACGTCCCATAATTAACCCATTGATAAAAGGCGTGCAATTACAGGGGCGATTTGCGTATTCGGCATCAACAACGTCTAAAGACCATTAAGCTCGACCTTTTGATCAATCTTCCTTCCTTCCAGACTGGTGCCTTAACTAAAACCATTATCAAAGACGACTGACCGAAATAGATTAGCAGAGTCTTTAAAGTGTACAGACCTTTTCCATGAAAACCACATATTGAGTGTCGACTGAATGATTATTTGCTATTTTCATTGGAATGTGACAAATAGACGTGTCATCTTCGGTGATGAATTTAAAATTCACACTAGTAGTTTGATGATTTATTTTTTAAAATGTCTTTTAAAGCACCGGCCAATATTTAATATAAAGCAAATTTTTGTCAAAGTGGCAACATTTAATTTCAAAGGTGTGACAAAATTTACTATTTCTTTGCACACATCATCTTTATTGGTAATTAAATTATAATTTGAATCGTATGAATACGTGGATGATATTTTAACGCCGACTTGTATTCTGTTAAACTCGCCCAGGTGCCATTTATCAAATATATAATTTAATGAACATAATTTAGAATTAACGATGTTATTAAAATAAAATATGACGTCCTACCATGGCCTGCCATTTATATCCATTTTTCGCCAAAGAGATTATCAACTTCATGGGGAAAAAACTGCGTAAATTTTATATTAACTGCGCAGATGCAAAGTATTTTTCACATTAATGCATTACATTGAACATTAAACTTTTAAATCAATAATGCCAAGCCCTTAATTTTTCTTATCAAAACACTGCATTTTCTTAAAAATAAAATGCTTTTTACTACTTGCTGATTTTTAAACTTTTGCAAGCTGTAACCGCTTAATAAAATGATATTTTGATCTGAATTTTTTTAATCATTTGTTTATTTTCATATACACTACATGCCAAATTTCGTGAATGTAGCTCAATTTCTTCCTGGAGTGCATATATTTTTTTTTTTGCGACAGAGTGTATATATATGTATATGTAGTAATATACATTTTTATGTGTGTTGGTCTTTTCTTACCCTTAATGATATCATTTTTATATCCGGCGTACAACACGCACTCATAAAATATGATTTTATTTTAGGTGTTAAAAAGCTCTTTATACGCCGAAATGTGTGTGTTTGGTAAATAATAAAAAATTACATCAGAGTGTATACCATAAGTAACTGACGTTTATCACTAGTCAATTTTTTAAAAAGTGTGGTGACTACAACTTTAAGAAAAACTAACCAGCTTTCAATTGCATAAGATATTTTCAGTTACAATCTTTAATTCAAATTTAGAAAAAAATAAAATAAGGAGTGACACATCCATAAATTGACAGTAATAACACACAGCTGGGTAAAAATGTCATTTAACAAATATGACTCCTCAAAAGAGCAAACATATAAGATTTCCGTTGTCTATCACCATAATTAACCCATTGTTAAAAAAGGCGACTAATTACCGGGGCGATTTGCGTGTCAGAGTGATCAACAACTTCTAAAGACCATTAAGCTCGACCTTTTGATCAATCTTCCTTCCTTCCGACTGGAGACTTAACTAACTATTATCGAACACACTCTTGTCCATCCGAAATAGATTAGCAGAGTCTTTAAAAGTGTACGAATGCCTTTTCCGATAAAAACCACTTATTGATTTCTGAAAAATGAATGATTATATCTACTATTTTCATACTGAAATCTGACGAATACATATTTGGGTATTTAAAAAAAACACTAGTAGTTTGCCATATTTATTTTTTTAAAATTTCTTTTAAAGTATGTGAACAATATTTAATATAAAGAAAATATTTTGCAAAGGTGAAATATTTAATTTGTTTAAAGGTATAGCAAAATTTACTATTTTTAATTGCAACATACTTAATATTACTAATTAAATTATAATTGTGAATGTATAGGTATGCCTTTTAATATATTTTAAGTACGTGTATTCTGTTAAACTGCAGGGTTACAAAGTGAAATATATATAATTTAATGAACCATAATTTAGAATTAACGATGTTATTAAAATAAAAAAAAAAATCTTGCACATCTAATTTATATCCATTTTGAAAAGATTATCAACTTCATATAAAAAAACTGCGTAAATTTTATATTAAAGAAGCAAAGTATTTTTCACATTAATGCATATACATTGAACATTAAACTTTTAAATCAATAATTTACCAAGTTTCCCTTAATTTTTCTTATCAAAACCCTTTTATAGCTTTGTAATTAAATTTCTTTTCTTTCATACGATATTAATAATATTTGATGTTATAATGTATTATTAAAATTAAAAATAAAAATATTAAACACTGCATTTTCTTAAAAATAAAATGCATTAAATTACAACTGTGTTTCTAAAAGTACATTTACACTATTTTTACTAATAAAATAAAACATAACACACTTAACTAAAAAAAACCAATGAAATATATTCGTTATACTTCTTTGTTTAAGGTAAATATTGTTAGTGTACTGAAAATAATTAGCATGTTTTAATTGAAACTGAAAGAGCGATTATTGGAACTTTTTTTTAAAAAAGCCTTTTTTAAATGTCAAATTTTGTGTAGAATTTTTTACATGAAAACTATTCATTCTGAAATGTTTTGTTTTTTATACAGATAAAGAATTTTTCTCATACAAACCGATAAAAGAATATTTTACATTTAAAACAAATGCAAACGTATCTCATATGATAGCAATTGTTAATGGATAACTTTCCTTAACTACATTGATCCACACAACATAACCTGTTTAATACGAGCTTTCTCTCTCTCCTCTCAGCCAGACACGTTACATTAAAATTAATTTATTCCCAAACGTTGAAAATCCGTGACAAATTTAACTAGTAGCACTTCATGACTATTTCGATGGTATTTGAATAGTTAATTCTCCATTCACTAATTTGAGTCTGAGAGTAGTCTGATTTTACAAAGATTAAAATATAAACTTTGTGAAAATCGTAAATATACCTGTAGGATACCTAATGCAAATGTAAGAGCACAATTCCTTTATTCTAAAGGTCAAAACTTGAATTCATTGAAATGTGATTGCTTATTAGAATTGGTATTTCACTCAACGATAAAAAAATATATATTGAACGATACTAAATCTTATTTTTTTATATTGTGTTACCACAAATGATATCATAAACTGAAAATAAGTAATTTTTTTCTAATGTTGTATTGCGAAGAAACATCCAATGAAAATATTAAATAATGTATGCAAAATTGCGAATATATACAATATCTATCTATCTATATATGCATATGTATACAACTTTTTTCTTCATGAATAAAACTTCTCGTGAACTTTGTAATATTTCAAGCCTAATTTTTCTGGTGGGTGGTGGGAATAACCCCCCATCCCCATCTGGTGAAAGGAAACCGATCCATGAGCATATAAATCTGTACACAGTCTAAGAACAGTACGGTAGAAGCAACAGTCTCCTCACAGGGAAACCCCAGACATTGCAGAATATGCTGAGGAGAAAAAGAACAGACAGATGTTTAATTTAGTGCAAATTGGGAGACTTCTTTTGCCACCTTCGAAACTCATGCAACTCATGAGACCAGTTAAAAATCGCGAGAATGCCGCATGATATATATATATATATCTTTATATATAAAAATCTTCTCTGCATTTGTTTGTCACTAAACTCCTCCTAAACGGCTGGACCGATTTCAATGAAATTTTTTGTGTGGGTTCAAGTAAATTCGAGAATGGTTTAGATTCCCAATTCGGTCCGATATCGCAATTAGTAAAAATATATTAATTAAAAACATTCGAAAAATGCAACTCAACATTCACCTGCATTGTTGTAACAACGCTGTTGTTATAAACAAGTGTGTGTGTAATACATAAAAAAAAATTGAAATGAATTCCTACTTAGATCAACCAAGAAAAATTGATTTTAGCTACTTTTTATTAAATAGTTGCAATTAATATAAATATGTATATACATATGACAGAATCACAACTTTAAGTGGTAATTGATTTTTATTAATTATCATTAAAGTATCGTTTTGTCATACAAAACAATCGTGTATATAAAATTTCCTTTCAACTGAATACTTTAACCCGTGAGAAATAAACCTTTTCAAATTTTGACATAAGTCGCCAATGTGGCTGTATTTGTAATTCTTTGAATAATTAGTTTTAATCAATTAATGTATATTAATTATAATTAAATTATTGCATTGTCATCCAAAATAATCATGTACATTACATTTCAACTCAATTGAGCGCTTTAAAATGTATTTTATTAACGATTGAAAATCGCACCAAGATAAATAAATAAACAAACAAACAAATAAATAAAATATGCATAGAGATCGTGAGCTAATAGATAATTGAAAGAGACGTAAGTTGGCGTCGAAAATTGATTTTCAACCAAACTGGCCAAATACGGTGTTTATTGTGACGAAAATGCAGACGCGATTCATGCTTTTTAGCGTTTTTAATTAATATCTTTTCAAATAATCTTATATATGTAATTCTTCTGTGCGTGTGTATGTAACTGAGCTCCTTCTAAATGGCTGGACCGATTTTGATGAAAGTTCTTGTCTGTTCCAGTGGACTCGAGAATGATTTAGATTTATAATTCGGTTTAGAAATGTTTATTTAATTAATTCTTGATTTATAAATTGTTGATCTTGGAATGTTTTACATTGGATCCGGCAGACTGCTCTACGATCGCAGTATAGAATATTCAAAAATATTTTATTATAATTCAAGTTAGTCCCAACAGTTGGTGCTGTGATAATTTGAGGAAAATATTTTGTCACTTCGTGTTATTATTTTGTTGAAATAAATCGTGTGTTAATTAAATTATTGCATTCAGATATAATTAATGTTTGAAGAGTTTTGAAGTGTGCATAAAAAACTATACATTCTCCAAATTTAGTATGCAATTCAAGTGAGTATTTTGCATGATTTTCTATTAAATTTACACGTGCGTTGACAACAATTATCCTAACCTACAAATCTATTTGTGTAGCTCATTGATTACACACATTATTAAACTTTTTTTTTATTTAAAATTATTTCTTATCGGAAATGGTTAGTGTGTGTGTTTCACTTCTAAGCAACCCAGAAGTATAAAACTTGGCACATAATTACATTGTAATAACTTTTTAATACAAATTTTACTCAAAACGGACCAGATTGTTAAAGCTTATTCATAAAAATGTGGAATTTTTGAATTTAAGATGTGTGTACACAGGACAACGTCTGTTGGGTTCTCTAGTATATATATATATATATATATATATATATATATATTCTGGATCCTTTACCATGAATTAAATTTTTCGAAAAGCAAGTTGATTTAAATTCTTTAAATGGTGCAGATTAATGATATTGTAACTTACATTAGACACTACATACATGAGTTACTATTATGTCAAGTTGAACTTTTTGATACAAGAATTAAATTTTTATCTTTATTCTTATTCAGGGAAAATAACGCATTTTACACTTTTTATTTTGTAGTAAATCGAAATCAATTTCTGCTTCTTAGCTTTTTATTAAAAAAAAATTGCAATTCATCCTTTGTTTTTTTTATAACTAAATTTCCAGTTAAAATCGGGAAATATTTTTTTAAGTGATGTAACTCAGCTTTAATGGATTCGAAATTTTGAGAATGATCGATAGTTTTTCTTATTTATTTTAATAAATAAAAGCATCTATGTATTAAAATATGTGATAGTAAAATATATGGAAATAATAAATATGCAGTAATAAATTTGTATAAAATAAGCTAAAGTATATCTCTACTTCTTTTGAAATTGCCTTTTCTAGGGCATTTCGATTTGTTGAAACAAAGAATTCTCCATTTTTAGGTATAAAATTTATCCAACTGGATTTCATTCGAAATGATGTAGGTTTGATTATTAATTATTTGTATTTCTAAGGAGTATACAATTAATTAATAAAGATTTTTTTTGCATTACTATTTTTGTAATCAAATTACCTGATCATTGAAATAACATAAATAGAGTTTCAGCCTCATTCTTTTTTGATTTTAGATTTTGCATATCGAAATGATGTATAAAAGTAAACTAACAATATCGAGCAAAAAATGATTAAAGACTAAAAATGAGTACGACACAAAATATTCGTCATAATGTTAAATAATTGCAATTCTCAATAATGTGCTAGAGCGCAAGTATGACTTGACACATTCTACCAAACGTCATTGCATATAAAAGAGACACTTATCGTTTAATACAGATTGAACTTCTTGGATCCTTTTAAATTTTGTTTTTGCTTATAATATTCTATGGACGACAGATCTAGCGAGACTGCTGGTTAAGACATAATGCTTATGACTGCGAGACGAGGTCATGATATGTCAACACATGAGCGGGAGCTGGAAGTGAAAGGGGTGAAATAAAGGGCTGGGCAACTATTTTCACAAAAAGGAATGATCAGTACGTGTATAGGATCTCACCAATGTACCTTTCGTACATTCAAGTAGCTATAATGGAGAGCAACGGTTATTTGGCATCATACAAAATCACACTCTGTGCAACAAAACCTAGATGTCTGGATGTGTGATGAGTGACAAAAAATTGTCTATCAGGATGTTGAACCCCGTTGCCTCCACACACGAGTGTAATTAGTATCCTCATGGAGACAAAGGCAAGGCTCATCATGAAGATATCCCGTTGTCATTCCGTATTGGTCCATGTTGTTCGTTAAAGGTATCATAGCAATCTCTGGCGGTATTATTGTGGTTTCAGGGGAAATTTCCGAGATGGTCTCTCCATGCAAGCAATACAGAAGCATGCAGATGTCTTCTAATGGCACTGGTACTTTGATAATTATTCAAAGAGAGCACATCACTGTTTGCAGGATATCCATAATTTTGGCAGTTGATGAATTTCATGCTTACTGGTCCATTTTTCCATCATCCCTACTTATTGTGCAAGTAATTATGTCTGATAATATTATATCTAATCTATTTTATACCTAATTCTACCAACGTTAAGAAACTGTTATATCTGAGCAACCGATATCTGTGCAATCTGACAGAATCTCCATCCTCCTTCATCCCAACCGATGCTGTGACCCTTTCCATAGGCGCCGAACTATCTTAAGTGACTATCATTCCTTTCACTGTGAAAAGTAGGTCTAAACTTCACAGTGGTAAATTGAACCCAAGCACATTAATTAGAAAGACAATTACGCTATTTTTGAGAATCTTTTGGAAAATCTTTAATGACATGCTAAGTCACATTTCCGCTGACATCGTTGGTGCTGATGCGTCTGACACTTTAATCGTCTGAGACGAGACAATTATTTAATTTGCATTTACATACCATGCTTTCTTCTGGGTGCAATTAATTTTATTGACAATGTGACTGTGTACATTTATAAATAAACTTTTTTTTTTGTTTATTTTTTTAATATTATTTGAATTATTATAATTTATATGTTTAGATTAAGATACGATTTAATATTTGTTATTTATTTTCAGTTTGCATGATAACATAAAATAAAGTGGAAAAAATAAATGTAATAAATAATCATACGAAAGTAAAGGCGATAAAATAAATACTTTTAAATCTCTTTCAAATATATCACAAAATATCTCAAACATTGCGAACAATATTTCATATACGTCACATATTTTCTTAAATGCATCTTTTTATTCCTATGTTTTTTTTATTCTTTACTCTGTTTTATTTTCGAAACAACGCTTCGGTCAAAGATACAGAGTGTATTTTACCAAACAAAAAACATTTCGAAACAAATGAAAATGACAATGCATTTTGAATGAAGTAACTTCTCTTCCCGGGTATTGTAAACGAAAAGTAAGTATTTAGAATTGTAATGTTTTCTTACTTTATAATATATAAAGCGGAATATTTGAAGAATATTCTTCGGAGAAGTCTTATATTTTAAGCAAATATGTATTATTTCTGTATATTTTATTTCCATCAAAGTTTGAATTTATTCTGTTGATATTTTTAAGATACGTTTTCGACTTGAACGAAAATGCTTTAAATTTTGTTTCAATAAATGTAACAATTTTTCCATGATATATAGATTTTCAAGGGTTTTATGATAAAAATTTTTATGATAAAAATTACTTTTATGATAAAATACTTTTATGATAAAAATTACTATACTCTCTCTCTCTCTATGTATTTAAATTTATATTTAATAATATTTAAATTTAAAATTATTCAATATTATGATTATTTAAAACGTAGAAAAAATCAAGAGAAGCACTAGAAAAATTTGCATACTCTTATTTTAATATCAATAATTTATAAATCAAGTTCAGTCGACTTTCAAATTATTTCATATTTAAAGGAAATGACTCAAATACTCATATGCAATGAGAAAAATGTGAATTCCACTGTTAAACAGAGTTTATTTCATATTTGAAACTGACCTATATTCAACCTTGCAGAAATACAAACTTAAAAAGTAGGGAAAGTAAATCCATAAATAAACGGGATTAATTATTGAGAGAAATGAGTGTAATTATTATAAATATGCTTTCGAAATTATAAAGATATTTTGCACTTTTTAAATTATATTCCTCATCAAGTGTCTTCATCGAAGCAAGCCCTTTGTTTAGATATACACTTTCGAAACACGAAAATTAATTTAAATGAAAAAATCAATGTAACAGTTTTTTAAATCTTTTGCAATTCCTACTATATATATTAGCTCACTCTCTTTATTTATTTATTTATTTATTTATATATTTATCCCGTTCGAATTTTCAATCGTTATAAAATACATTTTAAAGTCCTCGATTGAGCTGAAATTTTACATACACGTTTATTTTGGACGGCAATGCGGTAATTTAATTATAATTAATAAAAATTAATTGATCAAAACTAATTATTCAAAGAATTACAAATACAGCCCGTTGGAATCATTTTTTTTGGCTACTTAGCAATCATTTTGGTGAACTTATGTCAAAACTTTGAAATGTTTTTTCTCACTTTCTAAAGCCCTCATTTGCGCTGAAATTTTATATACACAATTGTTTTGGGTATCAATACGATACTTTAATAATTAATAGAAATTATTTGTCCTTAATATTGTGTTTCTCTCATATGTGTATGCATATTTATATTAATTGTAATTATTCGATAAAAAGTAACTATATATATATATATGTGTGGGTGTGTGTGTGTATAAAATAAAAAAATTTTCTTTGTTGTTTTTTAGATAGAATTGACTTTAAAAAATTCTCTATATATTACTTGTTTTAAAAAATAGTGATTACTGTTCATATCACACCGATATCTATGTATATAGTGGACGCGGTAGCCAAGTGGCATAGGTATCGGATCGTGGCTTGCCTAGTCACGAGTTCAAGCCCAGTACCTCTAAAGACTCACCGTGTAGGGCAGCGATGCACGTTAAATCTGTCGAGAGCTGAAACGTCCTACCGTTGGTGTGGAGTGGTAGTTAGGAGAGGGGGTGCGGCTCAGGTGTCGTCCACGTAACTTGACCATGGTTCAATATTGCGTGGTCCGTCGCCAAAGCCCTCGTGTAATGCAACAGTGCGACGTTAATATTCAATCAATCAATCTATGCATATAAACATATAAGCATAATAAATGGCATAACATGTATATTTAAGTATGTAAATATGTCCTCGTAAGTAAAAGAATAGGTTTGCCTTACTGGGATATTAAATAATGGATTCCTCCAATATAAATGAGTTCACAAACTGGTATTTGTTCAATGAAATACACTCTGTCGCAAAAAAATATATGCACCCAGAAGAAATCAAGCTACAATCACGAAACTCGGCAAGAATGTAGTCTGGTAAGAGATATGCAAATGATTAAAATTTCGAAGCCAATGAGACAAGGCTAAGTGTGCTATGCGCATATTAGTTGCGCAACTGGGAGAGTTTAAAAGCATGAGTACGAGCGCCGTATGGCTATCCAAACGAATCTGATGACTTTGATAGACGATATTGAGACTTAGGATGCCCCTAAGACGTAACCGGCGGCAGTACGAGCAGCTGACGGACTTTGATAGGGGCCTTTTAATAGGCCTCAGAGAAGCAGGTTGGTCGAATAGACGTATCGGCCGCCACCTCGGTCGGAGCGATATGGTAGTTGCTCGGTGTTGGCAACAGTGGATCACAGAAGGTAAAGTGCACCGTCGCGGAGGGTCAGGACGTCCCAGGAACACAAATGATAGCGAGGATCGTGCAATCTGAAGAGTGGCCACTTCGGCACCAACAACGTCGCTAGCATCGATTCAACGCCACTTACCTCCTTCCAGACATCCAGTGCCATTAAGAGAAACCATAAGGAGACGACTGACCGAAGTTGGCTTGAGGAGCCGACGTCCGCTAAGACGCTTACCACTGATCCCACATCATAGGCAGTGTCGACTGGATTTTGCCGACCTCGGGCAACTTGGAGTGTGACAGACTGGAGACGTGTCATCTTCAGTGATGAATCCCGATTCAGTCTCAGTGCTGATGACCACCGCACACGTGTCTGGAGGCGCACCGGCCAGCGGTCCGATCCGGCATTTATTGTCGAGCGGCATACAGCAATTTCACAAGGTGTGACAGTGTGGGGAGCAATTTCTTGGGACACACGATCATCTTTAGTGGTCCTTCAAGGCACTTTGACAGCTCGCAGATACGTGGACGATATTTTAACGCCGATTGTGCTACCCATGCTATCAAGTCGCCCAGGTGCCATTTATCCACAGGATAATGCTCGTCCACATACTGCGCGACTCTCCCAACAATGTCTTCAAGGATATGACGTCCTACCATGGCCTGCCAGGTCACCAGATCTTTTTCGCCAATAGAGCATGTCTGGGACGCGCTGGGAAGGCAACTGCAACCGTCCCGAGATACAGGAGAATTAACTGCGCAGATGCAAAGACTATGGCAGGATCTTCCACAGGGGGTCATAAGTGATCTAATTGAATCGATGCCACGCCGAATTTCGGCTTGTATAGCTGCCAGAGGTGGCTTTACTACTTACTGATTTTTAACCTTTTGCAAGCTGTAACCGCTTAATAAAATGATATTTTGTTCTGAATTTTTAAGCATTTGTTTATTTTCATATACACTACATGCATACCAAATTTCGTGAATGTAGCTCAATTTCTTCTGGGTGCATATATTTTTTTGCGACAGAGTGTATTATGTAAGCGCATCATCTTCTTACAAGGAAAATTCTTTGAATGAAATAAATTCTCTTCAAATTTGTTCTCGAAGAAAGATTCGAAATGTTTATTCTGTATCGTCTGAGCCACGTGTGATATCTGGAGAACTATTGTTTAAGGCAAAATTTATTTATCAACCACAAGCACACACACACAGCCTATGTTTAAAACCTATTTTGTCTACACATTTTGTTTGAAACAGAATATTGACGAGGTATCATTATTTATGCTTTTTTATTGTATTATGCATTAGTAGTATTGTTGTAAAATTTGTATGGTTTGAATATGGATTGGATTGAAGGGATTGTACTCTTCATTTTTTTAGGTTCTCTATTTTTTTAGGTTTTCTACATGTATGGATGTGTATAAATCAGCGCGCTTCTCAAACTGGGGGGCGTGCCCCATAAGGGGTCGTGGTAATTCTGTCACAGGGGCGCGAGTATACCGAAAAGTTGAAAATAAAAGATTTAAAAAAAATATATATATATACTGAAAATAAGCAAAAGTAAATACATTCTGGTATAATAAATAAAATACATATTTACACTGATATAATATGCTGAAAAATGTATCAGTACTACGCAATGTATTCCATCGATAATTCATCAACACTAAGTTAATGGGCTAAGTTAATATAAGTTAATCATATACAAAATTTAATACTTACCTTAATAGTTTGTAAGGTGTATAATTAAAGTCGTATTAAGCATCAAAGTACATTATTAAAGGTAATACATTTTTATTGAATGGAGGAAGGAGGGTGGGGTGGCGATGAAAATAATGTTTGAAAATTGGGTCGAAAACATTGAAAGTTTAAGAAGCACTGGTATAAATGTATATATGTACTTTTTATACATAGAAAAATACTTTCTTATACAGAATTTGAAAAGAATGATGCCATCCTAGAAAATTAAATTCAGATATGTGTGTATTCTAGAATTTAAAAAATCTTTTTCATTGAATTTTTTCTCCAAGTTTTATATATTCAAGGAAATCCTTTTGAACATAAAATGTGAAACCTGCATTGGATTTTAGTTAAACATTCAATAATTTTCCTGCTTTTTAAAAAATTTGTAATAATGAATATAATACTTTATAATTTAAATTTTGAATTAAAAACTATATTTATAATACAATAATTAAATAATTTCCCGTTATTAGGAAAATATAAAGTGAAATATTTGAGTATTACTCTTTTATGTCAAAAGCAAATAATTCTAACTTATTAAAGTTGAAGTGGAAAACTACTTAAAAAATATTCACTTCACTAAAAGAAATGATATGTAAAACTTCAGTTGGTTACAAAGATAGTATTTAACTGAAGGGAAGTAGGGTTAATTTTATGCTTACAGTTAATTCAAATTAAAAGAAATTGTCAATAATACAAATCTGTTTTTATTGATTACATTTCCATCATTTATTATTTGCAAAACTTTCAACAGTTACGTATATTAAGAATCACCTAACCATTCAGATGAGTTTTCGTTCCTTTTATAAGTCACATTTAGATTATAACTACTAAAATTTACTCCGCTCAACTGTGGAGAGCACAACTTGTCGGGATAATTTTTAATCAAAGTATACAATGACGGGCTATAACACTTGTCAACTTAAGCGAATTACACAGTATTACATTAAAATTGCAAAGATTATTTTACTTTTTAAGAACCAGAGGAGTTTATTATGTCTTCACTTGAAAATAGTTATTGTTAAGCCCGACGCTAAAGGATAATTACTTAGAATTGATTTTAGATAAATGCTTACGGATATTAAATAGTTAAAAAAGGGAAATTTTTAATAGTTTTCTCCTCTCTTTTGTTGTATTACGAACTATCCTTGAAGCATATTCTGAGATCATGAGATATATATAATGGCTTTAAAAAAAATCTCTTAAAATATCGTTAAAGCTGTTTTACTTCCATGAATGGGGAAGAAACTAGTAAAAAAATAACTAAATAAATATAGTTGTTCGAAGACAAGTTTTAATGTATAACTTTCACACAATTTTAAGAGGGCATTGTGTGATCATTTTTTACATTACAACACACTAGTAACAATTAAGTATATAACTATACTGAGCATACACGAACAATTCCCGAGTTTTCGGTTTACAGGGTAATGTAAATATTACGTAAGTATATAAAAATCAAGTATAAAACTAATTCAGATTCAAATTTAAAGAAATTTCAGTTATTTTTCAAGCAAATGGAATCGGAAACTTCAGAAAATAAATATAAATATTGAAACGAGAGAGTACAAATTTTATGAAAATGAGTTAAAGTGTTTTAGAAATCTTAAATTCTTGTAGTAGACTTTATCCAATGATAATAAGAAAACTTTTTAAGTAGAAATTTTTCAATTTCTTCATCAAAAAGTTAAATTCTCTTTTATGAATTAAATCAAATCTTAGACATAAATTGTATTCGCAGATTTCAAATTTGTGCGAATAAATTCGATAATTCTAAAACTTAAATGGTTAAAACAATTATCGAGGCAAGTGTGCCACATCAAATTATACCTAAGGTTCTAAATTAAACTACTTTATAGGATTGGCACAAGTTCACAAAAAACAGAGGTTCGCAGAATTCTGATAATGAACTTCCGTAAACTCAATTAAATTATATTAAAATTTTCGAATTTCCTCAACACATAAACAAATTGTTGAAAAATACAGTTTTCTTCACTTACTTTTATCAAAGAATCTCCCGTTACAGAATTCAAACTGAAAATAACTTTTAATATCCCGCTTTGGCAGCACGTCTAAAGCACGTTGCGCCTTAAATCATCAGGAGTAGAACATAAACACTCCGACTGCGATCTCAGGACCAAATCATTTATTGGTGGCTAGTTTTGCGCCTAACTTACTTTGCAGTCCACAGATGGCGCTGTTACGGAGCCGCCGACCAATCGGCGTCATGGAAAACCTAAGCGGCCGATTTTTTTTTCATTTCACTCAGTGGTAGCATATTGAATTTTTCCTTAGCATCTTGTTTTTCGATTAAAGAGATCGTCTTTACCTCGTCTTTTTTTTTTCTTTATATTTTTTGGGAGAAGTAATTTACACAGTTCCTCCGACATCTCTATTTTGTCATATTTTGATTTTTTTCTTCTTATCCTGATTTCATGTACGTGGTATTTATGAGAACGATGACACTGAAGATTTTTTACTTATTTCCCCTCTTACCAATCCAGGAGACGAGTAATATGTACCATGTGTTAAAGGGTGCAAAGTGGTAGGTGCAACGACACCAAAATGGCTAAAGGGGCAAATATGTATTGGAAAAGAGAAAATAAGGAGCATAATGTTTTCCGTTAGATATAAGAAACAGGTTATGCTTCTAGCACTTGAAATATTTTATCTTGGTACATTTTCTGAGATAACTTTTTAGTTGAAATGACCTCACAATTTTCAACAGTTTTCCCTCCTGATCTCTTATCAGAATGTGATCATTTTTATAAAATCCCCTGAAAATGAAACATTTTTCATTATTTTAAAACTTTACTTTTAAGAAGGCAAAAAAAAAAATAGTTCATGTTCACAAGTGTTTATTTATATATATATATATATATATATATATATATATATATATATATATATATATATATATATAAATCTCATTCTAAAGTAACTCGAGGGCTGGAAATTTTACAACTGGAAACTCGTTCAAAGCGACGAGGAAGCACTTTAGCTAGCATCCCACTTTCTAAACTTCCACACCATGCTTACGCGAGGTTTTTGAACCACGACTGAATTGACTTACATCAGCCGCTAAATGGCAGGTCTTCAGTGGCAACAAGACTCAAAATCACAACTCGGCGGCCAGAAGCTCGTGACCATGACTCTTCGGTTATTACACCTAATTCATGTTAATAAGAAGTTGAATGTTCAAAGGATTATATGTCATGAAAAGAAGATTTACAATTGTTCCCCATTATATGAACCCATCACGGCTTTAGAAAATTTATCTAAATTTTTCAAAGGAATATGTATGATTTTGAATTTTGTAAGACATAATTAATCTGTGTCAACTAAAGCTTTTGAACAATTCTCTTAGAATTTTAAGGCTTATAAAAATTTTCATGTAATCTCACTTTAATTTTCAAAAGTAAAGTAAAAGAAATAGTAAAGCAAGTTATGCATTCGAAATTACATTAATCATAAAGTTCTAAGTTTGGTTTCTTCTAGTTTATTATCATGAATATGAAGAAAATTTCAATTTCAAAAATATTCCATTTGAAACTTAATTTACTTTTCAAAATTCTTTATGTCTAATATATAGCATGTGGGCCAAGGATTACGCGGGAGTTTGTTCGTTCAGTAAAATAGTAATAAATTAATAACTACTATGTGCACTTTTCACTGAAAAAAAGACTTTCTTAAAAATAATATTTTTTTAAAAAAATATTTACGCTACTCACTCTCAAGAAAATATCTTTAAAATGCATACTTTTAAGTGACCCACACTTGAGTGACATATTGAAAAATCCTATGATTACGTATTAATATATATATATATCGTCTAATAAATTGCCCCAAGTTTAGACGAAATATCAAACACAAGTACAGTGTGGCAGCGACGATTTGTTTTAAAATAAGATAATATTGTGTTCCTAATAAAGCACTTTTTCTCCTCCCTGATGGAACGTTCCGGAAAATTAAAAATTTTTATTGAAGGTAAGTGACAAATTCTAATTTTGCTTTGCAAAAGATATCAGAAGAAATGTAAGGAAATTTTAAGTATTTCACTGAAATTTAAATTTGGTAATTAAAAAAAAAGAAGTTTCTAGGTTGAATATTTTAAGCAATACACACATTTGGAAGTCTGTAGAATAAAATTCACACCCTGTGTAAAGTCTACTTCAGAGAAACGACGTTCTATGTATCAAAGATTGGCAGCTACTATGCGTTTCATTAGTTTCATTCGACATTTAGACTACATATTTGTGTTCCTCTAGTCTATGTTTGGATATATTTGTAAAATGAATTTGTATTACTTTGGACTTATACATATGAGTTGTGTATGATGGTGAAAGGAAATATCATGTTACCGAAGGAAGCTGGTTTTGAATTGCGTGGACCTCTTCTTACATTGGAAAACGTTTTAACCCAAGGGTATGAATAGGTATTATATATATAAGAGAGAAATGTATGTATTCGTGCGTGTGTTTGTGAGCAGAATTACATTTCGACTGGAAAAGGCATGTAAGTCTATGCGTGCACCCTAAGAGATACCAGCTCAAACTGAGACACTGTGTTATCCATCTTTTTCACGTATGTGCCATGGATGAAAACGAGCTACAGTTTCTCTCCAAATAAAATTACGCTTACAATCGCTTTCGAGGCTAAACCTGGACTCATTTGTAAAGAGATCCCACCAGTGATCACACATCCAGTATAGATGTAGACGTACCCACTGCATAAGTTCATGTTTATGGCGTGACGGTTGAGGGACACAATTGGCTGGTTTTGTGTGTGTGCTTCGCATAAAAAATATGTTGGTGACGCCTTCGATGAATGAATGACTTTGATGTCAACCTTCTGAAGTTCACGGTAAGGAAGTTTCTTAGTTAAACTGGATTTGAGGTTCGATTCCTTTTTGTGCATAATGACAAACTCTTGGTAGCAAGTGGCCGTCCTTAGCTAAACCTCTTGGATGCCGATTCCAAGGTTAGAAATCGTTGTCAAAAAGGCTATGAATCACAGACGGACTAACATTCAACCATCTAGCCACTTCTTTCTGACTAGTCTTCAAATAGCTCTCAAATCTTCGTCAAATGATGCCTGGAGGTCATTGTTACAAATTCACTACACCCTATTTTTAATCTGAAACACGAAACGACAATTGCCGCCTTGTTTTGCGTCAGCAATTTTTATGCTCCTGCCAAATGACGTATTCCGACTGCATTGCCACCATTTTATATAATGCAACATCGTTCGGCTCCAACTTTACTTAACAACATACTCAAATTTCGTTGTGATTTGCTTATTTTGGGGGTGAGTTACCGCTATTTTGTGATTTTTCTTTAATTTATGATAACCAGTGTATATGTTCGTGTTTTAATTTTGAAAAAAGTTCGAGTCTCGGATTATATATAAATATCATCACCAATCTTGATGGTGACTTTTAATCTTGGTTTCATTGATGCTCGAGTTGTTTGAATTACACCTTCTCAGAAACAAACATGTTTTAAAATGAGCTTTCTTTTGATTATACTATCTTACTCGAAACATCGTACTTTTTATCTCTTTCCTGGTTGTCTTTTTCTATTAGGTATTGTATGTTTTTTATTGCAACTAATCTAACTCTATCATTATATAGATCTTTAGTTTTATGCTTCAGGCTGAAAAAACGCGTATAGGCGGAATACATCTTAATTTTAAAAATTCAGTATGTGCATAAATTTTTGTGAAATAATGACACACAGACATATGATACTTATATTAAAAAATTACAGTAACTAGTTAAACTCTTACTCCGTAACTTTCAGGGAAAATAGCCTTAAAACGTAGAGTTTCCTAGTTTGGAATTGATTTGTTGAAACTTAAGGTTTTTGGATAATTTGAACTCCAGATACTACTGAGAAATATGACTACAATTATACAATTACTTACATAAACATTTAGTTGGAATTTAATATTGTATTCCAATCTTTGTTGAAGGGTTGCAGTTCATCTTGTATACATTAGAAATATGCTTCAAAATTTTTGAGAATTGAGAAAAAATAAGTAAAAAATAAAATCAGATAACACTAAATAAATTCGGTTATTGATACTTTGATATCAATATCCTCTTCTTATTAATCAAATCAGATGTATAAATAAAACATATTTACATAAAATTTTCAGTTTATTAAGCACATGAAAACAAACAAATCTTGTGTTCCCTTTGCGAGTCTACTGGAAATATAAAGAAACACATTGGCAAAGCATGCTGTTTGTGGGGAATCAAGACAAAGTCTCACGCAAAAGAGACATTTTTGTCGCTATTTAGTTGTCTAAAGAAGAACAAGAAAGTAAACGCTGGATGACAGAAGAGGTAAAGCACAAAAAGAGATAGTTGCAGGACGTCGCTTTTGCCAGACAGGAATAAAAAAAAATCTATAGTAAGCGTCTGCTATAGGATACCAGAACAAGATTAAGATTAACTAGGACAGGGGTACACTATAGTCAGTTTTATTTTCAAAATACTCAACTAGATTTCTCTGATTGATCTATTATTTTTCAATATATTTTGTATTGTTAATCTATTTTGCATTTAATGAATTCTTTTGTTAGTTAAGTATTGTTCCAGCATGAAATTTTTGCTACGTATATGACTTAGATATATTGCTTATATACAGATAAAACATCCAGAATTCCTGAATTATGAGTTTTGAAAAATTCGCATTATTTTCAGAGTTAGTACCAATTGAAATATGTATTGGTGTTGTTTCGTTAAAATTTCTCCACCGTGTTGTATTTAATAAAAAGCGATAAATCCACTTATAAATTATATTTTTCAAAAACCCTAGTTCAGGCTTTGTACAGAGGTTTGAGCTTTATACAGGCAAAATATTATTATTATAGAAGCATTTTCCCTAAAACCAGAGTGTTTTGAAGAGAGGTTCATGTTCATTTTGCCAAAATGTTATATTTAAACATTTTTTTAATTGTAGTAATGTATTTAAAACAATTTTATATGTGTATTCTAATCTAAGTGACATTAAATAGTAAAAAAAATATTCGTTCATAAACTATTGCAAAATCACGGTTTCAAAATTAGTCAGATACCTTAGCTTTTGATACATATTCTGTAGATTTCAAAGATAGAATGCCTTCAAAATTTATCTGCTTAATATTTTAGAGTTAATTTTTTTTCTTGATAAATATTTAATTAAAGCGCATATGTTAATTCATGTATATTATAAAATTTTGGTTGCGTTACAAAAAAAAATTACTGAAAATGTATACATAATTTTTAATATAATCCGCTTTAGTTGCCTAAATGAGATTATTCAAATAACAGTAGTTTATATAAATATTTGTTTATTTAACTCTTAGGAAGCATAATAAGCACCCCACTTTACCAGAAAATAAATATTTTGATTGCAGAATAAATTTCTTCCACATTTTTCATAAATGGTGCTCTTCGTATTAAAGTAAAAATGTTGGTCTATCCTGTAAATTTTTATTCATAGTGTTTAAGATACTTGTTTATCATGCGCATTTTCTAACTGCGGTGAATTTGGTTTTCCAGTTGAATAAAAAAGTTTTCAGTACTACTTTCTATTTCTTATGGAAATGAACTTAATACGTAAACTAAAAATCAGGAGTCGAACATAAATCGATGGCAGAGCCATTAATTCAATTTTGCTATTCACAGCTCTCTTATACGCGGTCTCCTCTTCACACTTGGGACTCCGAACTCTTCTGAAAAATTTCCTTCAAACTGATTTGTCTGAAACTTCGACTAAAAGTTTGAAGGCGAAAAATGTGTGCTGGGTTCTTTGACACTTCGTAGTATTCAGATTTCACCAGCATTTTATGAAAGTAACAGCTGTTCCAAATCTACTCATATTTCCTGTACAGAAAATCAATGGTATGGAAAAGACAGGGATCTGCCTTTTTCTTCTTTATCATATATATAGAGAGAGACAGTGTTCAAGTAAAGTTGAATCGCATACTTATGGCTTTTTTATGGATATATCAACGTAGCGGTATACTTAATTAAAATTAAAGTATCTAAAATATGAGCAATTGTCTCCTTACATCGGCTTAAGACTTACAATTCCTTAAATAACAAACAATGTAGAAAAATTTCATTATTATCCAACTGCCTTAGATTTTAAAATTATAAATGGGCTTATAAATAAAAGGTTTTTTTTTATAAAAAAAATGCTTTTTTAGAAAAAATTATAATAATTGTGATACAAGTATAATATCACTTAAAAATGTTCCTGAACTTTTCATTTGTTTTTTTTTTGCACTTTTTTGTCTCTAATTATATCAAATTTTATATTAAATCATTAGTAAGTGAGAATAAGTATTCATGAATAGTCCATATTTCTATGGAATATTTGGAACATGCAAACAAAAATAATGGTTAATCATTAAGTTATGAATTTCTTAAAAAATATCGTCATTACCTATCAATACTCGCATTGGAAAAAGTTCCTCATTATTTCAATAAGAAAAGATCAATATAAAAGAAATTGGAAAAATTAGTATAATACAATTACCTTTATGATATATTTTACTTATTCATTCAGATCAAAGTGAAACAAGATTTAACAAAGTAATAAAATATATTTGAAGTTATTTTTTCATTCGTATATATATATTGTGTATGTTTCTCAAAGCACAAAACATGTTAGAATTTGTATCACACAACATACTGCTGTCTGAAACATATGTGAATTATGTATCATCTTAACTGAAAAGTAATATTAAATAGATTCTTGTATTCCTCATTTTTCCATGTTTTATAGCTGTATAATGCCGCAATTTTTGTAAAAATATAAAGTGATATGATCAAATTGTATTACCCCGGACCCGGAGGAATCATCTCTTTATATACGTGACCTATATTTGCAGGAGGAAATTATTGATCACCCAAATTCTCCATAATAAATATAATTTATTACTATTACAATACATTGATCCAAACCACACACGGATGTAATCAGCACTGATACAACTTATTTCTAAATTCTAAGAAAATAGCGCCTGAAATCCTAATCACTTATATTTATTAGAAGTTATCCTAAGAAACTTCTGCCTTAAATTCCTTAACTCTCTAAAGCCCGTTCTATAATTACGCTTATATGTTTAATATCTTACCAACAGCACATATCATTCAGGATCTCAATTTTATGTCTCCTTCTCCTATTCAGCCATTCTACAACGCTAATACTAAAGCTCCATTATATATCTATTAACTATCGTGGTTTCTTCTTGAGAGGATTGGATAGGAAATAACTCAATTCTATCCCCAAAGATTCCCCAAGAGGATTAGTGTGAAAATCCGATAAATAGCTCCGTCACAAAATCAATTTCTATATACTAGAGAAATTCTTTACAAATAAATTATTATTACAGATAAATAAATTTATATCAGATACCTATTGCTGATTTTCGGAAAATGAAGAAAATGTCTCACTAACTTAAAAATTTTATTACTTATTTATTTAGTGAAAATATTTTTAATTACTTTTTAAGTTTTTCCTTCTCTTGGTTTAGACATAATGCGTACATTTGATTCTGAAACAACAATAAAAAGTTTGATCTATTACAATTTAGATTTTTGATTATATGCGCGAAGTGCGATTTTAAAATCACTCATTTTCACACCTATTTTAAAAAGAATTGTATCGTAGGAAATTACAGCATCTTATTTAAATTACAGCATTATAGTAAAATTTATTACAGCATTATAGTAAAAGGTCAATAAAGACTATGCTACCATATTTATAACATTATATTATTTTATACATGATATAAAATACATCAGCGTGAGCGTATGTGTGTGTGTGGAGTGAAGGAAATAAAATGTGAAATTTTATAAAGTAGAAAAATTATTTTGATAACAAATTTTTGTTGATTTTTGTGTGTGTGTGTGTGTTTGTGTGTGTGCAAGAGAAAGAACACATGTAAAACGTTGTCAGAGGAAAATACAAAAATATCTTTTTGATAAATATAATTAAGTCCATCATCGTATTAAAACAATATGATTTTTTTATACTAGAACTCTCTCTCTGAATATTGCAAAATACTTTATGTTCTTTAACCTAATGTTAATTTCATGAAATTGTGAACTTATTTTTTAAACTATAGTTATTATATTTATTTTAATGCCATTAAGTGGATCTCCCAAAACAAAATGAAATTATTGTTCCAAGTGATTTTCAGTCAATAAAATAGACAACTGAATGATAATTTGCATGCTTTATTCATTAAAATGCCAAACAAAAAATTTGAGGCATAAACTGGTTTTATGGAAAAGAATTTAATTATTCTATTTTTACTGGAAATCGGATGTTGTAGAAAAACCAAAAAAGTTCAAAATAGTCATTATATTATCTTAATTTTACATGAAATATGATTGAACTTAGATATTAAAAAGTGAATCTGTGACGCACACACATTTCAATACCCTCAGAGAAGCACTTTTAACAATTACTCTGCCAAGTCGAAATGATTTTATATGCGTGCAAAATCCAAGTATACATTATTTATAAAAGTAAAACTTATACAGATGTTTACTTAAAAAAATATTTTTGAAGAAATACGCTTAAAATATATTAAACCTATGACTATACTCAAACTGTTTTACAAAAGTAATTTAAAAAATTGCACACTTTTTAATGAATATTTAAAATGTGTATATATATTGAAAAGTTCATAAATGCATCCCATAAGCAAACTTGTAACAAGCTTTTTTGTTAAAATATTGAATTATATTATAGATACTAATGTTTGAAAATATAAATTGTGGATAAAACGTTAAAAAGGAAAAATTCTGAAATAAAATTACATTTATATGTCTATGCTGTTTTATAAACAAGCAGATGTAAAGAAACACGTACTGATTTAAATGAATAATAATTACGTAAATTATTTAAGAAATTACGCCAAATAAATTAAGTTTTGCAACAAGGTTCAAAGCTAAGTTGTACTTCACATTCAATCGAAGAAAACAATAAATTTTCAAATAAATCAGTAATATCAATTTTATTTTCAAGATCTAAATATAAATATATTATTTCATTTTCGTCATGATCTGAGAAAAAATAACATTTTTAGTATTGTTAAAACTATATCGCTAATTTTAGTACCTAAAAATTGTTACGAAGTAAATAATTAAAAATACTATTTCTGTAAATAGAAATATGAATATTATTTTTCTAAAAAAATATACTTTAAAAATATATATAAATTGAATGTTTCTCTTTTATTCAAATTATTGCTGTTAATACTTTGCTATTATTTATAATTGCTATTACTTATAATACTTAAATTTATATCAATGTAATTTGTAGCATATAAATTACTTCATTATTTGTTTAAACTGGATTTAAATAATTAGGATAAAAATCGATAGAAGGAGAGAAAAGGCTTACTAATATAATCAAAATAATTAAATTTCTTAAAATTATACATTTTCTAGAGCTCATCCCATGACGCATGATAAATACCTTAGTTTTCAACATTCAGTGACAAATAATATATTTAAACTTCCCTACAACTTCATACCTAACTAAAGAATGAAATGAATTACTTTGACTGAATAAATAATATAATAATATTTTTTGATAAAAGTTTAAAATCATAGTTTTCTTGAAGTTGTCTAAAATAGGTCCCAGAAAACACACGCATGTGATTTATGAATTAAATTATTTTACACACAGTGGCGTAACGTACACCTTCGCACTGCGGGGGGCCCGAAGGCTTCTAGGGGCCCAAAACTAGACTGACGCCATTAACGTAGAATTTTACAAAATTAGCTTTACATTTTTTAATCCAATTTTTAAGCGATTTTCAAACTGGAGATCTAACATCATTCAAAATTAAAATTTTGATCGCTTACTAGATATCTTAGATTCAATAACCAAATAAAAAAACCCATTTTAATTTGCTCTAATCCCCGCGACGAAAAAAATACTTTTCTTTAGTGGGTTTTCTTTTCAAACCTAAATTACTAAAAGATAAAAAGAAAGTCAGACGGAAAATTGGATAAAATGCTAGAAAGATACAAAAAAATCATCACTGTTTTTTTAGTATACTTCATGTTAGCGGTAGGGAGAAAAAAAAGGCATGTTACTTTTTACTGCAGTAGCAAAGTAACTTATTGTCGTCTTTAGCTCCCCCCACATGTATTTCATTTTCATCTAGCGAACTCGTAAATAACGTACATCTGTTATGCGTTTTTCATGAAAAATAGTATTGCGATACTTGAAAACGCATAGAGAGCATTTTAAATGATAACATGGTATAGATTTATCATTTAGAAACCCATATGCTTACAGAAATTTCCGTAGATTTATGAGTATTTAATCAAGTATAGCATAATGAGAAATGTTTCACAAAAACGTTTTTAGAACATATATATTTTTTTATATTCAATGCACTTCAATATAAGAAGTGTTCCTTCCCTGTTAAAACACTTTGATTTCACTTCTCTCTTGTAATATTAGAACTGTTTTTTGTAAACGGAATTAATTATCCTGGTTCTTATACTGTTATTTTGTTAATAAGACAAGAAGAAATGCAAACCTTAAATGAGTAGAGTTAAAAAAAACTTTGAGTGGTTCTCAAAAACGAAAAATTCGAAAGGAAAAGGATTATAATATTAATAGCAAATATACAAAATTGGATACCTTTTTATATCCGTAATTTCATCATCTTGTGCAAGTGCTAGTAGTAGTATGCCAGGGAACTTGATGAACAAATCCTGGAAGTGAAAATTAATCCACAAGAAAAAAACACAGTTTCAGACACTTCAACTAATAAGGATATACTCTATCTAAAGAAAAGGAGTCGGAAAATGAAAACGAAGAAACAAAATTGATTAGAAATGATTTTGCGCATTATGTAGGTACGCCCATAGATGCAGATTTAAGGGAACAAATTTTAAAATTGGGCCCATACCAACCAGAAGGTAATTTCCAAAAAGATGCCAAGGGAAGGAGCTTTTCACCATCTTATTACAGTTTCATATCCAAGGCAGGACAAAAGATCGAAAGGAAATGGTTGTGTTATTCAACACGACTTCATATTGCTTATTGTCAGGTATGTTGGCTTTTCGCTGATAGAACAAATATGTATTTTAAAGAAGCCTGGTGTAAAGGTGTGAATGAGTGGCCAGGAATATCAAAAAAATTAAAGAGTATGTGAAAATTCTATAATTCATATCTAAGCATGTCACACATATGACATCTGGAAACCAAATAAAACGGTGGATTCATTATTGAAATGCAATTTTAAATAAGAAGTTAATAAGGTTAGCCAAATCTTACGAATAATCATAGACGTTACAATGACTCTAGCGATGTACAATCTTCCTTTTCGGGAACATCGAGAAACTCGAGATTCGACTCAACGGGGAAATTTTTTGAATATAATAGACGTTTTGGCTAAATATGACCCTTTTCTCAATGTTCATTTGTCAGAAAAAAGAACTCAAAAATATCTTAACCCAAAAATTCAAAATTAACTTATAGCTTTTATAGTCTCTAGAATAAAGGAAAATATTGTGTTAAAAATATAAGGAAATGTTCTTTTTTCTCTATTATTCTGGACACGACACAGGATATTTAAAAAAAGACCAATTATGTATTATAATAAGGTATGTAACAACTGATGTTAATGATAATAATAAGCCAGATAATATTAGAATTAACAAAACGTTCTTAGGCTGTATTGAGGCGGCAAATCAGACTGCAAAAAGTTTGGAAAGGGACGTGCTAAATTTCCTAAATACACTGGACATTAATTTGGCGAAGTGTCGAGGACAAGGATATGATGGAGCAGCCAATATGAGTGGAGCGTATGGGGAACTGCAGAAATTAATTAAGGACAAACAACCAAGAGCAAATTACGTTCACTGTTCAACACACAACCTCAATCTTGTTCTAAACGATGCATGTAATAACGTGCCTCATGTAAGAGAATTTTATGACTTTTGTCAAAATATTTACACATTTTTTGGGCTCAGCATTAAAAGGTGGAGTGATCTGAAAATTGTGCAGAATAACGAGAACATTCAGCAGACTATTAAATCATTATGCACGATAAGGTGGTCATCTCGATTTGACTATGTAATATCAATTCGCTACAATTACATTTCGATTTTAAAAATACTTTCAAATATTTTACTAACCAGTACTAAGCAAGACGAGAAACAGGAAGCTTTAGCGATTAAAAACGTATGAAAAAGTTTCAATTTGTTTTTTTGCTAATTTTCCAATGTCAAATTTTACAAAGCATAAATTTAACTTCAAAAGCATTACAATCACCAAAAAGCGATTTGGAAAACGCTAAGACCGTGTTAAAGTCTAGTTTAACGTCTATAGAGAATCTTCGTAACAATTTTGCAAATATAAAGGAAAAATCTATTGGTTTGGCTAAAAAATGGGGTATCATCCTGGAGTTTGAAAAAAAGAGACATAGAAAAGTTAGACAGTTTTTCGATGATTTCAATGCTGATGAAAAACTGCAAGATAGAGAATGATTGTTTGAGGTGGATGTTTTTAAGGCCAATGTTGATGTTATTACTACTCAATTAAAAAATCGTTTTGAGTGTATGAATGTCATTTACAAATCATTCAGTTTTCTTTCTCCCAAAAATATTGTAAGCACTACAAATGATCTCTTATATAATGAAGCCAGTAGTCTTCAAAAAGTATATAGCCTCGACCTATCTAGTGAATTTCCAAATCAAATTATGTCTCTAAAAGCAGTTTGTGGTAAAGATTTAACTAAGATAAATTCGATAAAAGATTTAGGTCATTTTTTATGACGATTCAAAATAAGTTTGCTGTGCCAGGTTTACCAGATGTATGTATTGCAGTTTTATTGTTCTTGACTCTTCCAGTTACTTCTGCAATGGCGGAAAGGTCCTTTTCTAAATTAAAATTAATAAAAAAATTATCTACGTTGTACGATGTCAGAAGAGAGGCTCTCCTATTTGTCATTGATAAGTATTGAACAACAAGAAGCAAGAAAAATTGAATTGGATGAATTAATAACCGACTTTGCTAAGAAAAATGTGAGACGTCAATCGCTTTTTTTTGTGATTTACTTCTTGAGTGTAGTGCTGTATATTAGCTAGTAGTGTGTGTCGCGAATAACCCAACTAGTTAATTTTGTAGTTCAACCTTAGTGATTCTGCGAGCGCATTCTTTTTTGTGTCCATGCTTTGTTATTAGTAATAGTAGTTGTGTCTTTGACTTTTTGACAGTTTATGCTAGAATTTTATCGAATTTAAGGTCAAGCTCATCCCAGGATTCATAAACGAAGAATTTGATAAGTGATACCTTTTTTCTGTCATAAGGATCTGAAATCGAAAATATAATTTTACAGTGATTGTGTTTTTCTTAGTGTATCGTTTTTATTTAAGTTACCAGGTTATCAGTCGATTGTTGTTAGATTTTCCTTTTTTTAAATATTATAAATACTTTCTACTTCTTTAACGTTATTTACTTTGTTTACTAAGACACAGGTTGCTTTTATATTCAGTTATAAGTTTAATATTTAAATGTTCTTACGTGATGTGTAAAGGTACATTATGTTATGGTTTTGCAATTCTTTTTATATATATGTATATATATATATATATATATATATATATATATATATATATATATATATATATATATATATATCTATCTATCTATCTATATATCTATCTATCTATCTATCTATCTATCTATCTATCTATCTATCTATCTATCTATATATATATATATCCGGCTTGGGGCCCAAGATCTAACCTTGCGGGGGCCCAATTATTTTACGTTACGCCACTGGTGCCAAAAATGGATACCTTGATAACCTTTGAAAATGCAACACATTGATTCATCCTTATAAAGTCTGTTATATGCAGTTCGAAATATTCCATATTTCCGAACGCAATTGCAGAGAAAAGTAGCACAATTTCTGGTCCTGGACTCTTTGCATGATCAGAACGATATATAAGTCGTCACTTGCCATTGTCTTCTCAGGCCACCACCGCCAACCTATCTTACAGATGAACGTATCATTTGAAAGGATCTTTCTAAGCTTTTCAAACTACATTTTTGTTAATTATTAACTCAAGCGCAGCACTTGTCAAACTACGCCCCTCTTCAAGCTTGCTGATCAATCTACTACTTGCAAAGGCATTCTCTTCGTTTCTTATAGCCAATATGTAGTTGCATGATTTCACAGACACTTGAAGAAAATGCGTCTATACTCTTTTTTTAGTTACCTGAGTACGCGCACTCCATGCGTTTACGCGTCGTGACGTCTTCTGTGATGTTATAGCTCTGATATTTGTTTTTGCGTCACCTATCTTCTGAGCTAATTTTTCACTGTTATAATCGCAAAAAGTACTTTTCGACAAATGCATAGTTCTATGTTGTGTGTTGCATAACAGAGAAAGGTGAAATCATTAAGCTGAAAACTAAGATCAACAAACTAATATATATGCAGTAGAATTACCATATAAATAATCTCTATATAGCTAACTTTTTATTAGAACCAAACACGTTTCACGATTTTCTTCGTAAAAATAACTTCACGATAGCGAAGATCATTTTCTATATATCTAACTGTTTCTTTTGTGATTCAATTTTTTCTCCCTATTTTTAAAGGATTTCTATACATTTTAAGTTATTCTCTCTTTTAACGCATTCTATAGTGGTCATAAATCTTCAACTGGTTTTATTAAATGCTAAACTTGAGAAGTTCTGGGCGTTTAAATTGTATTTCAATTGTAATTTGTTAATTTAGAATTTCTAGTTATAAAATTATGTTTGTTTAAAAATACTTGCATTGTTTAAATAAGGAAACATTTCCTTAAAAAAATTTCCTTAATTTTAATATAAAATGATTCTCTTATTGTTGAAGATACAGTGCATTCTTTGACATTCTTTTTACTTGTTTTCCTTGCAATTTTTCTTTCCCTTTTTTTAGATGGATAAGATATATAAATTTAATACATATTAATTTACAAAAATGTGTAAATAATTACGCTTTTTATGTATAGAGTTTATAATTTGTATATGAATTTATATATAATTTGTTTCATGTGGGTTTATAAAGTATGTTGAAATAATGTCGTTGTATGTCTATATAATGAATTTTTCATAAAACGAACTTTTTTTCAGGATTTAGAGACTACGTTAATCAGAGGTTCGACCGTATATATGTATAAATATAAGTCAATTGACTCACATTGAATTCTAAAGCTCTGTTGCTGACTTACGGCAGCAAAGTAAGGTTACGCTTGCTTTATATAATGCCCTAAAACCATTTTTAGCAGAAAATGTACACGTAATAGTGTAAGGGAAAACTGATAAGTGTGGGTAATACTGTTTGAACTTACAATTCTAAGAAATCATACAAGTATTCAAAAAAGAGACACACAAAAATTGAAATCCTAAGCGTTTTATTTTTGTAAATATGAAAAAGGCGCTATTTTGAATGTTAACTATTGTGTTAGTTTACATTATTGAATTAAAATACCCGACATTCTATTGGAATAGATTTTACTGAGAAATAAACGCTTTATTAGGAGCTTCTTAGCATTCAAATCATTCTCCATCTCCGTTAGTTTCTTCATGAGATTTCTCAACCACGCACTCCGTATCATCAACCATGTCGTAGTCTCTCTCATTCGTTTCGTTACGATGTTCATTATTCACGATCGAAAGAGCCATCAACAGACATTCATACCTCAGACCTATTAGAGCCTCTTTAAGGCACCATTGTCCCTACAATGGGTAAGGCCATTTTTAGGCGCATTTTTCATAAAAATGGGAAAGCCTGCTTTGAGGCGTATCGAGTGACATAATTGGTAAAGCCTACTTTGAGGCGTATAAAGTCACATAAATGGGAAAGGCTTCTTTGAGGCATTTACCATCATAAAGGAACAAAGGTTTTCAAATGATTCACTTTGTTCCACACAATTACACCTTTTCCACACATTAAGGGTTAGCAAAATGTATATGTCAAACATTAATAGTACATGTATCAATATATAACTTCCTTACACATTCAAAAATAAAAGGCCGCATTGATGATTCAAGACAAGAACACAAAACACATAGAACTTAATACAAAAATATATGCGAATAAAGTCTCGAAGGATGCCTTGGTTCTGCCTATTTGTAGCATTAATGATTAAAAATCTTCCTTTTTATGTAAATCGTATATATTTAAGTTCAATAATGGCTGCAATGATGTTCGGTATTGCTTTGCGATAATATTTAATATGGTGTGATGGCGTATTCTTTTTTGTGTCCATGTTTTGTTATTAGTAATAGTAGTTGTGTCTTTGACTTTTTGACAATTTTTGCTAGATTTTTATCGAACTTAAGGTCAAGCTCATCCCGGGATTCATAAACGAAAAATTTCGTAAGTGATACCTTTTTTTTCTATTATAAGAATCTGAAATCAAAAATATTATTTTACAGTGTTTGTGTTTTTCTCTTAGTGTATCGTTTTTATTTAAGTTACCAGGTTATCACACAGTTGACTGTTAGATTTTCCATTTTTTAAATACTCTCTAATGTTAAACGTTATTTACTTTGTTTACTCAGGCACACAGGTTGATTTTATATTCAGTTATAGGTTTAATATTTAAATATTTTTACGTAATGTGTAAAGGTACGTTATGTAATGGTTTTTCAATTCTTTATATATATATATTTGGCTTGGGGCCCAAGATCTGCCCTTGCGGGGGGACAATTATTTTCCGTTACGCCACTGTTTATGCATGTGATGAAAAAGAAGTATGCGCCTCGGTTTTATGGATTTTTCTATGGTAATAGTTCAGTTTATTAATATTATTATAAAAATAACTTATTAAAGATATTTTATTCTGAAGCCCTTAGTTCATATTTTGATCTCTTCATGAAGTACACTTTTTCTTCCCCATTGTGGGCTCTTCAGAGTTTCTGTGGACCCCAAAGGAGAAACGCTGGCCTATAAAAAGTGTTGGTCTTTGATATTTTTACTGAGTTCACGTATCGTAAGAAGTGATGCAATTCAAACTTATGATTGATTCAACAATAAACGGAATTCTCATGACATATGAAAGATTTTTGATTTATAGACATTTCTGTTACATAAATCAAAAAGCATTGAATGAATAGAAAATACGATGGAAGAGGATTTTCCTTTTATTTACTGCCTCTTTGAAGATAAGTTTTCTGACCTGTTTTACATCAATTTCTTCGAAATATCTCTTTTCCCCAAATATACACAATGAACTAAAAAAAATAATAGTTTTACCAAAAAAATCAATTTTTTAACTTTTTGAAAAAATAATTACGCTCGAGGAATACATAAAAAATCAAAAGGAAAGCAGTAAAATTAAAGGAAAGCTGTGAATATCTTTTGACTTAAGTGAAATCGTCTTATATTTAATACTAATCTTTTGCATTACTGTTTTAAAATAAATTTTACTGTTACACGTTTTTCAAATTTTTCATAAGTCAAGCTTTACACGAAAAAATATTGAAGGATTGCGCAGAAAACGTTGTTTGATCTAAAAAACGTGTGCAGATATTATTATCCATATAGGTTAGATAATATTCCCAAGCAGTTGTTTATATAAGCATTTGTTTTTCGATAAAAGTTCATAATTTAGATTCAGATTATCTCTATTCTATGTTTAAGTTTTCGAAGCTAGAATAGAAAATAGAATAGCCACTCCTGAATTTGATACAGCATATTAAGGAGTTTTTTGGTAGACAGCTTGGTCCGAGATGCCTCCCTCAAAGGTCATTAAATGAGCTGGAACAAGGTTTATTCCGTATCTGGTCTTCGCTGCCCTCTTAATGGTCCAATAATTTATTTAGCTGCCTGGAAGATTTTCACCACGAAATGATTGCAGTTAGAGGTAAACTTATTTCTTATTAGAACATGCTTTACTACAATAATTCTACGACATTTTCATGTTTGAAACTACAATGCGCAGTTTTCTCCAATGGTGGACATTTCTTCCAAGAGTGTTTTTGTTTGAAAATATGAATGGAAGTTATATGAATTTAGTTTAATACATTTTCAAATTACACTAAAAAAACAGGATGCATGTTCAATTTTGTATGACATTATATTTGTACATATATATGTTCTTACAATAAAATAATTTCTTGCAATATATATATATATATATATATATATATATATATATATAATCTAATCTTTATTTCTAAGGATTTAATTCACATTACGCATTCTGTCAATCTGTCAATTAGCAATTAATTTCTTTATCTGTTCTTTTTTTATGAGTCGCAAACTTACATTATGTACTTTAATGTAGTTGTACTGAGAAAATTTGATTGATATGTTGTTAATTAACTAAATTGTAAAATGTAAATGAAATGCAACCATTAAAGGCCAAAATTTCATGCTTCATTTTTCGAAGTTTGCTTAACTTTGCAACGAAAATGCTGGGAATGACAAAGTTCAGTTTCATTCTGTACTGCAATTTTTAAAAGGTTTATATTTGCTTAGAGAGTAAATAATTCATGTATACAGATGATTAAGTCATCGTTATCCTGAATCGAATGCTAAAAATTGAGCTTTTGAACCATACTCTACACACTTCTTTTTGACTCTTATTTGAACTGTTTCCAGTTCAGTCTCTTTATCCATATGCCATTTCGAAATCCTGAGAGGAAAAATGAAATGAAAAATTTGTAGCAAAGGGATATAAATCATTTAAATGAGAGTGGTTAGGGCAACAATTATCCAAAAATGATTAGAAGATCAAGATGACACTTTAAGCAAACATTAAAACAAGAAATGTGTAAAATGTGGCAGATTTTTTAATAAAAATATATGTATTGAAAATTTCTAAGATTACTATATTATTCAAGTAATTGAAACAGTTTTGATACTTGAAATCTTTTCATGACATTTTTATAAGTAAAATTCAATAGTAATCAATGTAAAGGAAAAATCACAGTTGGAATAACACTGTTGAAGTTTTGATGCTCATTCTTTATTAGAAGCATATATATATATATATATATATATGCTGTGATGAAATTTTTTCCCTTTTCAAATGAGGCTGCGGATTGGTAATTATCGTTGCAGACAGTACATTCCCTGCAAGCTGGTATCATGGTTTAGTGTGGCAGTATATAAGTGAATACCAATTGCCTAAATGTAATTTTGATGCCCAAATTCCTCTTCAGAGGGAGACACATGAGTTCTGAAAATTTCGAAATTGTACTAGGAAATTAATTTTGTCGAGATCACCCAAATGCTGTGATGAAGTAAATATTAAGAAGTAGAACTTTTACTGTTATTTCATTTGCCGCTTAAATGATAAATATGTAAATTAAATTTGAGTGTTTTTAAAAAAAATGATTAAAACAAATAAAATTGAATTACTTATATAATTTCATTACTTGATAAATATTTTCCTTTTGTTCTCATCTAAAGAAAGGACTTTCTGCTTAGCTTAACTAAAAATTTGCAATAAAAAGTTACTCCTTTATAAAAATGATTACGTATCATAAAAAACACAAACCAAGTACCTTATTACTTCTTAGGGTATTAACATAAACATCTCTCTCTTTTATTTTTTTTCGTGCGTGGGAATCATTTCTCTCACTTCTCTTGAGCTTCTTATTACTTCCGAAACCAGTATCTAACTTTAAAACATCCCATAAAAACAAACCGGGCAAATTTTTATCGTTAGCAGAAATCTCCTGTAATAGCACCTTATAAAAGTCAAGACGAAATCGTTTTTAAGGGATCAAACTTCTTTCGGACTTTTGAACTTTCGACATTCTCTTTTCAACAAGAACTTTTCTGAGGATTAATCCCTGAGCGGCTTAAAGAGATTATGTAGTGCTAATAAAGTGAAATGATGCCTCAAGAACCGGAGATGAAGTGACTGTAAAATTTGATGATTCTAATTCTCGAACAAAAACAACACTTTATAGAGTTTAAACAAGAAGTTTTATGGTAATAATCCTTCGAAAGTAATCAAAAAAGCTTCCTTGCTGTTCCTTATTTAAACAAGAAGCTATCGAAAGTGATTTCGAACATTTTAACATCAAACATGATCAAACTAATTAAGCCTAATTCCACATACGGGTTTTAAAATAAAATGGCTGATCCATTAATAAACATTAAAATACTATCTAATCTAAGAAAAGTAGAGCACTCATAAACATCAAACATTTTTACAAATAAGTGATAATGTACTTAGTCAAATTTAATATGCTTTTAAGCGTCACACTGCCTTGGATGAACAGTATTTGTTTCGGATTTTTTGTAGCTAAATGCTAATATTCTAATTTTCATTCCATCTTATCTTCACTGAATACGTAACTGAGGTACTTCCTTAACTTACCATTGGTCATAATTGTATGTTTTTCATGAATGGACACGATATGAAATTGTCTATCATTATTATAGAATAAAATTAAAACTAAATAAATTGCTTAGGTTAACCTTTTTATAGATTCCTTTAAATTAGATTCCTTACATTCCTTTACATAGATTCATTACATTCATTTAGATAGATTCCTTAGATTCCTCGGTGAAATATAATTATAACTACTACGAATTATAAGTATTATATTTCAGAATTATAAGTATTATTTCAGATTTCAATATAAGTATAATATATCTTGAAATAAAGCTTGTAAGATTGTAAAAATACTTTTATCAATATTCTTGAATTCCACAAAAGTGTTTAACTGTAACACATTTTAAAAAATGTATCAAAAACATTTAGTCAAAAATACACACATACATTCTCTTAAATTAGCACATGCTCATTAGAGAAAAAATTTAATGCCCTTTTAGCTTACTGTATATTGCTTTCTACTTTTTGAACACCTAATCGTATAGTAACATAAGACTTTTGTACACTGTTGGCCACCGTAAATGCAACATCCTGAAGAAAGTATGTAAATAACATGCAATTTACCACCTGCGTTAGTGGAGGTGAGATATGCGCAAACAAAAATCACTCGGGCATGTTGCACCACCTCAAAACACTACTTAAGGCTTGGAGATTTCGACTATTTCAAGCTCGGCAATTGTCTTTCTCTTGTGGGTTTTTCAAAAAACGATCAGTTAGGTCTCGTAGAAAACAACAATCAGCTTATGATCAAGTATCCGAGTTCAACCGAGGGAGGATAGTGGCCTATCAAAATTGTGGAATATCTTTCAGGGAAATCGGTAGTCGTGTTGGACGAAACCAAGCAACTGTAATGCGGATATGTGACCGTTGTATGCAGGACCGACGTGGTCCATCGCATCCCCCTCAGAGTACCACTTCACGTGAGGACAGACAAATTGTGTGCATGGCAGTGACAGATCACTCAGTCACATCACGAATCATACCACAGCACATTGAGTTTGTAACGCATCATTCAGTGTCTGCGCGTACCATTCGACACCGCTTACAGCAGAGTGGTCTGTCCGCAAGACGTCCATTGCTTGGTCTACCCTTGACGTTGAACCACAGACGTGTCCGTCACCAATGGTGCGATGAAATAAGGACGTGAGTGGCAGAATGGAATGAAGTTGTCTTTAAAGACGAGTCATGCATCTTTCTGCAACATCACGATGGTCGGATTCGAGTCTGGAGACACCGTGGAGAGAGGATGGTGAAAAGCTGCGTTATGCACCGGATATTATAGAATGGAGCGGTATTGGATATCACTCTCGCGCTCCTCTAGTACGCATTGTCGGTACTTTAAACAGCCGGTGCTACATCTCCCAGGTGTTGGAGCCAGTTGTCCTTCCTTACCTTCATGGCTTGGCCCCAGCCATATTTCAACAGGATAAATTGCGACCACACGTGGGAAGCATTGTACAAAGGTTCTTTGACAATCACCAGATTGAATTGCTTCCCTGGCCGGCTCGCTGTCCAGATTTTTCACTGATAGAAAACATATGGTCCACGGTTGATCCCTGATTGACCCAGATTACTCCCCCAGCTAACACACCAGATCAACTTTGGCAACGTGTGGAAACTGCTTAGTATGCTGTACCCCAAGAACACATCCAAAGTCTGTTTGAAACAATGCCGTGGCGTGTGGCAGCGGTGATCTCCATCAAAGGCGGCTACTGATTCTGGCAGGATACACACTTCACAGAAGTCCATAAATTTAATCATTTGGTACTTGGTCAACAAGTTATCTACAAAATAAATTTTGTTGTGCTAGCTCTTGTCTTTCTTGGTGTTGCATTTACGGTGGCCAGCAGTGTATGAAAGGACTAAAGTAAATTGATGAATGTATATATATATATATATATAGTCATTTCTCGCTAATTCGGAATTTGTTCTTTGCCCGTAGAAAGCCTCTTTATATTTCAAATTAAAACAATATGTTTTGGTACCCTCAATATTTCGAAGTAAGATATGTGACTGACTAAACTACAAAGCGCGATTACTCGAAATTATCTTATAAAATTCGAACACTCACTATCATGTAGAGTCATGTAGCAAAAAAGTTGGACCTTACATGATTTGTGTTGTATTGTCTCTTAGTGTCTCTCCTGTAATATAGTCCCTTTGATGGTCATTTGTTTGATCCCCCTTCTTTATATTTCCGATTTCTGAAGCGAAAATGCCTTTTTTTGCTTTGCTTCTTCAAGTGGATAATAAACCAGTCGCACCTGTTGTAAACGGTCCCTATATTTCGTTTAACACAAGGTCTTGCACGCATGTATTCGAGAAGGGTAGTCCACTATTGTGGAGAAGAGATGCATAGAATTGTGTACTTTGCGTTGGGTTGTCATGACGATTAACTGCTTATCTGTGGGACTTATTGCATGTAGAACAATATAAGGCATGGACCAGACTGAGCTCTGCCTAGAAAAACCAGTGGTGTTGGGAACTACGTATGAGGTAACTGGATTTGAAACGATTTTATTTCTAATGCGGAATGGACGTGCTTTGGAGGGACGTGAAGCATAAAGTCAAGAAGACGAATTGGAGGAGTTGATACCGATGAATTTGACAGAAGCTAAAGTGTCACTAAACAAATCATGCAACTTTTTTCTTCAAAATCAAGTTCATATGGAAGTTTTTCAAGCTTTATTTTTTCTAGAAAAGTCTCTTAATCAAGTTAGGTTGAATGCCATGAAACAAAATGATAGGAGATTTTTCGTCAAAAAAGATTAATTATGGACAGTGTATGCGTTTTAATAATTGTTTTTAAGTCATAAATGTTTTTTTCAATATACATTGTTTTTAACTTGTGTATAATATTTATACTGTATAATATGAACTTTTAAAATATACTTTAAAATAAATCAATACATATGTACACTTGTTGTTTTATTACATAGTTTCAAAATAAAATGTGTTAGAAAAAAAATTATATTAATGTATTTTGTGTGGGAGTTTATTCCTACCCTCTTAATAATTCGAACTTATCAATTGGTCCCTACAACTTTGAATTATTGAGAGTTGACTGTATATGTATAGGGAATCTATATATAAACACACGTATTTTATTTTCGAACAAAGTCTAATAATATTTCGTTGAGCACAATGCACAAAATAACATTCGAAAAAAGTAATTAAAAATCTTTTGTGTAAAAATATTTATACGGTTGTTAGAAAAATTAATGCTTCAAAGAAAAATATGATGTATGCCATTCCTTTAGAACTAGGTGTTATTTTCAAGCTTTTTTATTCTGCGTAAGGTGAAGCAATTAAATATAAAATTTATTTTATTCTCGTACGTGAGAAACTTAGAGAGATTATTCTTTTGAACTTAAAAAGTATCTAAGCAATTGAAATGATGTTTAAAACCAAATTTAGTAAAGAAGAAAGATAGTAGAACCTACCTAAAGATTAGATAACTTTCACATTTTCTTATTAAGATTATTACTTTTTAAAGGAGTTAGAGAAATAAAGGCACTTAAAAATACAGCTTCGTAAGCAGTTAAGGAATTTTTTTAAAGTAAAAAAGTTAAAAGAAAAATAATTTTAACAGATTTAATTCCTGTTTTAAATGAGTCTGGATCAATTTTGCTAAGAGATTCTAAAACGCAAAAAATGTTTTTAGACATGTGCCTTTTCATAATAAATGAAAGGTGGAGAATGAAAGTTAATGAAGATAGGGTACATGATACCAGTAACCAGGTGAAGTAAGTATTACTGCAACTGATGTAAGCAAATGCGAAGACAAATCTATGAGTATTCATGGTTCTTATCCTATAATGGTATTTTTTTTTAATCAGAATTTTTATATTTTATGTTATGAAACTCACTACTTTAATATTATTCTATAATATTTTTTCCTCGAATTTTAAATTGTTTCTTTTCTATGATTTATTCTTGTAGATTGTAAAAAAATTATATTTTCCTGCAATACGTTGGATAAGTATCTAGATTCTATTAAACTAAGATCATTAAAATAGAAATGGATTGATTCTGAAAGCTGAAATTATATAAATGAAAATGTTTCATATCAATACCTTATTGCATTATCATTAATATCATAAATTTCTTTGTTCTAATTTTTCTCTTTTTCTGGGATATTTTTACAAGGTTAATTTAGTTAAGATTAAAAAACATAAAATAACTTAACAGTAAAGAAAAAATTCGTTATGTGAAAAAATGCCATCGATTTAAGATGATTTGATTAATATTTGTATGCATTTTCCTTAGAATTCTGATGATTGAAATATTTTTATAGCATTTATTGCAAAAAGAAACCAGCCAAAATACTGGATAATTTCGAAAAAACAGAAGTAAATTATTGTACGCCTTGGGAAAAAACGCAGGTGTTTTTGTAAGAAATGTGATAAAAAGATTCAGTATAAGAATTTTCTAAAATACGTATTTATTTTAGAAAATTGTCTTGCGTAGAAAAGCAATAATTTAGAAAAAAATGCAAGTTCTAGTTTCTTTAATGTCCATTCTCTTTTAGGCAGTGAAAAATGTAACATAAAACAAACACAAAATCAAAATTTAAAAAAGAGAAAACATATTAACCAAGCTAAACAATTTCAGAGAAACTGATTTCCTATCTGCGAATAACCAACAAAAGAAAAATTAACTAGTTTCCTTTTTGTTATCTGTTTTTTTATCTAAATATACATAAAAAATATTTATATTTCTCAATTAAATTCATTTATATATGATTAAAAGATAATAGAAAAATTGTTCAGAAATTATTCGGTAGCGGTAGGTTTTCTACGAACGAGTATGAAATTATTTAATTTAAAATTAATTACCTAAATTTTAATAAAGAATTTAAATTAAAATTAATATATATATATATATATATATATATATATATATATATATATATATATATATATATATATTATCTACAATATTAAGCCAATTTTAATGCAGCTTTCCATTTAAAAATTGTAATCTTAATTAAATTCTGAGAAATTATTCTTATGCACAAACTGTATGTGAATGTGCAATACATTTTATGTATTATTTTTCCGTACAAATTCGTATTATACAAGAGACCAAATCTTGTAATGGCTTTACAAAATATTTTTTCAGAAAATTTCTTACCAATCATGCATTTCTGATATACAGATGAGTCATATTCTAAGTTATTGCGTTCACAACTTACCTAAAAATAAAAACAAATATATTAAAAACATTTATAAGAATTACATAAATTTTTACTTAACTTTATTTATTAGTATTATTAACAAAATAACTTTTTTCTGAATTAGTCTTAGGAGCGTTATAAACCCGTCAGTTTAAAATGTATTCAAACTCTTTTCGTTAGTTCTAGTAACGAATATTGAACACTACTCTAATCAGAACTGGATGTCTAGTTACTGAATTCTTATTAAAGTGTGCAAATCAAGTTGTAATAGGTTCCTTTCGTACCGTTATTCAGTGGTGGCAAAAAGTCCTGAACGCACTCATTTTTTAGCGTAATGTTTGTGTTTGACTTCATTTTTCGTAGTGAAATTATCGCACTATTTTAAATATTGCTATTGATTTTAATGTATTTTTTATGTTGATTTCAAATCTACTACTAGTTTCTTAACCCTCTAAGTGGATACCTTCCTACTGAAAAGTTATTTCGAAAGCGTTAACTCTTATTTTGAAGATCGCTTTAAAAATGCAACAGCCTTCTTTCCTTTCCCCTTTTAGAACTTGGGAGGTCGAACGGGGACAATTTTATGACCTAGTTCGGTTACTTTGTCAAATAAGAACCAAGAGATCAATCGTTTACAGCTAGCTGTAGAGTTGCCTTGGGCAATCTTGTATGAAACTGTAGTAGAATTCGGTGTTTCTTTCTCCTATATGTTCCGTCACAGTAAAATTAAAACAAAATGCAGTGTAAAAAAAAAGGAAAAAATGAAAAAAATAGTATGTTAGAAGTTGAAAAATAATTATATTTTCTTCAAACAAATTTTATTTTTCTGTCATTTTTTAAAAATTAAAAAAAAAAAATATTTTTGGTATTGTGATTTGAAACAGAAAAAAGCATCCTGTATTCACTTTTGAATATGAGAATAAGAAAACGCGCTCACTTTCCTGTTTTTTAAAAAAGTAATGAAGTAAAAAGAGCAAAGGCCCTATATTTTTTTTAAACAATAACACAATAAATGGTACATACGATGATTATATTTATGAAATAAAACCGATCTTTCTCCATTCAGTTATATTTTTAATTTAAAATAGCATAAAAAAGGATTTCAATACTTTAATTTATTTTAATTAAAATCATATAAAAGATAATTTTATGTTAACTGAATATTTTTCGGAAAAAATTTAAATTTTCCTTCCTAGTGTTCTCCTTTTCGAACTTCTTGTATTAAATAAAAATTCGTTTTCTACATCGGCATTTGTGATGGACATAACACACATTCAGTCAATAATTTTTAATTTTAATGGGGGATATACTTCTTCAAATGCTCATGACAGTACTTCTAACCATTTTCTACTCAATTTAAATTTCTTATCTTTCTGTTTCTTTTATTACAAGGAAAAATGTCACACATCGATAACTACATTTTCACACAATTCAGTCATCACAAATTCTATTGTGAGAAAAGTTCTCCCTAATTAATTTTGTGTTTCAAAACAGTACACTTAAAACAATTTTGTTCAGTGAAGTTAACCGACAGTTCCAGAATGTATTCATACCCAATTTTAAAAACAAATTTAACACTTGGAATTGTATCCTGTATTAAATTTTTCAGTATACACAAATATTTCCGGCTGTAGGGAAGATATAGTATTAGATGTGGTGTGCGGTTGTGAAAGAATGTTTTCGTACGTGTAGACTATTTTTGAAAATTTAAATATCACTGAAGCTGATCATATAACTGCAAATGGGCCTTATTTTAATGTGTGCTGGTATCAAAGTAAAACACTTTACAATATTAAACAGCCTATGGGTTTATACTCAATATCAAACTATTCGCAAAATGGCTTACAACTTCTATTCAAATTGTAAAAAGAAACTGAAATATAAATATATCTCACTGCAGTCAAAAATATTCATAATATGTAAGTATCCTATTCCTCCACTTATTTCAGTACATTTGAAAACTGTAGCTGAATGCAATTTTTTATACTTATAAACGAGGCATAAAAGCTCACACAGTCGTAAAAATGTCTTTATCATTTTTAAATATACTACTATAAAACGTATATGGATTGTAAGATCAGTTGTAAAATCCTAAAAGCTTTTAGAGCAGCTAAAAACATGTAATTTTGGATTGATCAAATTTTTAATATAATACACAAATATACATGTTATTAAGCAAATACATTTGAAAAATCAAACTTCCTTCTGAAATAAACGTAATTGAAAGAAAAATGTTTAATTGCAAATAAGTAGAAATACATGTTTATCTAAGAGGTATCCCCAAAGTGAGGTAATCCTCAAACTTAGACTTAAACTCAGTGGCACAACAATCCATGAGGGCCAGGAACTACTGTGCCCATCATAATACACATGACCATTGGACGCTGAGGTGCATGAACAGATGTCCCGATTTGGTGGTCTGTCTGAAGAGAGACCTTCAGTGTTTAAGACCCGAAGCAAGCTTGGTACTCATTTATCGACCCAATGTAGCGGGGATGAAAGGCAGAGTCGACCTTGCGCAGCCCGTTAAGAGAACTCCAGACCTGTGGTGTGGAAGCACTATACACTACCACTCGATCCTATTCGGTGAAAAATAAAATTTAATGTTAGAATCTTATATAAATCCCTAATGAATGAGGGAGTCCAAACTTTTTTTCATGTAAACTGTTTAGACGGAAATGGTTAATTATGAACATTTCACAAGTTGCATAAATTAAAATTAACCGTTATAGTTTACATAAATTTTTAAGGGTGCAAAAGGTGTATTTCGGCAGCCCGAATTAATTTTAAAAGGAATACGGTTACGAAAAAGTAGTACAAATCTATCTAAAGTAGGGTTGGTTACCTTACATATTGTCAAACACAACAATGCATTGTAAGCCAATTCCACAATTCGTTGTTATAAAAATGTATGGAAAATTTCAAGACTTATTTTTGCATTCGTAATTTATATATATATATTTTTCCTAAACCTTTAACAGCTAGAGCGGCATCCATCAATACCGCGGTTCTCTCTCTGTTTTTCCAGATCGCCCCTGACTAAGCCGGCTATGCCATAGTAAGTGAAAATGCCGGATTTTGTTTGTCAAGATCATTTTATAGCAGACTGCATTTTTCATGTATTTTAGATGGTCGTTTTATATTTTCTACATCAATATCTTAATGTCTGAATTTAAAATTACATAAAATTCTTGACATTCGCATCAATGACCATGATAATTTTTATTAGTATATGAATGTGTCATCAAACGATTACATGACTAATATTAACATAGAACTTTTAACCATTTAATTAATTATTAAGTATGACATAACGCAGACAAATTTTCTGAACTTTAAAATAAATATTTCGAAAACTATATATACTTCAGATATACTCAAATTTTTTTATTCCTACGCTTTAGCTTGTCAGTTTTGCTTCTCTATGTAAGAATTTATATTGTAATATTATATTCATCAATTTTTTTTTAATATTTTTTTGCTCTTAACATGCAGTTTTCAACTAAATTGTATGAAATCTTCGGAAAATATTAAAAGATACCAAAGAAGCTATATAATAAAATTTGAAATTTTTATTATACTCAAACAATTGCTAAAACTTATGGTAAATAATTTTTAACTGTGCGATGCATTTTTTTTCGAAATTTCAAATGGAATTTCTAACATAAAATTTCTAGCTTTATACGGTTGAGATTTCAAAAAATATCCAGATTTTAATTAGTTATTCAGTTAGCCTTTAAAAAAGATAAATGTTGAGGTATTTTGTATAAATAGATATTTTTGAACAATACTTCGAATGTTTTTGAATAGCTCAAATTTAAAATTGATTTTTATGTTTATTTATATGCATAATTGTCAACTGTAAATGTTTCCGTATATTTTTGATTACCATTTATTCAAACATTCAAGTTATAAAAAAATGTGTGAAAATCTTCATTCATGTTGTCTTTGATGTAAACTGAAGTTCAAGCATTTAAAATTCAAATATAATTCGGTGTATTTTAACAATATGTAACTAGGCACTATACTGAAACTTCCCTGAACACTTGGGCTTTGAAATCTAAAAAAAAAACTAATAAATCTTAATTAGTTTTTTTTTCGTTATTATTTTTATCAATGTGTAAGAAAATGTTTCAAATGATTTGATGAAGTTTAAATTTATTCATTTTTAGTGGTTGGAAAATTGAAAAGGTTTCAAATTTTAAAGACTTTGAAGTTTTATTAATTTTTTCGGTATCATAATAAAATAATCATGTTTCAAAAACTGGAATCTTTGATTAAAATATGAAAAATGAAGCGAAAGAATATACTTAAAAAAGATAATTTGTCTAACTATATAAAATAGCAGATTGCACTGACACGCCACAACTTGTTACAGTTTCAAATTAATATGAAACCAAAAGGGAATTTTAACATATTTTACTTATGCGTTGGGACTTTTCAAAACTTTTAAAATACGAGGTAACAAGTAAACACTTCCTGAGGTCTAAAGAAATTTCCCCCCGATTTTTTACGATTGCCCCAGGGTCAAAACACGGGGTTTCCTGGGAGCCATATAACTTCCCCTCAGTGTCCTGCTGTGTTGTTTTCACCGTCCCCAATTATCTTTCAAGATGTTAAACGTTAAAAGGTGGAAAAGATTTCAGAAAATTGCGGCTAATCCGCTTTTGAAAACGTTATTTGAAGGCAGAAAAATCAGTGCAGTCCATTTTCGAAGCATCTTTATACTGACGGAATTTTCCGTGCTATCCGGTTAGAGGGTTAATGACTAAAATATTTTTGTAGTAAAGCTGCCGGAACACAATAATGTGATATATGTGCAGAATAAAACAATATAGAATAACATAATATGCAAAGAAAAATAACACAAAATTGACAAATACGGTATATTTAATATAAGCCTTTTTAAAATTACATTATTGTCAAATAGAAAATCAATATTTTATGGACCAGCCATTTGCTTTAATTACGGTTCTACATCTTTTTGGCATGGAATGCACCAAGTTCAAAAGAAGATCTTTCTTGACAATATGGTTGAAGGAAAATATTAAATCTTTAATTAATTCACGTTTGTTTGAAGGTTTTTCTTTGAAATTTCATAACCACTTTTAAACGATAAGTTCTCTATCGGATTAAGGTCGGAAGACTGTCCTGGCCAGTTAATTCTATTCACAGTATGGTCTTTCAACCATTTCTGGACTACCTTTGCACGATGACAAAAGGCGTTATCGTCCTGAAAAATCCATGACTGATTCCCAAAAAGATCTCTCTAATTTGGTAGCATTTTATTTTGTAGTATTTCAATGTAATCCATGGCTTTCACTGTTCCGCTAACGATGTGAAGTCTCCCAACACCATCAGAAGACATGCAACCCCATACCATCGCTTTTGTCGTGTACTTTACTGTGGGCTTCAGACACAGAGGGCTGAATTCCTCATGAGAGAGAGAGTGCATCGTCTTACATATGCACTACTTTGGTTGCCGGAAACACAAAATTGACTCTCGTTACAAAATATTACCTTTTCCCAGTCTTTAATAGTCCATAATGAATGTTCCATTGCCCACGTCAATCGCCTCTTGTGTTGAAATTCAATCAGTAATGGTTTTGGGCGCGCTTAAAAGCCTCGTAACCCAATTTCCAGCAGTCTTCCTCTAACAATTCTTGGGCACACACTCATATTTGATGTCAAAATCCATTGTTTCAAAATTTCCGAGGAATTAAGCTTTCTGTTTGAAAGAGAAATTATGTGCAATAACCTGTCTTCACGTAAAGATGTTTTTCTTGGTTGTCCTGATCACCCCTGTCCGCAATAAAATTTGTTTCAGAAAATCTTTGCAAAGTTCTCACAACAACAGTAGAAAGGCCACATGGAACTTTAGCAGCAATTTGGCGCATGGAATAACCTTCTTCCTTCAAATGTATTATTTTGTACCTTTTATTCTCAGGCAGATATGAAAAGTTAGCCATAATTCCAGTCAATATTTTCCACAAATGCACTTCAAATTGCTTTCAATACACTATTTTCCACAAGCACACAACTGCATTCAATACAATAAACCACGTTTCACCTTTTTCTTTCCACCTTTTATCGCTACTGCTCTCTGATTGGTTGAAATATATATATAACGGAGCATTTCATTGGTGGAAAACACACTCACTCATTCTTACAGTAACCTTGTGCTTTCTTGTCAAGGTTTTTTCAACATATCAATGAAACTATTTACTTTAGATAAAATCTACAAACCGATTTGAGATCAGCATGAAAAATACATTAAAATCAATAACAATATTTAAGATAGTGCGATAATTTCATAACGAAAAATGAAGCCAAACACAAAAATTACGCAAAAAAATGAGTGTGTTCAGGACTTTTTGCCACCACTGTACTTCCTCTAGATGAAATATTTTCAATAAATTGCTTTATTTGAGAACCTATTTCTGTAAAAGAACCACGTTTATGCAGAGTAGAAATACTATTTAAGTGAACTGGGATGAAGGAACGCTTGCTTTCCATTTTCCATAGATGTCAAGCGTTCAGTTAGAGAGGAAATGAAGATAGTAAATGGATGTGTAGACGTTAGATTAAATTATAGTTTATATTTGAATTGCTAGTGTATCTAGAAAAAAATTAGAAACCTTATGGTTCGAGTTCAAGGAATCATGCTGAGTGTATGTATTTAATGATGAGTATACTTTCATTTCAAATAGTTAGATTAGGTTAAAACTAACTCTCTATACATTAGCTTCAATATAAGTTGAAAGTAACTAAAATGCTAAAGATCAAAAGTTGTTTTTTAGTGATGTCTCCTCGTTCCATTAAATTTTTCATCAACACGCTGCAAGGTGTTTGAAATATTATGTTGAACTTTTATTTAATGTGTGTAATGTTTTCAATTTAATACTATATATATATATATATATATATATATATATATATACATAATATATACACCGGGTGATCCATAAGTCTGTAAATAATTTAAAAATGCATAAAAATTTAAGGGAACCAGGACATGCTCGAAAGAGTAAAATGCCAAAATTAAGACCCTTTATTTATAAGACATATATCATTTAAAATTTCTAATAGAGCTTAGATTTTTTTATGTCTATAATAAAGATAATTTAATTATTCTGTAGAACTACAAAAATAACTTTTTATTCCAAAAGTTTTTTTTTACTACTTAATTTAAATAATACATAATTTTTTTGAGAACTCGTAATATATACTTATGTTTAGGTACCATTTTTTAAAAAAGTATCCTTTTTTATGCAAAATATTTTTTTTACACATGTATAAAAACAATACATAAAATACAGTGAAACCTTTTTTTAGTAAAATTTTAGTATAGTTTCTTTAAAAAAATTATAAAACTTTGAAATTTGAAATTTTTTTATTTTTCTGCTTTTTTTATGCATAAAACAATTTTTAAAAAATTAGGCACTATTTTAATAGAAAAAAAATAAGTTCACTATATGCATAGGCATCTTGTATAGAAGTATAAAAAATCAGGAATCATACAGTGCAATAGTTTTTCTTAAAAATGTACCTAAATGCAAAAAAGTATGCTTTTGAGAAAAAGTGAAAAAACTAAAAAAAACAATATTTTCACATATTAAACACTTAATTAGTATTTCCTTGCCCATTTTTATATGACTAATAATAATCTTTAACCATTTTCTAGAGTTACAAAAGTAATTTTAAATTCATATGTTTTTTTTCCCTTTGTTTTAGTTAACATGAACATAATTTTCGAAATCTTGTAATACATATTTTCATGTATAGGTACATTTCTTACAAAAATATTCTTTGAATATACAAAAAAATGTACACATATATATAAAGTAACATATTAAACATAATGAATCTGTTTTTAACTAATTAATTGCATAATTTCTTAAAAATAATCATAAAACCTTAAAATTATGAAAATCTTAATTTTCTTTTTTTACATATAAAATCAATTTTCAAAAAATTAGACACATACTAAAAGATATTTTGTTCACTGTATGCACATGTATCCTGTTTAGATATATAAAAGGTTTCAAACAATATGTGCTACAATAGTTTTTTAAAGTGTACCTAAATTTAAAAATATTAAACATTCGAGAAAAAATATAATAAAACTTAACAAAAAATTTCTCTTTACATTATAGATTTGATTAATATTTCCCTGCTTGGTATTCATTTTCTTCATCTAAATTCTGTTTATCCATTTTCCTTTTTAAAGACCTTCTTTTATTTCTGGCTTCCAATGACACTTTATTTGCTATACGTTCAGCCTCAAAAATTCGTTTGTTATCAATTATAAGTAAGGCACGTTCCGTGTTGTATCCTGGTTTAATGCCGAGAGCTTCAAAAACTTTTATCCTACTTACATATCCATCGTTAAAACAAATTACAGCATCCATAATTCCAAATTTCAAAGTTTCAATGCCAACAAAAACTGTTTTAGGAATTCGCTCCCAAATACATTTGTTAAAACTTTCATTGGGATTTTGTGTTCTTCCATGAAGGCACATTTTCAATAAGTGCATCTCTGTGAGATCCCGAAACACTTTTTTCACTTTTAATAAAATTGACTCAGGTAAAGAATGCTTGTGAATATAAAATTCCCCCGTAACAATGCTACGGTTATAACCGCACAAGCTATCCTCACCAATAGGACACAAAGAGTGTTGAGGATTATCCTCAGTACTTAGTTTATGAAAATAAATAGCCCATATGGCTCTTTTCATGTCCTCCACAGATGACACATTTTTACGGATTGCTAGCCCATAATTATGTTGGATTGAGTCCACTTCTCTTTAAGCGTTAGCCGTCCACGTCCCGAAATATTTTTCCCATCTGATAGCTTAATGCCTTTGCTCATTTTTAGAATGTTTCTCAGCCTTATGCCCATACGCTTTTGCACATGGCCAACACATTCTAATTTTTCAACTTCTGTGTCGCCATATACTTTTGCTTTTTTTATAGTAAGAAATCCTTTTGAGTCCCCATCACCAAGATACTGTGTATAACATGCTTTTCGTGATGTTTCAGATCACTGAAATATACTTAATACCCCCCGACATTCCATTTCCCCACTGAATCCTTCGTAATTTTTAGCACAATTTTCACATGGTTTTTTTTACCCTTACATGAAGAACAATATTTTGTGAGAGCTTCAAAGTCGATAACCTTTCCGTTCTCAACAGAGACGTAGCACATACAACTCCATTCAATGAAGAATAGCCTCTTTTATGCCATGTGCCATCCACAGCCACAGCTATATTTGAATTATTATCATTCGCTATGACTGCTTCGTGAACAGCTGCATTCATGGAGTCTTCACTAACTGTTTTTAAAACATTTAAAAACAAAGAATTATGGTGTTCAAAATTTGCAGGTGGTGGAGGCAAATTCACGAGCCCACAGAATATTCGAGCAGCAGCGCCACCTTTTCCAATAGCTCTCAATCCATATGTCAATCTTAGGTTAACATCATAACATTTATTTGATATTTTTGATGACATTGTGCTCGTCGATTCTCCAATGTTGTGACAAATTATTTCCAAACTCACAGCTAAACCTCTACGACTTTTTAAATTTTCTCTCAGTTCAATTTTCTCTGAAGAACAGCAATATTTACAACATTAGATATTTTTCATAAGGGAAGATAATAAATCCAGTTCAACGATTATGTTTACATTTTGAGAATCTTGTTCTTTTAGTAAATCCGGTATTTTAATTTTCTCCTAGAAGCACTTTCCACGGAATTCAGAAGCAATTCTTCAGTCGATTTAGACTTTTTATGTTGATTGCTAGAATACTTCCTTCTGCCAAATTTTTTTATTCTTGGCATAATTACTCGTTTAAAAAAAGTTAAGATACTTTTAAAATCTTATGAATATTATTAATTATAAGTAAAAAATAAATATTTCTTACGAAAATTAATGTAAAATTAAGTAGTTGTATGCCACAAGAAACTTCGGAATAGACGAACTCGGTTCAAAACATTGCCATGAACCGAAATTTAAAGTAAGAAATTTTGTCACACAGCTTGGAACAATAGCTCACGCATAAGCGAGGCTAAAAAGTAGCGGGGTTAACATTCAAACGAAAAAAAAACATTCAAAAGTTAATATAGATAAAACACAGGGGAAACTACATATTTAAAGTTCAAAGGGGCGTGTCAAAAGGGGCGTGGTCATTTATTTACATTTTTATTTTTTATATTTTAGGGCTATTTTATCAGCAAACATATAAGTATCATACATTTTTAGATTCAGAAAAATAAGCACTATTTTTTAGAACTAAAATTGAAAAATCGATTATTTCAAAGTATATGATGTCCCTGTTTTCTTAAAGAACCGGTGTATTTGAATACGGTTTGCGGAAATGTCCTTCTCGAGAAGGGGGATTTTTTTTCGGTTGAGAAAATAATAGTTACATTGTCTTATGTCCTACGGCAAATGGCACTGTGCTCGAACAAATCTCAGAAAATATGCAAATCAGTTCTACAAAATGCCTGAAATTATTGTGAGCCCCCTTTTCTTTGAAGAGCCTTGAGAAAGATAAGGCTGGAAGACATCTTCAATCAATTGAAAACGTTATCTAGAAATTCCACGAGATAAGTGATACCATGCTTGTAGCGACATAATATCCTTGACATGGTGATATTCACCAAGACGTTGCACCTCCTCATACTACGAAATGTGACGGGGCTTTACAGTGACTTCTATTAAAAAATCTCTGGAGAAAAATTGGGCCAGAATGACAATTCTTTCCATTTCCAACCAACCCAAGAAGCGAAAGTGAGTATGCAGATTAGGAAGTGTATATATTGGAGCTTTAGTATTCGCAAAGATTTCTAAGAGAGAAGTTCTAATGAGGAGGTCTATATATAATATTGCCAGTGAAGTTCTAGGAGATTTACAAGTGAAGTTCGAAACCAGAAGGTTAACCATTTGCCGGATCAAGTTGGATCAAAGAGTATATTGACGGTATAAGGACCGTAGCTGTCCACCGTGGAATAGCGGTAAGAAAGTTTAGATTAATATTTAAGACTACAGTGGATTCTAGTAAGTTAGGAAATCATCTATAAATATAGATTCGGTGGTTTATTGAACTATTTAATAGTATTCTATGTCATATCACTCCCGATCATAAGCCACCTAGACTAGCCTTGTTTTACTGAATATAAATTGAGATCATTATAAACTAATTTTATTATGGAAGAGCTTGGTGTTCAAACTTTTATGCCCTCAAACCTAAGTTGCGTGGATGAAGAGTTGATACCCTTAGTCCATGGGGTATCACAGACCGAAATAAAGCACTTCCTGAAAAAAAAACGTTCACTGACTTATCCGCAAACCGTATTCCAATACATAAATTCTTTAACTTGTTATGCATTTTTAAAGTGTATACGGATTTATGCGACACCTGGTATATATATATATATATATATCGAATGTTCTGGATATTAAAATTATATATGTATTAGCTGCGTGGCCCGGCGTTGCACGGGCTTTCTCTATTTTTATAAAATTTCCCTTTCCTTTACAAAATCAGCACTTCTCTAGTACTCTTTTTCAAAATAATCTCCTTCCTCCGCTTAGCTCGACGTTGTTCGGGCTTTTACAGAGTGTGTAACTTAAAATTCCCTGTTTTGAAATTTTTTCGCTTCTTTTCTTTGTCAGACAGGTTTATTTCCCCCCGGCGTTGAACGAAAATTTTTAAATGTATAACATATTGTCATGGAAATTTCTTTCCCCCTCTCGCTATCAGAGCCATCAAGTATGTAAGCAGTGGGACTTTAATATTTACTCTCTCACTCACTGTACTTTTTTAAAAATAGTTACATGTTAAAAAGAGTAGAAATTTTTATAATTACAAAATTTCACAACTGTATAAAATGTTGAATTAAACTATCTGACTACGTTCCGAACCGTGATTTTATTAATTTCCTAAATGGATAAAATGGTGGTAATAAATGGATAATTTTCATGATATTTAGTGTCACTCAGATTAGAATACATGCATAAAATTGTTTTAAGGACATTTTGACAAAAACAATTTATTTAAATACAATATTCTGGCAAAAGTTAAACTTAGAATAATCTTTTTTTCCAAATATTCTCCTTTTGTGAAAAATGGTTCTATTATGATAATATTTTGCCTTCATATAGCTCAGACCTCTCTACAGAGGCTCAACTGGAATTTTTGAAAAATTCACATTATTTTCAGAGTTACCATCAATTAAAATAATTATTGGCGTTTTTTTTCTTAAAATTGCTACCATCTGTTGTCGTAAAAAATATATATATGAATAAACCATTTCTAAGTTATATATTTCAAATATTCCAGTTGAGCATCTGTAGAACAGGCTCAATATTTTTTATAGGCAAAATATTATTATAATAGAAGCATTTTTCGCAATAGGAGAACATTTGGAAAAAAGATTATTCTAAGTTAATATTTTTGCCAAAATATTGTATTTAAATAAATTTTTTTTGTCAAAATGTCCTTAAAACAATTTTATGCATATATTCTAATCTAAGTGACACTAAATATCATGAAAATTATCCATTTAAGCTCTTTTCAAAATCACGGTTCCGAACGTAGTCGGATACCTTAAAATTGTGAGCATTTTTTTAAATGTTCGATACACGGGAAAAAAGTTTCATATAAATGAAGAAGTTATAGAAAGTTTGAATTTTGAAAAGTAGCTACTAAATATTTAAAATTTGAGTATTTTTTTTAAAAAAATAGTAAAAGAGTTTTTGGCAATTTATTTTTTAATCACTAACACTAAAAGATCAAAGTATGAGTTTTTTAAATATCATTTTCACACTATAACGCATCGATGTTAATTCGTTTTAGAAATATCATAAAATGTGTAAAGTATCGTTTTTTTGTAAAAAAAAAAGAAAAAAAAAACACACACACTGTAATGTGACGAAAAAATTATCTTTCCAATTACAAAATTGCTGCAAAGTTATTAAATTCTCGAATAAAATTTAGAGTATTTTTTTAAAAATCATAAAAATTTAGCGATGATATTGTTTTGAACATGGGTCCAACAATTAGTAATGAAGCGCGTTAGACAATCGCGGCGTGAAATCGTCGGAAAAATGAAGTGAAAAGACTTTCAAAATAAAAGAAAGAGTTATTCATATTGTAAAAATGCTTTATTTGTTAAAGTTTCAATTTTTTTTCGGGCTTCATTTTTAACTTAATTCCTTCAAACTTCATATATTGATTGCAAACAACGGTAATTTTTAAACAAAAAGTGTAACAAATATAATGCTTAAGAATATCTCGCTAAATGGGAAAAAAACGAAAAACACAATTTTTTAAAGAAAACCGTAATTTTTAAGCAATTTTTTCAATCTTTGTACAGATTATGGATAATATTGTTCTACACACGGACAAAATTTGTTAGATTATTTTTATAAATAAGAAGTTATTAAGTATTTAAATAAAATTTTGCGTATTTTTTTTTTGAAAAATCGTAAAAAGAAAGTTTTTGACATTTAATTTTTTAAAGGACTGATTCTAATTTCTAAGGACTAAAAAAAGCATGAACTTTTTTAGTGTAAAATATCTTTTCATTAACGCGAAAGAAAATGCAAGCTGAATAATTTAGAAATCATACTCATAAAGGCTTATCGATTTTGTCTCCTTTTAAAAAATCGTGAAAAATAGAAAATATAATTATTTTGTAAAATAAACTATATACCGTATCGTGGCAAAGTAAATGATCTTTTCGATTCTGTAATTATTTTTTGTCTGAATCTCAAAAAAAAAAAAAGATCGCATTTTAAAAACGCTTGAAAAAAAAGTTCGGAGACTTTGAATTTAGACCCTGGTGGGGAAAAATGGCACTAATTATGCGTTTTAAGGTTTTTAATTAATATATTTTTAACTAATTAAAATATCGAAATATAAATAATCAATACGGATTTCTCAAATTATTCCCATTTTTTGGTACTTTTGGCGAGTTTCTGCGTCGTGCGGTTCGTGAGAAGATAGGGTCCCATAGATAGATAGTCGCATATATACGTTTGTTTACCTACGAATTTTAATAGTGTAGTTGTGTGTGTATTGAAAAAGGTGCAATGGTGATTACCACAAAGATGTGCAATGCCATATAGAAAATTCTATTGAGCAGACCAACATCCAGAGTACCATGGTTAATTTTTAATAATCTCTTAAAATTTCACTTGTGTTAACCTGAATCTTTGAATTCAATTCTTACCCACTTTAAAAGGTCAGATTAATTCAAAATTTTACACGCTCGTCAAGGATTGGTGGCAATACAATAATTTCATAATTTTGTTTCGTTATCCTGATCAGAATCATCAGGAATAACGATTTCCAGATTTGACAACTAATGCCGTATACCACTTCCAGATTTGGCAACTTATTGCTTATACCATTTTCAGATTTGGCGAATAATTCCATGTGTCATTTCCAGATACTGCGACTAATTCCAGATTTAGCGCCTAAGAGATTAAGGTTCAACCTTAAAATTGCGAATAGGTATTTGGTTAATACAAATGAAACAGACAAAAAAAGTGTTCTTTATATGAGAAAGAGGAGGTGGGTGCTTCAGCAATTTCTTACCATAATATAAGCAATTGTCTAGTTGAAATTATGTCTGAAATTATGTTCTAACTGCTAAATATTTTTTTCATAAAGCAATATGTTTAGAAGTGATGACACGAATTAACATTATAGCAATACGTTTAAAAGGTGATAATACAAATAACACATTTAATATTTCTTCTTAACACACTTTTATTAATTTGACATTTACCTATAGAGACGGAATCTTTTAAATATAACGGTATGGGACACACATCCTAGGCCCCTTAAACGGAGAGAATAAATACCCTTCAGACCCCTTAATTAATATACATTGAAGAGCAAGACTAATTCCAGCAGTCATGTAATTCCGGCTCCAAATATGAAACACAAGGATAAATTCAACAATGAATAAATGATAATTTAAAAACCTTAAGAAAAAAAACACGCTTTTATAGTGAATTGAACTAAAAAGTAAGAAAAATAATTCTTAATATAAGAATAAAATGATTAACGAAAAAATTAATGTCATTGTGGTAAGAGCATGATGTGGGTTTTATACTACATTTTTACACTAACTCAGAATTTTGGAATAGAACTAGTAAGACATTTTAACACTTAATATAGAGCAACCCCAGGCTTTTACCCCAATGACATTAATTTTCCCGTTAATCATTTTATTCTTATATTAAGAATTATTATTATTTTTTAAACTTTTTAAGTCGATTCACTATAAAAGCGTGTTTTTTAGTGTTTTTAAACTATACTTTATTATAAACTGAATTATGCATCTAAGCTGCGGATCTGAATTATGCATTGATACCTAATTTACACCTCATATTTTAGCATGATTTAGAAATAGATCTCATTTACACCAATTCATGAAAACCACAGCATATTGAAAATCTTTTCTTTTATCATATTTTTTTTCTAAAATGATTTTTCAGAAAATGCATAAAAGAAACAAACTAAAATATTTTCGGTTGTCGTCAACAGTCGTAGTTTTTCTTTTCATGGGTGACTTTAAGCATCCCCCGAACACTTTCTTTCCATTCATTACTTTGTAATTCCAAATATTTATCAGGGAAAGAAACATATCACAATTTAGTTTATGTGTTTTGCGGGAAAACTGCATGACCTTTCAAATACACAATAATAAAAGCTGCTCTGAATTTAGTTTACACAATAATATTGAAAATCAATGATCGAGATATGCATCTCTTTCCTCTTAACGAAAATAGAAAAACAGAAGTCTTAACGAGAATTGTAAATATTTTGGAAAGAAAAACTTTGCTCATATACTCTCTTGTGTATTTATGCTAGTATATATATATATATATATATATATATATATATATGATGTCAGTGAAAGATGTAAATTTCGAAATACTAAAATAAAATGTATATATATTGAAACTTTTATTTAATATACATATTTAAAGTTTGAAGCTTTTAGAAAAAATAACTTATTCCCTCAAATTAATTTAGCATTTTACTAATACAAATGGAATAGAATAAAGTAAAAAAAACATTTTGTGGCTTGACAGAGTAAAACTTTTTACCTGAGAGTTTAATATTCAGCCTGAGTGCGGATGCAACAAATATCGGAAAGTCTATGTATTAAAGAGAGGCTCTTTGATATTAAGTGAAATTGTACAAAGAAACTGTAAGTGCTCAAACATCGTTTAGAGTTTAAATTCTATCTTAATTTATTTTAATAGAATTTACAGCTTTAACCACCGTTATGATCTTCAACAACTTGATATTTTGCATGGTAGAATATATGTAATTTTGCAAATGAATACAGCTTTCCCAAGTTGTCAATGTTTAATGCGCCAATTGGCTATGCATTAAAAATATTTTCTCTAATTAAAGATAAAACATTTAATTAGTTGATATCTATCGCCAAGAAAACTTTCTTATTTTTTGAAGTTATATGGTATTTTACGTTTACTTTCGAAATTCTTTTCAACATCTATAAAAGCATAATTTATGTATATTTAATAAATATTTTCTACCAGTTTAATCCACATAATTTATGACAATTTTTAGTGTTAACTAGGATATATTGTGAGAAATCTATTTGCGTACCTTCCTCTAACCCTCTTGGGAAATCATTGGGCTGTCAATTCGCGTTATTCATAACCAACCCTTCGGAAGAAGAAATCATGAAATGCAAATTTCGTTTGCAAGATATAGTCGAATTTTTCTAGCTAGAAGACAGTAGGATCGGATGTAAACCAGATATATTAGGTGATATTGTCACTGACGGGTTCCTTTATTAAAGTATTGTGAATAAATACTTATTAGGAGAAACATTTAAAGTGACGAATAATGACTGAGATTTAATTAATATTAGATTAAATTGGATAATTGATCAGCTCCTACTTAATGCGAGGATCGAGTTTGATAGTCTCTTAATCATTTATGTATTTCGTCGTTCTAATTTTGCGGTTAGCACCGAGGCATTCTCTTACTGTTAATAATTGAATTTGTGTCGTTATATTGCGCGATCAATAAATAGATTGATTGGATCATGGCTAGTGTTTCTTCCATACCTCTTACATATCTAGGTGCCCAGAAGAGAGGTGAAGACCTCTCACAATATAAGACACTTCTTTGCTGCCAGTTTTAAATATTTGTAAAAAAAATTGTAACGTATTTTGAATTTATGAGCACTGGTAAATCGACAACTATATCCAAGAAAGAATCTAAGAGTATTTTCTAATTGAACTTTAACGATACTGGTGAAACACTCTAGAACAGCGTTACTCAAACTATGGGGTGCACACCTTAGGGGATGATAACTCGACAAGGGGGGCGCAAGCATATTGAAAAGTAAAAAAAAAGATTATTTAAAAAGAAATATTAATTTACTGAGAAATTTAACAAATAAAATACGTTCTGACATAATAAAAAATAAAATACACATTTACAATGATTTAATACACATATAAATGTATCAGCTCTGTACAATATATTTTATAATAAATTTAACAATATTTAGTAGTTAAGAACAACATTAGTAATTACCAATAACCGCGTGGGATTGTCATATATAAAATTATATACAAAAATGAGCATTTATCTTGATAATTAATCCCTTAATTGCCAATTAAAAGTTACGCGATTCGATTACCAATGCCACCATGAAAGGAATAAATAAGAAAATCCTCTGAAGTAAGTAAATTCTTTGCAAACAATGTAAAATCCTTTTTTTACATTCCAAAACCTTCGGAATAATTTTATGGAACTCAGGGCACAGAAAATATCGTACTTCGGAAAGACGTATATATACGTCTGAGACAATTAACGCACTGGCTGAGCGAGACTTTTATATACGCCGGCGACACAAGATTTTAAAGTTATATTGCCGCTTTAGTGCCAAAGTTTAGTATTTTTGAATTAAATACATTGTTATTGTACTGAGGAGGACGCAAGGAAAATTATGATTGAATATTGGGTCGCAAACATTGAAACTTTGAGAAGCACTGATCTAGAAAAAACAAGGTCTATTATAAAATATTTTTTCTCTAAATAAAATAGGATCCCATTGTCATACTAATAATTTTAACAGAATAAAAGTATCTGCAAGAAAAATTATGATGTGTCTTAGAGAGGAATTCAATTTTAGAACTTTTATTTTCAGTTTTTATCTCCACAAAACTACGTTTTTCAATATAACAAATGTTTTTCTTGCAGTAATGTTTTACAGAAGAGAAAATAATTGAGAGCACTCTATATTCATCTGACGTTGGAAAGGACATAATTATACATCCAGGTATGCTTCAGTAAATAACTGATATTTTACTACAATTTAAGAATTCTAATTCTAGCAGAGAAGCATTTTATTAAATAAAGAAGAAGCGTGCTAAATTTTTTGATACATATTCGAAGACATTCATTTTTATAAAAATCGGGGATTGTAATTTTCTTTAATCCATATCATATTTTATAATGAAACGTGTGCTAAATTATGTAAAGAATCAGTACAAAATAAAATGTATAGATTGCCGACGTCTTAAGTGATGTAGGTTACAGGAAGAAAATTTTCATATAGATGTAAGAGTAAAATATTTTAATGATACACAATATGATCAGAACTAATGTTTCAAGGTTGTTAATTGTTACGAATTATTTTTTAAACGTTCTGTGTGTGAGGATACATTAAAACTATAATTCTAATTTTTAATTTCGGTACTCAACATATAAACATAAAATTGAAGCTTTATTTTCTCATATTTTTTATAGAATTCTTTAAAGTATTACTAATTAACATTTCAAAATTTTATTTTTCATTCAGTAATGTAGTAATGCGCTTTTGATATATGTTTCAAAATATCATACATTTGCAGGAGATCCAGGTTTTATAATATTTAAATTAAATTTAAAATTCAAAAATTTTCCTTAAAATATTATTTCTAATTAATTAATCTTTAGTTATAGAAAATTGTGACGGATGAAATCAATTTACGAATAATGAAAGGAATTAATATGTGGATTCTTAAAAGATTTCACTGTCTCAAAAGTTTTGATTAAAAAATTCAGTAAGCAATTTTGCTTACAAGATAGCGATATCAATGAATTGCTTTCAAATAAAGTAGTTATGTTTCACATTTTCCAATTGGGATTAATTTTTTTTTCTTTTCTGAGCAAAAATTTGTAAATATACTCTAAGAATAAAATGTACTTTTTTCATAAATAGGGGAAATCTCAAGAACAATACCTTTAGCAATCCTTCACATTCTTTTTCATCTAAAGGATTACCGAAACTCACCAAATTTTTCCTTTCTTTCTGAGATTTTTCTGTTGCAATTTTGGACACCATCCAACTTGAAACAAATCATTACCCAAAGCTCACGAAATGCAGAACTCTTGCCAAAGAAATAAACACTATTTCTTCCAATATTTCCTGCACATTGTACTTTTATTGATTCTTCAAAAAAAGGAAGAAAGGTCCTAAGTAAGACAGTGCTTCCCCAATAAAAACAAACTATAAATATTCTAACTACTTAATTAAAAAACACAGAAATTCAAAAGAAATTGTTAAAATAGATTATAGTAAATATAAATTACTTGGTGGGCAAGAAAGTAATTTCGTTTTTTTAGTAAAGTCTTTCCATGCAAAAGTGCATGTAATCTGTGGAGTTTCTCCCATTCAGTTAAGCACGTTCAATCTATCCAGACTCGAAGTTTTCACATTGCCGGCTCAGGAGTCCTCTTTTTCAATTCATACAATTATATAGCCCAAATTCACTATTTATTTATTTATCTTGGTGGAATTTTCAATCGTTAATAAAATACATTTTGAAGCACTCAATTGAGCTGAAATTTTATGTACATGATTATTTTGGATGACAATACAGTAATTTAATTATAATTAATAAAAATTAATTTATTAAAAATATTTATTTAGAGAATTACAAAAATAGCTACGTTGGCATCATTTTTGGCGACTTGTGTCGAAAAGAATTTTTCTCACGTTGTAAAGCATTCAGTGAAACTGAAATTTTATATACATGATTGTTTTGGATGACAATACGATACTTTAATCATAATTAAGAACAATTAATTACCACTTAATGTTGTGATTCTGTCACATATATATATATATTAATTAATACTATTTAATAAAAAATAGCTAAATTTTTTTTTCTTTGATGATCTAAATAGGAATTGATTTAATTTTTTTTATATTGCTTGTTCATTTGATCATACTTTAAATTTACGAGGTATGTCGCCAATAGCTCTACTGTTATTTTCAAAGAGTTGTAAAGCGTTTACCCGTGGGTGAAGCCTTACTTCTAAGTTATCTTCGTGATCTAGAGGTGTGGGAGTGAATTAAGTACCAGGCGTTGCCATAATCTTAATATCTCTTTATTAAGATTTTAACTTAAACACTATTCAAAGATAATATTGCCGCACGCATAATTTGCTACAGGTCCCGATAGCCGAGTTGGCATAGCGTTGGACTGAACTTTTTCAGGTCTCGGGTTCGAATCCCGGCCCCGGCAGATTTATCCAAAGACTGGAATTTTGTTCTCGTTTTTAATGTATTGTTTCTCTAGGTTCTAGATGAATCCAGATCATTCTTTATAGTGCATACTGGGTATTTCTCGAATATTCCGAAGTGTATAAAAACAGAGTTCATCGCCAGTTGGGCATGTTCTCAGTCCAGTGTTGTATCGAGCTCCCAGCGTTAGAATAAATCTAATTGTTTGTTTAATTGAACTGTGTACTTCTTTCGAACTCCGTGACAAGTTTGGTGGAAGCGCGGGGTACAATTACGTCAAACGTGGATAATAGCGACAACCTTCGCAGGAGCCTCCGGTTAAGAGGATTATCCCCCGAATTCGGACTGTTAAAAGAAAATAGTAGGAAGAGGACAAAAATGCCGACCGAGCAAGAAGCCAAGCCCGATGCAGTAACACCTTCGTTACAGCAATGGAGGAGCCCATCGACCTTCCGAGGAGCGCCTGGGGAAGACCCTCTCAAATGGCTTAAAGAGTACGATCGCGTAGCCAACTTTAACAAGTGGGATTACATGATGTGCATGGCTAACGTTTATTTCTTTCTTGACGGTACTGCGAGACAGTGGTATGTCAACAACGAAGACGCCTTAGATTCCTGGGAAGCGTTTAAAAATGGACTAAGTGGACTTCTCGGTGACCGTCAAAAATATACCAGAAGGGCAGAAGAACAACTAAAATGCCGAGCCCACAGCGTTCAGGTGAGAGTACACAGTCCTACATACAAAGTGTATTAGGACTTTGCCAAGAGGTAAATCCTCTGATGAGAGAAGACGAAAAAGTGTCACACCTAATGAAAGGTGTTGCTGAGGATATTTATCAGGCCCTGTTCACGAGAGAAATCAACGACACAGCAAGTTTTATCAAGTGGTGAGACTATATCGAAGATATGAAGCAGAAGAGAGTTGGTCGACCGAGATTTGAAAGGCTTCCAAACGTCGTACCGGTTGCATCCCTGACGGATGAGACTGATTTGGTCTCTCTTATTCGCACAATCGTACGAGAAGAAGTCCATCGACTAGTTAACCAGACGCAAGAATCTTTGGACTCCGATCCCCAATCCTTAGAAGAGATCGTTCAAGACGAAGTTGGAAGGGTTTTGGCCCCAGTGTCAACAAAACCTACAGAAACTAGACCACGACCAACATACGCCGCTGTAACCAGGAAATACAGAGCTCCTGTTCAGAAATTCCCACCTGAAGCAAGAAAAACAGATGTGTGGAGAACGGCTGACAACAGACCTGTTTGTTTTTCCACTGCGGACGTCCTGGACATGTAATGCGCTACTGCCGAGAGAAAAGGCTGTCTTTGACAACTCTCGAAACCGCCGACGGAACTTCGACGACGTTGGCACTGAAGAAGAAATACGCCGACCAAACTCTTCTCGCCGTTTTACGCCAAGTCCCACGAGAGGCCGATCCCCAATACGTCGTTACAGATCCCCGTCGCCATATCGCCGATCCAGTCAGTCGCCAGGCCGTAGGAGCGAGGAATTTAAGGAGAGCGACCTTCCAAGGAGGTGAGGCCGCGTGTACTGAAATCCTCCGTCGACCGCCAAGATGACTGGTAACCAACTAGACGTAATAATAGATAAGAAGCCGATACGTGCTCTAATAGATTCTGGGGCATCGTTTTCTGTCATATCCGATAATTATCGCCGATTTTTAAAGAAAGTTCTGTTTGCTGATGCCAAGAGCGTTATGCTGAAAGTTGCGGATGGAAATTTTGTTCGGCCGATAGGGAAATGTGTTTTACGTGTTCGTATAAACAATCGAGAACTGCCTTTGAATTTATTGTTTTATCACATTGTAGCCATGACGTCATCCTAGGATGGGACTTTTTAGAGGCGTCTCAAGCCGTTATAGACTGTGGACAAAATGAACTTGTTCTAGAAGACATCTGTCGAGACTCCACAGCGCCTGACGCCTGGAATTTGTATGCCACCAGAGACTATACACTTAAGCCGCATTCTTTAACTAGAATAACAGTATCAGGATATCAAACCCGAGGAGACATAAATGTAGTTCTAGACGGCAGCAAACATTTGCTCTTCGAGAAAAATATTGCTACACCGTCCATGGTATCCACATATCGTAACGGAAAAAGTGATGTCTGGGTTACCAACCTGCAGTTCCGAAACCAAATCATCCCTAGAGGAATGTGCATAGGCCAAGCTGAACCACTAAATGAAGGGCATCTATGTGTTATTTCCGACACATCGGGTTGCTTGGATGACCAGCAAGAAACTTCGGAGTCACAGATGAATTGTTCGTTAATGATGTCACCCGAGTTAAGTGACGAACAGAGAAACAAGCTATCCGAACTACTCCGGAAATTTTCTGGGCTTTTCACGAAGACCGACAAGTCGACAGCCGCGAAGACGAATGTGAAACACAGGACTTTTACTGGTGATCATGCTCCAATCAACCAACGAGCCTACAGAGTCTCGCCGACTGAAAGACGCATCATTCATGAAGAGGTTCAGAAAATGCTTGATGAAGGTATCGTCCAACCCTCTGAAAGTCCTTGGCCATCACCCGTTGTGCTCGTAAGAAAAAAGACGGTAGTTGGCGTTTTTGCGTCGATTATCGCAAGCTGAATAGCGTCACGAAAAAGACGTTTATCCTCTGCCTCGTATTGACGATACGCTCGACTGTCTGAAAGGTGCCAAGTTCTTTTCTTCCATGGATCTCCGATCTGGTTATTGGCAAATAGAAATAGACGAAGCGGATCGTGAAAAGACGGCATTTATTACCCCCGAAGGCTTATACGAGTTTAAAGTCATGCCGTTTGGTCTCTGTAATGCACCTGCGACCTTCGAGAGAATGATGGACAATTTGCTACGCCATTTTAAATGGACTATATGTGTCTTTGTTACCTAGATGACATAATAGTGTTCTCAGAAACTTTTGAAGACCATCTTATACGATTAAGACTTGTTCTAAAATGTCTTCAGGAAGCTGGTCTTAAATTAAATTTAAAGAAGTGTCTTTTGCTGCCCAAGAAGTAAAGATTTTAGGCCATCTTGTATCTAGTAATGGCGTTCGTCCCGATCCCGACAAAATAAAAGCCGTAAGAAATTTTCCCACTCCAAAGAATATGCATGACATACGAAGTTTTCTTGGCCTTTGTTCATACTTTAGAAGGTTTATTAAAGGTTTCTGTTATCTCGCCGAACCTTTGCAGTCGTTGCTGAAAAGTGGCGTGGAGTTTCATTGGGGTCCTGAAGAGGTGGAAGCATTTAACTGTCTTAAGAAAGCACTTACTTCGGATCCAGTATTGGGGATGTACGACGAAAGAGCTTCTACAGAAATTCATACTGATGCAAGCGGGTACGGTATCGGAGCTGTCCTAGTACAAATTCAGAATAATGTCGAGAAAGTTATAGCATACGCTTCTAGAACTCTGACAAAAGCCGAAAAGAATTATTCCACCACAGAAAGGGAATGTCTTGCCATCGTATGGGCTACCAACAAATTCCGGCCGTACATATTCGGAAAACACTTTACTGTGGTAACTGACCATCATTCCTTGTGCTGGCTCATGAATTTAAAGGATCCTTCAGGAAGGCTTGCCAGATGGGCCCTCCGACTTCAAGAGCATGAGTTTGAAGTAAAATATAAAACCGGTAAGAAGCATAGTGACGCCGACGCTCTTTCGAGAAATCCAGTGGAAGAGGAAACGGAAACACCAGACAAATTTTTAGCAGTCACGACGAGTATGAACCTTGCGATGGAACAGAAAAAAGATCAAGACCTTGCGAAATTAAAACTTTTGAGCAACTCATCCAAAAACGAAGAATTCAGATTCATCGACGGTATCCTTTGCAGGAAGAATTTTGATCCAGATGGAAAGTTGTGGTTACCAGTCATTCCTAAACATCTACGAGCAGACATACTAAGGCACTTTCATGACGCTCCCACCGCAGGACACCTTGGTTTCGCGAAAACTTATGACAGGATTCGCAAGAGATTTTACTGGCCGGGAATGTACCGAAATGTCGTTCGGTATGTCATGCATTGTCGGGAGTGCCAAAGGAGAAATTCCGTTCCTCAACGACCACCTGGACGTTTAGTTCCCATCCCTCCAGCTATAGCTCCTTTCCATCGCATTGGAATTGATCTCCTTGGGAGATTTCCAAAGTCTGCTCATGGAAACAAATGGATAATAGTCTGCACGGATTACTCAACGCGATATACAATAACAAAAGCCTTGCCGACAGCCGAGGTCGACGAAATAGCGAAGTTCTTACTTGAAGAAATTGTCCTCAGGCATGGAGCCCCTCGAGTAATTATCACAGATCGTGGAGCCGTCTTTCGATCCAGACTTGTTTCCTCTCTCGTCGACTTGTGTAACATTGATCATCGTTTCACAACGGCGTATCATCCCCAAACAAATGGACTGACGGAGCGCTTCAATAAGACCTTGGCCGACATGTTGTCAATGTATGTGGATGTAGAGCAGAAAAATTGGGATGAAATTCTACCATTTGTAACCTTCGCTTATAATACCGCTAAACAAGAGACCACAGGTTTTACGCCGTTCTATTTACTTCATGGTCGTGAAGCGGAACCGACACTAGATACAATGCTACCATTCTGTCCTAACGATTTTGATGACAATAACATCACCAAGATAGCAGCCAGAGCCGAAGAATCACGACAGCTAGCCCGAGTGCACACACTGAGAGCTCAAGACAAAGATCGTCGACGTTACGATTCCAAACACCAAATGGTATCCTACGCTCCCGGAGATCTCGTATGGGTTTATACTCCAGTGAGAAAAGTCGGTCTCTCCGAAAACTCTTAAGAAGGTATTTCGGACCGTATCAGGTGCTACGCCGTTTATCAGCCGTGACTTACGCAGTACAAGATTTTGATCCTGCTTCACGAAAAAGAAAACTAAGAGAAGTTGTCCATGTACTGCGTATGAAACCGTACCATGATCCCGCCGAGCAAATCGAAACCGAGGATATTCCTCCCAAAGAATCATACAAAGGACCCATCACTCGTTCCAGAATAAAGACCCTTGAACAAAGTGACAGCGGGGCGCTGTCTTCTTTTCGAGGGGAGCAATGCCGCACGCATAATTTGCTACAGGTCCCGATAGCCGAGTTGGCAGAGCGTTGGACTGAACTTCCTCAGGTCTCGGGTTCGAATCCCGGCCCCGGCAGATTTATCTAAAGACTGGAATTTTGTTCTCGTTTTTAATGTATTGTTTCTCTAGGTTCTAGATGAATCCAGATCATTCTTTATAGTGCATACTGGGTATTTCTCGAATATTCCGAAGTGTATAAAAACAGAGTTCATCGCCAGTTGGGCATGTTCTCAGTCCAGTGTTGTATCGAGCTCCCAGCGTTAGAATAAATCTAATTGTTTGTTTAATTGAACTGTGTACTTCTTTCGAACTCCGTGACAATATTTATATTTTAACTTAGCGGATCAGATGTGAGAAAACACACTATACGTATTACCAATAAGCGCGATCCTGAGAACTATAATTACTTTACCGCTTACACCTAACCTTCGTTTAAACACAGTTCCTAATAATTAGTAGATCAGTCCTACCTCTATATCCTGGGTAGCAGCAATCCTCTAGAATCTTCAATGTTAATTCCTTATCTCGCGTTGAATGGTATCCACCTTTCTTGAACGCACTTTCACAGTAAGTTGACACTGGAATATATCGGCTTGCTTCAGCTTACGCGTTTAAGCTCCAGACTAGTATAATCACTTCCCCAAAGGCCCCACTGCTTACGCTAAATTTTTGTTATTTAAAAGGTTCCTTATTTGCATAGTCACGTTTCGCTTCTGGATTTGGTTGGAAAGAATTTGCCTTTTTGCCCCCCAAAAAAAAAAAAAACCCAAGAGGAAAATGAATATAAAGTGCGATGAGCCCGTTACAGAGTTACGTTACTAAACTTCCATTCACTCCATTCTGGTAAATGACCTATTCCCATTTTTCTCATAATATCATGATTGACGCTTATAGAGAACTTTTGGTTTTATATTAACAAAAACATTCAACCAATTACGATTTCAGGACATCGTTATTACTGAAATTAGAACAATTTTATAAAAATGTTTTGTAAACTTTAAAATATACTTTAATCCAATAGTCTAAGGCCAGGGATGAAAAAAAATCAAGAGATAGTAAAAAAAATAAATGGCTGCTACAATTCATCCGGAATCAAATGTTGTTAAAACTTTCCCCTGCTTCCTAATATTGTTGATTTCAGTCACACCATATAGGCTGAACTGTTTTATTAATTCGATTGCTCTTAAATCTTCAATATATACGCACACATTGTTCAACAAGATTATTTTGGTATAACTCTAGTAAAGTTAAAAATTTAACTAGCAATTTTTTTGATAAAAAAAATGAAATTTAATTTTAATATTAAAATAAAAAGTACTTTTCTGGAGTAATAATATTCGTATTTTTATGTATGGAAAAATTATTTGTTATGTAACGGTATTCTAATTAATACACACATAGACTGAATTAATAATGTTAAAATATTCCATAATTTTTTTTTTTTTTTTGCTTAGTTTCCCGTCCGTCTGCTTTTGCCGTATATCCAATTAACTTTTTTTTTGTATACATTTGTAATTATCTCAACATCATAGATTTTTTTATAAGACTTTCATATCTCTATTTATTTTTCGTTATACACTGGCCTCAAAAAGTTAAGTTACAACCGGGTTTTTGTGTCTAATTTGCAAATGAATGAATGTAGAAACAAAAATTTGGAGGATATGTGCATTAAATAGTTTTTTATTGAATGCGTCATAGAAATTTGTATAAGTGTATTGCAAAAACGATTTATAACAAAAAAGCAATCTCTGCGGAAAAGTCCATTCTTGGAAAAACAGCACATTTTATTGGTAAAATGGCATAAAAACAATACAAAAATGGGTTCTAATAAGGAATGTGTCCACCCCTAACTTGAATGCATTGGCGGCATCGATTTCCCATGCTGTTTATTAAGTTGTCGGACACCGGAATAGGAAGCGAAGACCAGACACAGAGTAAGCCTTGTTTCATTAACGACCTTGATTTAATGCAGCAACCTTTAAGATAGTCCCAAAGATGTTCTATCAAATTCAGGTCTGAGATCGAGCTGGCCATTCCATTCGTTCCAAACCGTGATCCTTACTCCTTCCGAGCTCGATGAGGTCGTGCATTATCTTCCATCAGAATGAAGTAGTTACCAATTATGGGCAGCATATATGGATCAAGGATCTCATCCCGATATCTAAGACCAGTTACGGTTCCTCCATGGAACACATGCAGGTCAGTGTGGCCACCGAGCGAGATCCCTGCCCAAACCAGGATTCCACCACCTCTATAACTGTTTTTGTTGATTGATGGTATCTATTGTTCCCTCCAGATCAGTAGACGCCCTGAATCACTTTTCGTCTGTGAACAGCACAGAAGTCCATTGTTGCTGCGTCCAAGAAACATGTTCTCTTGCCCAGCATAAGCGGTTCCTTCGCTGTCGTCCGTTGAGGGGAACGCACAAACTGGTTTTCTTGCATACAGACCTGCATTGTGAAGACGATTTCGCACCGTAGTAGCGGAGATTCTTCTTCCTGATGCTTGAAAGTGGTCTGCAACGAGCTGCGGCACAGTAGTGGTTCTTCTCCTTCGTGCCGAAAGAGCTAGAAAACGGTCTTCTGCAGGTGTTGTAGCTCGTGGTCGACCTGGAACAGGTCTTCTGGACACAGAATTTCGGATTTGTATTGATCCCAAAGTCGCTGAATTTCGGATTTGTATTGATCCCAAAGTCGAGACACATTGAGACGTCTAGCAGCATAAGCCTGAGACAATCCCATTTCCATCCATCCAACTGCCCGTCACCTTAACGAATTGGGTAAACGACGTCTCTGAGACATTTTCTAAACTCTATTGACTATTGTCACCGAAACTGACAACAACTGTTGAAAATAAACACAACTTACACACAAAAGTACGAAAGCTTGATATTTGCATATTTTTCTCTCACTCATAAATATACGTTCTTTTCTATAAAATAAAAAAGTTGTAGCAATCGTTTTTGCATTAATGTTTTTAAAGTTCGTTATTATCATTCATGTAAACTATGCATTTTATTATTACTGCCATTTTTTTTATGGTGAGCTTCGAAAAACATGTTGTACCTTAACTTTTGAGGCCAGTGTATTTTTAAACTTATTACTAATCCAAAAGTATCTCATTTATTATCTATTTCATAGATGGTGCAATTGGTTTCTGTATTTGATAAATTTAAAAACCGGTAATCCTCTTGTTTTTTAATTACACAAATTTTTTCGCACTAATAAACTATTTTCTTAATTTTTTATATGCATTTCATGTTTTTTAGTTAAATATTTAATATGTTTTCGAATACTTTTAAGGAAAGATTCTTAAGTAATTTGACGGGTTCTGTTTGAAGATTTTTGGAGAACTTCTTTATTAATATTCTGTTCAATCTACATGTATAGCTTTTAAATTTTAATTCTATTTCTTTGATTCCTTTATGAAATGTAAATTTATGTTATTATTATAAGATTTGGGAATGTGTTTTTAGAAACTAATTTAACTCTTCCTACACTACTTTCCCTAATTTTCAGCCTCGTGACACAGGCAAATACCAAGGAAGCATGCGATTAACGATTACACATACACGTGTACTCACATACATCTATAGTTCTTTTAAAAATTTCTTTTAAATTCTTTTTTTACATTTCTTCATTTAAATATCTATTTTACTGAATGTTCTTAAATTTTTATACAAATGAAGCACAAAGTTAAACTTTTTTTTCTCAAAATAAAAAAAGATAAAGAAGAAAAAACAAAATTAAATAAAAAAGGTAATAAGAAAAAAAAATTCTAAAATTTAATAATTTTTTTAAAAAAATATAGATACATATATATATATATATATAAAGGAAATAGCAATTTGTTGCAGGTGTTTAAAACTAAGTGAATTTTTCAATGATAAAAAAAGATTGATATTATTTGACAGCAAACCTTAATAATTTTATTTTGTCTCATCGTAAGCTCCTTTTATCATTATTTGGAATATTTATTTTATTATTATATAGAGCATCTTCCTTCGTTTGTAACTTATTTTTTGGATTTATTTTGAGTACTTATTATGTATAATGTGTACCAACTCCTCTTTATGTATCAAAAATGTATTATTAAATATCTATCTGCAATTATTTCAATTTTGCTCAATATTCTATGTAACTAAATTTCAAAAGTGAAGAATAAAAAATATCAGGAGTAAATAATTTTACATTTGATTAGATTTCTCATAAAAAATTAAAACTGATATGTGAATAATTCAAGTTTTTTTCTTCTGTTTTTCCTTTTGTAATAATAGCGAGTGGATTTATTTAAATTCTGAGAAAATTTGTATATTTGAAATGTTTCAATAACACAAAATATTTCAAAAACCTCTAAAAACTTATACTTATTAGCAAGTAAAGTATACTTATTCTAAAAAAAATTATTTTGGTGCTTTTGGTTTCTATAAATTTCATAGTTATTCTATGCAAAAGAAAAATTAATTTACAAAAATAAAGTAACACTGTCAACAGAATTGTAGAACTTATATAGTATAAAAACGGAGTTTTCATATGCAAAATGGATAAAAACAACTTTAAAAATTTAGAAAATAAAAGCCAAATTTTTGTTTTGATAAGTGGCACATCACATATTTATCTCTTCATTATAAAGTATTTAAAAATAAATATTAAAAAAACGAGACATTTAACAAAATGATAGAATAAAAGAGTCAAATAACAAATAATTATTTTTCAGTATAAGATAAAGAGTTTCGAACGTCTACAATATCTCTTCCCTTGGGGCCATAACAGAAAAAAACTCAAGAATATCTTATTGTGAAGAGAAAAACACGAGATTTACTTTCTTTTAACATTTTGCTTAAAGATTTCCTTTAAGAAGAGGCAAACTTTGAAGCGGATAAAATTTTTTTTATTAAATTTGATGCCACTTATATTTTATAATCTCACTTCTTGACTTTTATATTCATTTTGTACACTATTTTTCAAGTTTCTGCAGCCAGCAGAAGTTTTGGAAAAGAAGTGCTATATAAAATGTATAAAACCCTTTAAATCAGGAAGAAATGTTTGAAATTTTATAAAGTCAAGAACATATCCCTTGTAGATGAATATTTTCCTTAAAAGAAATCTTTTGTCCCTGTTCAGGGTTTACTTTTTGCTTTCAAAGGTTTTTTCAATAGTTTTAATTCCGAAGAGGCTTCGAAAACATACAAAGGGTCATTAAAATGAAATAATGTGTGAGCGGAATATTTTAAAATAAAAGACGGGAAAGTAATTGCAATAAAATTTCGTACAATTTAAACTCGCATGAAATATGTTTATTGCATGCAGGATTTTTCAACATCACAAAATTGAAGACTTTTAATGTTATTCTAAGAACAACTGGTTTTATATTGCTTTATAAGTAAGTTTTTCAAATGTGTGCTTAGAATAAATTTATAATTTTTGTCTTTGTCGAAAGATACATAGCTAAAAATTAATCAGAAGAGTATTGAAAAGTAATGTAATTAGGCACAAAGAAAAAAATAGGACATAATAAGTAATTTTTTATTTTTTTCTGAAATTTATCCAAAAGGGGTTTTAGTTTCATGAATATAATAGAAATACTCTATTTATTAACTAACACATAACTTTTTTACTTCTAAGTGTTTCTAAACATTATTATTGAAAAACAATTCGTATGTGTATTTAATCATGCATTCTTCGCTTTCATTATCATTAATTTCATGATGTATTTTGTTTTACGTAAGAAAAGCAAAGAATTTATAATTTATTTAGAGGTAAATGTCAATATTATTTTTCAAAATTTACTACTAAAGGTTTATTTATTAAATATTTTTTAGTTTATTTTTAATAATCATTATTATCTTAATGCATAATTTTGCTTAGAAAGACTATACGTTTTATAATTACGTTGGAGAGAAATGTCAAGAAGAGATAATTACTTTATTTTTCATAAATATTTTCCTTGTTTATTATTTTACACATTTAATTTATATTTACTTAAATTGCAGCAGTGTTGTTTGATTTTCCTTAAAAATAAAATAGAATATTTTGAATACTCTTTATTTAGGACTGATGTGTGATTCTAAGCATATAATGTTAATAAAAAGGAGGGGAAAGTAATGCATATAGAAATTAAAGTAATTGAAGATAACACTGACCTACGAAGAAAAAAATCAAGCCATGACGTAATTTTTACTGATTCCTATGTAAAATGATTTCCTGAATCCGAATATGAACATAAATTTGCACCATCAGCTGCTTTTTCTTTCGGGACCCACCCCTATCTCTCAAACTTACTCACTTTGGAAGGCTTTGGAAGCTCTCTTCCATCTCCCTCTCTTTTGACAAAATTTATGCCATACATTTTTATTATTTATCGTTATAAAGAGGGGCGGCTCTGGAAGCTGAAATTTGTAGAAAAGGAGTAAAAAAAGTATGAAAATTTTTTTAAAAAACCTGATAATTTTTATTAGGTTTCTTTGTTTTAGATTAAGGAGGAAATTCCCCCATTTACTACAAATGCAAATGATTTAAAACTTCTCCTTTCTCGAAATCAAATTCACAGCCATAAAATTATCGAGCAGTGATATAAACATAAGTGGAGCGACGTACTTAGAAAAATGTTGGTGATGGTGAAAATGGAGAGCATATTCGAATCTAAGAGTTAATGTTACACAGAAATTTGCAGGAATGGTGTTAAGACCAATTTTCATGCAACTTAGTGTAATTTTTATGTTCTCACATTAAATGACTTACGGAGTTGAAAGAAATGTTAATTGATTAAATTTTTGTCATTTCAATATTTTTCCCAGTGTATTCAAACATTCTCCTTACCAAACTGTTCCTAATACACTTTTTTAAAAAAATAACTTAATACATTTTATTGGTAATGATAATAATTTTTTAAATTAGTTACTAGACCATAGAATTAATTTTATAAATTTCAAAGGCAGTTGCTATACTTCTTAGTAAGAGAGAAGCATCAAACTAATCTTTTTTAAAGTAAGTATTGTTGAAATCAGTGAAATAATTTCATTAAAATGATGCAAATAGTCGTATCCTGTTAGAATTAGGATTTGGTTGTGCTACTTAAAATATCTCCAGAATTTCATATTGACTGACTACGTTCGGAACTGGAATTTTGAAAAATCATATAAATAGGCATATTTTTTATATATATTTATTATCAGTTGAATAACAATATACATATAAATTTAATTTAAGAATACTATTACAAGACAAATTATTTATGTGCAATTTTTAGGCAATGAATGAAAAAAAATGATGTGTATTCTTAAACAAAATCTCATTTTATTAAAATTGAATCTATAATAATATTATATCATTATATAGCTAGGACTTCTTAAAATGGTTTGAACTAAGATGTTTAGAATATATAAGGTAGAGGGTGGTTAATTTATGCTTTATTATATTAGAGTTGAGAAAAATTAGCAAAATCATCCGTTATTATTTTAATTGATCGTAATTCTGTAAATAATATGAACATTTCAAAAATTATATTATTTATCAATTATTTCCATCTATTAAGAAAAAGGAAATTTATAAATTAATGTAATGTCAAGTTGTCATTGATGATTACTTTCATAATACATTTTTCTTGAGATTGTAATTGTGATCTAGAAACACTAAAAGAGCCTGGAGTCAATGTATAAAAATAATATATCGAGAATAACCGTTAAGAGCCACGATGTATAGGTTCCCATGGCAACTCATAATGAAATTCGGAGCTGGTAAGAAAATATTGACATGGCTTTGATAAAAGTAATTTAATAATAAGAAACGTAACGTTAATGATTCTGCAAGGGTCAAACAACTTTTTCGTATGTAGGAGAAAAAAATATTCTTATCATAACTTTAAATTATTTTTTACGCAAATATTCGCTTGAAGTGTAACATATTGAATGTTTTGGAGTTAAAACGCGACAAGTAAAAATTAATTTTTTTGTTTGCCTTCTTATCGAGGATGGGTTAAAACATTCGTATTTTGAGTCATATCTAGGATTGAGTATTTGTATATAATAGTCATTTCCAGAAAATAAAGGCCGCTTAGCTACACGAAATAGAAAACGTAACATTTATTGGAAAAAATAATTCTGTTAACAGCCTCGAGCTTTTTCCACTTCTTAACATATAATCACTGCCTTCATTTAAGCATTTGTTGTATTTTTTCACAGACATCCGAACTTCTAGACTATAATCCTCTTCCGCAAAAGACTGATAGTCCGAGCCTTGCTCTTAGAGATTTTCATCTTTTTCCCAATACTGAGGATGAATATCGTAAGAGATTTTGATTTTCAAACATTTAGTAGGTGCTGGAAAGTTGGAGAATGCAGTGGCCCTCTAGCTTAATGCACTGGCATCATAAAAGAATAACATATGATTTTGAAGTTCGTATGCAAATACAACAAATGTTTTAATGTAGACTGTGATTATGTAGATAATTTGAACACATTTCCGGCATGTAACAGAATTTTTTCCCAATATATATCGTGTTTTTTTCATTTTTTATAAATAAGCGGTATTTAGTTTCAGAATGACACTTGTATACGAGTATATATATTTGTGTAAATTCCTCTCGTAATTTTGATTTTTCGAATAGATTGTGGGGTTTCGATTTCAATGATTGATTGAGAACCTTGCCTTGGATGGGGAACATGATATGCTAATTGATATCGCTATTTAAAGTGATCTGAAATAAAAATATTGGTGACGATAGTGATTTCAAGGTTGTTGTAAAAACTGTTAATTATTTGGTTTACAATCTGTAAGTTAGAAGCTTACAAATCTAGAGATGTAAAGTTTTCTTATAGAAGCCAGTGTCTAAATTCCTTTTAGTGCTACAACCACTGCGGCCGTGCCTCAAAGCTATCTATTAAATTTATAAAAAAAATATTTATTATAGTATTTAGGGTTCACTAGTTCAATAGTAAAATAAATTTAAACTGAAAATAATATATTTATATTGAATTGTTAAAAATACATTTATAATTTTACATCCACTTAACAATATTTTCCTTAATTTCATTGGAAATATTTAAGAATATTATTTTTAATCTTTATTTCATTTTATTAGTTTGACACGATTATGTACTTTTCTCAAAATAATGTCTCTAGATTTAATAGAACAAGGATCATTACACACATGTTTATGACTACTTTTCAAAACTGTTGATAAGATAAAAATCCTTGTTTCAAATTTTGAAGAAGTGGACAAAATGGTCATAATTTTCTCACCAACACTTAACAAACATATCATGGACATTTAAACACTACGTTGAAGTTCTTCACAAAATTTATTCAAGACCTTTTAAAAGTGAACAAATCTTCCTATATCAAAATAAAATTAGATTGTTTTCCAATCAAAACTGTAACCATATAATTCTCTACAATTTTAAATGTTTTTCATGATGAAAGTTAAAATATGTTATAGAAACTAGTGCAGTGAAGCTTGATTTTGGAGATAATACTGAATAAAGAAAAATACAAGTTATACAAATGTCACAGGTACTAAAGGAATTTTAGATGCCCTAAAAGATATCAGAAGTCTTAAATAGCTATCACTTTCAGAAAGAACTCCCTTTTGCTGAAAAAAAATCATTTCCCCTTCTCAAAGATGAGTTTAAAGGAACAAAAAAGTTGGCTTAGTTTTAATGCAATCTTCATTGAAATTAAGCACACATAGATTATGCATATTTTACTTTTCCCAAAGCATATTAATCTGTTCTAAAGAACATATTATTAGCTTCCTGAAAAATATCTTACAAATTCAATTCAAGTATATTAAATACTACTTACAAAAATATACAAATATAAATCCAATATAAATATACTTCCTAAAATTATTCAAAGATTCCTAGAACTTTGACTTGCTGATTTTATGTATATAAACAAACATTCATAATACTTGAGATTCTATTTGGAATGAAGGATGAAATGACTATCTGGGATTTTCAAAATATAATTTTGAACGCTTTTCTGTACTTCAAAAATAATGCATCACTGAATTTTAAAGATTTTTTTTAAAAACTTTTTCAGGCAATATTCCGCAAAACATAAAATGAATTATTGTTGCAATTTTTTTCTTCGCTCTTTTTTTATCCTAAGCAATAAGTTTTAATAAAGGAAAAATAGTATTCGAAACACAAGTTACATTTTTCATTTATTATATGCAACAAAGTGAGAAAGAAATGAATAATCATTAGTTTTATAGAAAGGGCCGTTTATTATTCTTCATCGTGAGTATACAGCAAAACGAGCAATACTTTCTTCTCTACTTTGGTGGAAGGGCTGCAATCATAATAAAGGAAGATTTACTTTTGTGTTCGTATTTATAGTCCTTTGCGTCATTGACCACTTGTAATATTTTCAAAAACTATCAAGTAAGAAAAAAAATCTAGAGTCAGTGCTTATAACGAACAAATGTTTCAACAGTTGGGGGAAAAAAGTGAATGCCTTTTTAGATTGTGTTAATGGCAAAATAATTATGCTGAAGAAAGCTAAAAAATAGAACAAATTATATTTTTGCATTCAACCTTATTTCTACAATGTGTTTAGAAAGTAATCAAAAAAAAAGTTTATATTGCTTTAATTTTATATTTGAAGGTTCTAAAATATTCTAGCATAAAGTGCTCTATTTTTTTAAAAGATAAATAAATAGTAGTGACATATTTATTTTCACGCAGCTGCAATTTTGAAACAACTATGATAAATATTGCAGGCATTATTAATGCATGATTCGAGTATTTTCGAATACGAAAGAAACCGAAAGGAATCATTTGAAAATCAGTAACTAAAATCAGCACGCTTTTAAACTTTTGGAGAAAAAAAGGAAATTTATTTTATGGAAAAGCAATGCGATCTTAATTATAAACCGTATAGGTATTAAGTGTTGTATATGTTACTTTTACGTAATATATATTTTAAGAAAAAATTACTTAAAATATATATATTACTTACTTATTATTATGCTATTTTTCTTTCTCTAACTTTTAAATTAGAAAAGGTCGCAAAATGATATATTAACGCAAAATGATATATTTAAAGATTTATTTCCTTCAGAATCCCTTTCTCAAAGTACAAATGTCATTAGAAAATAGTCTAGTCAATGTTGCTCTCTATCATATCCATCACATCTGGCATTATCGAGTACGTTTGCGTGAGTCTGGGCAACCTATCGGACGTCTCCGCTAAACATGTAAAAATGCTCCTCCTCGTTCAATTCCAGTCAGTTTTGGTCGACTCAATACCTCTATAGCTACCGAATCTAGCTTAAATGAACATTTTTTAATTTGCACCTTAATTGTAATTCACGGTAATTAAGTATTTACGGTAGTAGATTAAAACAAAATCATACATACATTTTTAAGTTCTAAGCAAACATTCGACGATAATAAAGGATTAACAAGTACACAGAGGAGCATGGTTCTGAAAATAAAATCAAGACGATATTCTCAATAATACTTAAATTTTGGATTTACCACTACTGAAGTAAATGATGGGGGAAAAACCCCAGCTCGATATGTGTTAAAACTTACAAATCTGTAGAACAAAATGTGAAAGATGTTTTTAAAACCTGTAAAATCATTTAGCTATGTTGGCAAAGAATTTTACAAAGTATTTTCTGGATGAGGACAGCTTGATAGCAAGTTACGAGTGGATTAGGGATCTATTTCAAGATTCTCCTGAAGGACTCTCAACTGCCGAAGAAGTCATCATAGGCTTCATCTCAATCATTTGCTTATAATTATTTTTACTGTACACGAAATAAAAATCGTAATTTCAGTGAATAATTTAATTAAGAGAAAGTATACTTATCAGCCTTCAAGGACTTTTCAATTTTTCTTTGATAATTTGAGAAAAAATCTAATAACACTGAATTAAAATGATTTAAAAGTACGAGACTTTAATAAAAAACACAAATCAGAGACACTTTTCACTCATATTACAGGAATGTCATTTGCTGGCAAAGGTGTCATATTTTGTTCAAGTAATTGTAGTTTTACTGTGCTTCCATGATCGAGTGAGTGAATATTAACATCGCAGTGTTCAGCTACACAAGGGCTTTTGGAGACGGACCTCGTAATTTTGAACCATGGTCAAGTGACGAGGACAACACTTGAGCTGGCCTGTTTTCACTACCACACCACTCGACAGACTCGACCACTTTTGAGCTTTTAACAGATTTAGCGTTCATATCTACCCTACACGGTGGATATTTATTGGTACTGGGTTCGAACTCGTGACACCTTAGGTGATCGACAAATAGCAAGTTGAACTTTTTCTTTCTTGTGTTTTTTGACACGGCGAACTGAACCTTGTGGTACACTTATGACTTTATATTTTAGTTGATGTTCTTTAGGAAGCATTTGAAAATTTTCATTCCGTTTCATGTTTATAGTGGTTCTCAATTATGAACAATGTGTATTCTTTCAGCAGTTTCTTCATTTGCTTGATCAGTTTCAACTTCCTACAATAAAGATCACAGATGTCCCGAGCCACAGCTTCCAGTTTAAAAGGGAATTCAGAATATCGTTGGGGGGATTATTTGAGTAACCAGCTTTTTCGAGCTACAGCTCATATCAGTAGGTATCTGAGTGACTCCAATTGATTAACTTTTGCCCTTTGTTAACGTATTCAGAATAAAAATATGGATTTTCTAAAAATAATTATGACGTTTTTCACTATGCTTTAATATTTGAGAATACTCATAAAAATAAAGCTAGGCTTAATAATTCTTCAAATCAACCAATCCTTTTCCAAATATCATTAAACTCTTTATTATTTACAATTGCCCTAAACAAAAACAAAAGCATAAAAGATTGGACAGAACTAATATAGAACTAACCATACCAGTAAGTTGGAAGGTCAATCAGCAAATTTATTATGCTGCCTAGCTGAAAAGTGAATCAAGCCTTCCTTTTCTTTCTACAGCTAATGTACAATAATAATAACAAAGATGAATTTTTTATCTTCCTAGAATTTTTCTCAGGGTCTGGGCTTAAAGTGTAATATTTTTGGTTTAAAAAGAAAACGTAATAAAACAAAACTCTCATCGAATAATGACTGCAAATGAAACAGAATGTTTTTTTTTATTTCTAAATTTGGTTTTGGGATCAAAGATAGCTATTTGTAAATGTAATATTGCCAGATGATATACATAAATTACAACAGTGTAAATGTGTATTTTTTTTTATCATGGAAAAAAGTATTTTGTCTTACTTCTGTCCAGTTATTTTTTTAAAATCTTTTTATTTTCGATATGTACGCGCCCCCTAGGGGTGCGCCACACACTTTGAGAAACGCTGTAGTAAGTGATATCCCAGGTGTTGACGGTTTTCAGAGCAAAAGGTACTTATCTCTTCATACTAAACAGGTGGTCAAAATGTAATGACTGTACAGGGTATATATGCATATATCATAGTAATATGTTTCATTTAAGTTGGCACGCATTTTTATAAATATATTTGGAAATGAAAACCATTAAATGTAAAAAAAATACATAAAAAAACATCTGTTGATTTTTAATATACTTTAGTGAATTTCTTAGGAAAAAAAATCCCCAAATCTACGCAATATTCCGAAGTTTACAGTGTTTTTCATCGCTATAATTTTGATGTCATATTCCATAATATATGCAACAGTTGATAGCAATCTCGTATTATTTAACTTCAGAGGTTAACAACCATTCTTATCCTCTCTTGACGTTCATAAAGTTGGCAGAAATTCTGCGCCTCATGAAAAATAGTGGAACTAATTTTAGAATTTTTTAAGGTTAAATTTAGTGGTAGTAAAATTTTTTGATTTAAGGATATATATATTTCATAAAAATGTAACTATGACGCATGTTTTATACCTTGAGTTGTTAACAGTTTTGCAATAACTGAATCGCCCACACTTTTCTTCAAGTTGTAATGAAATAGTTCTTTAAATCGCAAATCATGCAGTCAATCATTTTTCACATCATTCAGAACTTTTCGCAGTAGTATTTGAGTATAAACACTTTATGTACACTGATGTACAAAAAGGAACGTACATTTCATCCAGATGCATATGTAAGAAAAAAGTTATAGTTATTTAAACAAATGTAGAAGTTGCTAACAATACATTACGAGAAAAATAAGTAATAGCTTTAAAAAAACCAATTAGCTCTTTAATAATGATAAAAATCATTCACAAAAAATGCTCACAAAACCTTTTTTAATTTTCTATGTCTTTTCTCAGATGTTTTTGTTTTGATATCACCACCCCCTTACACCATAAATCAGCTGCATGGCAATCTATATCAGCAGGTCCAAATATAGAAAATGATCTGGGTGTTAAACTCATTCAATGACAAGCACGTAAATCACACGCCATCGCATAATCCCGCCAATAGATAACGCTTATAAATAACGGTGACAAATAAATTAAACTACAAAAGAAACATGTCTGGATTATCTAGTTCAGAAGACACATGAAATAATATCAACTGAACAAAAACAGAGAAAATATTCTACTGATTCTTTAGGCGATGAGAGATTACAACATAATTCTCACCCTCTATTTCAATTAGATGGAAAGTGTACGCAAAATTGATTGAAAATAAGAAAGCGTAGACGAAGAATTTTTTTCCCCTCAATATGACAATATTCGCTTATTTTCCACTTTACGAGATTCTTCCTGACACCTAGTCAAAACTTATTAAGCTAAGTGCATTAAAATAAGTATTATAAGAAACTTGATAGTCACAGAAAAGAAATAACTTAAAAATAAAAATAACGCATTAATATTTCAAGAATTATTGAAAAATGTAAATAGCTTACGCTTTCAAAAATATCTGAAAAATATGGTGAACATTATAATCAAATGTAAACTAAGATGATGTGCATATTACAGGACAACAAAAGCGTGCAAAACTTGCATTGTAAAATTTTCAATTTTTCATTAAAGGGATAACACGTTTTCAGAATGAAAAAGACCCCTCAAATTGAAAAGAAATCACTGTACGTGTATTAAAAATAGATTATTTTACATATTTCATAATTATTAGCTATACAATATCTAAAAGATATGATGTTAAATAGATATGAAGCATGCTTAGAATTTCATTGCAGAATGTGCTGAATTACCTCATTCCATTTCCCACTTCTTATTCATACTTAAACAAAGGAATTAAAAAGACAGTTAAGTAAAAAGAAACATTTTATACCCTAAAAATATGTATAACATGTTTTGAAAAGTCGCGTAGAATTAATTTTAGTTGAAAAAAAAATCTACCAAAGAAAAAATTTAATATCGTAAGCCACAAGGAAACGATTAAAACTGTAAAGGTTTCCCCAGCAAATTTTCTAACGGAAAGCATGTTTTTTAGAAAATTTAAGGGAAATCAAAATAACTTATAGTTAGGAATATAGAAGAAAAGAGAAAAAAAAGAACCAGAAAAGCCACCTGCATGTCATAGCATGGAAGATATATTTTGAAGGCACAAGAACTCTTATTTTCTAATTTAAAAATAAACTGTTATGAATCTATTTCAAACTACATTTTTTTCCATTTTCTTACATGGAGTTAATTCTTTTTATGTATATTTTTATAGAATATTTTCCTTTAATCCACGATAAATGTTTAAAACATATTCCTTAATTTCACTAAAGATTGAAGGTTTTTTTTCTTTCACATTCTGAAGTATTTTAAATTCATGTGCTGCACACTTTTTAAATAATTAATTTTCATTTTTTTTTACAAATTTCGCTTACCTATTTAGTAAGAACTCATTCATTAAATAAGAAAAAAAAAAACATGAACTTTACTAAAACTAATGCATACTGGTAACAAATAACATAGAATCTTAATTTTTCTTCACATTAACCCCTTGAGTACTGTGTCACCACTAGTCTGTACATGCTATGTATAGGGCAAAATTCCATTGTAACCTTAATTCATGTTTTATTTAGGTGTTCAACCAACACAAGAAATATTATAAGGTAGATTTTTTTATCGAGATTGCATGAAAGCACAAAAGTTAAATTACAAAATGTCTGTTTCACAAAATTTTTTAAAAAAATAGGGAAATTAAAATTAAAATTACATATCTTTGTGAACTTGTTCGAAATGCTTCTTGAAACAAAAACCTTTTCTACATGCGTAAAATAAGTGCATTCTCGTTTTTGTACCGTTTCTTCTTCTTTGTCCCAAATAGATAAATCTGAATCAGGATCATTGTCGTATTCATTGATTTCTGGTAAATATTCTCCTTCAAGAACACTTTCAATGGAGTCCAACGACGATGACATATTGGCAAGAAAGAGTAAAAATAAGCAACTAAAACAGCTATACAAACTTTAGAAAGCGAAACGAAAAATGAACGAATGTGTGCCTTTAGTCAGCGTTAAATGGAAGAAGGAAATGTGACTAGTAACGTCAAGGTCAGTATTTCAGGAAATCTGAGATTTCTTGAAATTCTAAAAAGCGTAGTCTGGGGTACGCAAGGGTTAAATAAAGTCTGAAATAAGCGGTAAAGTAACTACTACATAAATTTCCTTGCACATCAAATCATGTATCATAAAATAAATGCTCGTGGAAGCTAATTAAGTACTACATCTTAGAAGTCAGTATAGAATATCTGAAAATCATATAAAAGTAAAAAAATCCTTGTTATTGATTTTCATTTTAGTAATATATTACATAAATTATTTCATTTTAAGTAATGAAAAATTTCTGTAACAGGAAATCAGGAATATGTTTCAAATTTTCATTTGCACAATTATTCCTATAAGTTTCAGATTACTTAATTTTCTGCAGATGTTTTTTGGATGGAAAGTAGATTCTTAGAAATGAAAACGTTTTGCCAAAAACTTTATGAAACAAATAGTTTGCTAAGGATCGTGATTATGAAAGATATTGGTGGGCTTATATAACTTATCTATTTCACTTAAAACTCCCATTTGTCTTTATAAACAATAATATCTTTACGTATATCCTTATAAATGGTGTATGTCTTTAGAAGGATTCCATTTCATACTTAATATGAAATACGGATTTTGAGAATGACACAAATCAGATGCTCTGTTTAAGATTAATTTCAGTTTCTTTCTGTTTTCACCATTTTTTTCTTGTTCGGGCAACAATCGGGAAACAGTTGAAAAACATTGCGTTGTTTTTGTAAACTTAATTTTGTCTTTTGAAGATAAAGTGTTTTATTAAAGTACTTTTTTTAATATCCCTCGAAAAATGTCTGGTTCCAATACATCAAGCATCCACAAATTAGGTTCTTCTAAACTACAATAAAATGTACCATCTGGATTTTTTACTGTAACCCTGTATTTTATCTGTAAAATCATGCTCATGTTTTACGAAACTATATTACTGACGGAATTAGTTTATTATAAAATGAAAAATAAGAATATAGACTGAAGTGCCACTGAATTAACAAGGGTTATGGAAATTATGTAGAGCTGCGCATCTTTTATGAGTAAGTGAGAGCGCTGTGCATATACAGTGCGTACTGTGGTTGTTCTGAATTGCTCAAACTGTGGGGTGCGCCTCCCTTGGGGGGCGTGACAACTTAACAAGGGGGTGCGAGCATATTGAAAAGTCAAAAACAAAAGATTATTTAAAAAAATTATCAATTTGTGGAAAGTGTAAACAAACAAAATACGTTCTGACATAAAAAAATAAAACACACATTTACACTGATATATTACCCTTATAATTGTATCGGTGCTATACAATGTATTTTATAATTAATTTAATAATACTAAGTTAAGAACATGTTTAATAACTGGCAGTGATTCCATGTCTATGGGATTCTCATATATAAACTTATCACTTATCTTGATAATCTGTACGTTTAGAATTAAACTCTGAATTGCCGATTAAAAGATGCGCGATTCGCTAACCAATGCCAACTGTTTTCCACATAGGTGCGCATATGTGATGTATTGGGGGTGGAGGAAAGAATAAAAAAGCAAATAGTCTGAAATAAGTAAATCTTTCGCAAACCTTTTCAAGGTCCTTTTATTGCATTCCAAAGCCTTCGGAATACTTTTATGGATAGCATTGCACATAAAAGACCATATTTCGGAAAGACGTATATATACGTGCGAGGAAATTAACGCTTTGGTGAGCGAGACGTTTATATACGCCTGTAGCACTTAAAAGGTTAAAGTCGTATCGTAGTTTTAGCAACAAAGTATAGTATTATTGACTTCAATACATTGTTATTGTATGCGGGGGGCACGATGAAAATTATGATTGAATATTGAAACTTTGAGAAGCACTGCAGTACAGGTAAATTGCCTGATTTAGATGCATTTGATAGCAGACAAATCGTAGGTGCACGACGCATGGGCCATTTAATTTTCGAAATCGTCAGACTGCTAGTATTTTTAAGGTCGACAAAAACAAGGGTACATGGATGAACCAAAAACTAACGATCGCGCAAACTGCGTAGAACAATTAGCTTTGATAGTGCTGCGTGAGAGACGGCTCAGGCGTATTGTACGTAGCGAGTGATACCAAACATTAGCTCAAATTACCACCCAGTTGAATGGTGGTGCTAGTCTCACAGTCAGTAAACGGACTACAACGTTTACTTCACCGCGTGGGCTTCAGGAGCCATTGACCTAAGAGAGTACCATTGCTCAATGCTCGCCATCGGGATGTACGTCTTGCCTGAGCTAGGGAGCAAAAAGACCGGAGTGTAGAGGACTAGAAGTGAATAGCATGGAGTGATGAGTCTCGATTCGACTGCTTAATGACGATAGGAGGCTGAGAATAAGGCGTCAGACTCATAAAGCCATGGATCCTGCATGTTAGGTCGGAACTGTACAATGGCATGGTGGCTCAATCATGGTCTGGGGTGTTTTTCGTGGCACTTTTTGGGTCTTTGGTGCGTGTACCAACTTCCCTCAATGCAATTCGGTACGTAGAGTTTCTGGGTGATCACCTCCATCCATCTATGCTTTTCTGTTATCGGCATGGCAATTTGGATTTCTAGAAAGACAACTGTACCACTCGCAAGTCCCGGTTAGCTATTGACTGGATGGATGAGCATTACTCTGACTTTTCTGTCATACCTAGAAGCCCAGACTTAAATCCTATTGAGCATCTTTGGTATGTTTGAGAACAAGGAGTAAAATTCCATTACACAGCACTAACGAACCTTAATGAATTATTGTTGTTGTTGTTGTTGACTAATTCCTCCTGTCTAGCCGCAGGCTAGACCAGGTCCATGAGCCCAAGAGTCCTCAGGAAATCGTACACCAAAAGAGGACTGGAATAGATGTCCTCCCTTTCAAGTCCTGCACAAAACAAAAGATGATCTGGAGTTGCCTGTACCAAATTGCATTTAGTACAATTCTCGTAAATTTTCTGGCCTACTGTACGTAGACTTACTAATATATCTTACGGTACTTTATAAGCATTTTACAAATAAGGAACAGCATTTGATTAACTCCCTTAACAATCACATAATTTTCAAGAAAATAGTAAATAACACCTATTTTTATTCTGGAAAAAGTTCAATAATAAATGTGTGTAATTTATAATTTAACAGTTTAAAGTAAACCATCTATCTCAAGTTGTATTATAAATCTACTAGTGCTACATCTAGGTATGTAAAACAAGAAATATTTTTGTCAGGAATTTTTTTAAGCTTTTTGTTACGCTATTTTTAAACTGCATGCTAAAAATATTGCATGCACTAGGAATAGAGGAGAAACCTAACACCATCATTTTGAGCAGAGTGAAAATGAAAAGGTTTAATACATTCCCGGAACATTTTTTTAATTTTAAAATATTGTAAAAGAGTTTTAAAAACAATTGCAAACATTATAGAAGAAAATTGTTTTTATTATTTTTTTTAATATTTTAAGAACTATTAGAAAAAAAGTATTTTATTCCACATTTTTCGAAAAACCTCGTTCATTTTTATTCCTATCCGTTTGTGGCATATTCCTTTTTTTAAATTTTATGTTAATAAGCTAAATTTGCTTGTAAATTCAATTTTCTCATAAAGAAATTGCTGCCGCGGTGAAAACTGCATACGTGGCGTGTTTCACTGATTCTCTCTTAGAGACTACACGCCCCGGGCAACGGCTTGTGTCTATCCATCTTATGGTACAAGTCTACGCACATGCAACACTTTTGCCCATATCAACAATCTTCTTGTGGGAAATTGAGCTTTACAGCAGTGCTTCTCAAACTTTCAATATACAGGACCCACTATTCAATCATCTTTTTCATCGCTCCCCTCCAAAAAATAACAATGTATTGAATTTAATAATACTATACTTTGACACTAAAGCTATAACATGACTTTAACCTCTTATGTGCCACCAACGTATAAAAACGTTTCGCTCAGACAAAGCATTACTTTTCTGAACGCATATGTACGTCTTTCCTAAGTGCAATCTTTTCTGTGCAGTGGTATTCATAAAATTATTCCGACGGCTTTAGAATGTTATAAAAAAAACCTTGATAGAGTGTTTGCGAATGATTTGTTAATTTTTTAGAGGATTTGCTTATTTATTTTTCTCCCTACTCTTCAAAGAACCATCAAAATACACTCGTCTACAGGGTAAACGGTGGCAATGGGGAGGAAATCGCATATTTTTCAATCAGCAGTTAAGGAATTAATTATAAACCGTAAAAATTATCAAGATAAGTGTTAATACAAGCCCATGGGTCACTGAAAATGATCAAACTTGTTCTTGACTTAGTATTATTAAATTCATATAATAAAATATATATTGTACAGTACTGATACATTTATAAATGTATTATATCAGTGTAAATTTGTATTTTATATTTTATTATATCAGAAATTATTCTGTTTGCTTATCTTCAGTAAATTAATAATTTTTAAATAACCTTTTGTTTTCGACTATTCAATATGCTCGCCCCCTTGTTGAGTTATCACGCCTCCCAGTTTTAGAAACGCTGCTTCACTTCAACGTGATCTTGAAAAATAAGATCATGCAACGTCAAGTATCAGAAGTGGGATTGTTGCTGGAAGGGAAACAACATACGTGGTTTCGATATAGATATTTCGTAAGCGTAAATCTGCGTGTAGAATAAATTGCCGTTTTAGCAAAAAATCATGATAAAGTTTTTAAAAGCAAAAATTATGTATGTTATGAAATGAAGTTTTTCAAAAATTATGTGTTGATTCATACGCAAGTAAATTAAAGTGCATGAATTCATACTATTCTTAATATGTGTATGTTTATTTATCAATATCGAACACGTTATATGAATTGATTTTTTAAATTCGTATACCTGTGAATAAATATGTAAAACATAATATTGATGAATTACTTAAACAACTTTATTTACGCAATAGATGAACAATTAAAATTTTTCTGTAATGGCTGCTGTTATTTTCCGTAATATTTACACCAAAATCAACATTGACAGTAAAACAAAATAAGAAATGTACTACAATCTTCTGATTCGAAAATTTTTTCAAGAATTTCATGTTTACAATTATCAATGTGATGCACAATATCGATCCACAATGAACACCTAAGCAACAGTTTAATTTTCCTTCAATAAAATTTTGCGTGCGAGTTATCACTTATACAGATATGCATCTACTTTTGTTAAACTCTAGATCAAAAGTAAATAAAAACTATCTCGAAAAATTGCAATCATAAAAGTTTGGCAGAACCAAGTGGTCAGAATGCAATTTAAACAACAACAAAAATATTTACGTAAAAAGAACAAATGTACAATAAGTTTTCTTCCACGTCACTGATTTCTTCCTTATGAGAAATCGATTCCTCAAATACTTTGAACAAACGATATCGGTTTAAAATAATGAGACCTGTTTCCCAGATAGAAGTCAGAGTTACCTAAACTTTAGTTTCCCCTTTGACTTTTACAGGACTAGTTTTATACGATAGTCTTTTAAGATAAGTATTTCAGAATTCTTATTTTTTTTTAAACTTTTCTTTCTTTTCTGAGACAAATAACTCCCCAGGATTGACACAAATTCCAACTAAACCCAATTTTTAGATGCTTGGATCAAATACTCGACTTCAAGCTCTCGAATTCAAAAATATTGAACCGATAGTAAGATTTGTTTTGCACGAGATTCTAAAGAGGGACTATTTTGCTTCCGGTTGTATAATCATAGCTTTATTTTGAATATCACCGTAGTTTTCATCGATTTTCCCGAAATGTTTCCCTTTCGGGTTCTTGCAAAAACTCAAATGATTCCGGTAGCATGTTTTGTGTGCATTTTTTGTTTGTTTCCATCTATATCATGATATTTTTTTTGTAAATAAGTATGATTTTTTGTAATATTTTTTAAATTTCTTATGAAAAAGCACCTTTTATGAAGCTTTTTGGTCTTTATATATAAATTAAATGTTTAAGTAACTTTAAATGAATTTGGTATAACGTAGAGGCAATGCTATTTGAAACATCAGAAATTTATTTGGATTAGGAATGCGCTCATTTCTTTAAAAAAAATCCGATATCGTACAGATTATACATATATCGGGAACCAAGAGTCTTCCTGATTATAAATATTTATTGTGCTCAAACTATTATAATTAGACAAATGCTTTTTAGGTATATTGTAAGTATTATTATAAATTTTTTGAACAAACATTTACGCAAGTAATTTGCCATGGGTGCTCCATTGACAGCTCGAAGAATATCTAGGCGGTTTCCCACCAAGAGTTCCTTAACGTGTCTTTTGTTAGGCTGTCTGTTTCTTTAAACATTTAATACCATCCCTTATGAATGTCGATGTCCATAACAATATCGAAATTTTCGCTGAACATTAAAGGGTGAATTTCTTTCATGAAACGTTAACACTAATTGGGCTTTTTTTTAAAAAATCCATGCCATTTCGGCAGAAAATGATGTCTTCCTTACAAATATTCAGATGTCTTTTTTGAAAGAGGACTCCCATCATGTGTTGCAAGAAAACCTACTAAAACAGATTTGTCCAATGATAAAAAAGTTGCTTTGTTACTAGGGGTGATCAAAGGAAAAGGTTGCAAATCGAATAAAAAAATATTTATTATTAATAGACAGAAAATACAAAAGAGAATTAAGAGGCATACGTGCCTATCACTTTTCGACATAATCACCAAGTCTGTTCAGACATTTATCATAACGCAGAACCAACTTGTTTAACCCGTCTTGGTAGAAATCGGGTCCCTATCCATTGATTCAGGTCTCGGTGGATGGTTTCACAGCACTGTCTTGGAATATCGCAGCACAGCAGAAACGATAAGCTGCGCACTGCCATAGTTCAGTCACAGCTCTGACGAGATTTCACTCAGAGTTACCCGTTGACTGCTCTGAATCATTTCTTCAATTTGTGCCGTGAAGAACTTGGTCGGCCGCTCCCATCCATATTGAGGGTTTCGACATCCTATCAACCTGATTGGAATTAGTGACACCATTTCGCTCCATGTTGTCTGGTCATAGATTCTTCACCATAAACTTCAACGATTTGACTATGAATTTCAGATACCAATAAATTCTCAGCTGATAAAAATTGAATCATGGCTCGCACTTCCAAACGAGACCAATTTCCTAAGCGTCTTCACATTTCAATCGACGTGAACCATCTGGAAACATATCTACCAAACCATAAACGAGTTGTTCGACAAGTAGCGCCATTTGTCTCTATTCTGGAGGAACAAAATTTCTTTACAAGATGTAGTTCTTAAATTTTGCGGCTTTGAACCCCTTTTTCTGTTCACCCCTCGTATATTAAATGGTTTTTATTTAATTAATAATAATAATTGCGATACGTTTTGTTCACCAATTCCGTTTGCGTACCAATTCCTTTTAAGGATATAGAAGATAGCAATGTATTGAAATGCTAATGATTCATAAACATAAAAATGATTGTAAATAAGGATTCATAACTCAATACACCTTAGTTAGCAGCTAGCTTCTCGAAATTGAATACTATTTTAGATGCTAAAAAATTATGTAACATTTAAGTTTTCCTAAATATTTTTTTCTTACCATGGAAATTGAGAAATTATATATTCTTTATATAATTAGAAATAAAAAAAAACTATTAAAAATATAGAATACAATTATTGAAGGAAAACATAGTGTGTTTTTATAGATTAAAAGACAGTTTGTGCTAAAACTCTATTATAGCTGGAAAATTAGCCCTCTTTAATTCCTTTTATATACTTCTTATTTTTCTTTTAATGAACTAATTTAATTAATTTATAAATTTGTTTATTAGAATACTTCATAAGTATCCTTTGGGACTGAGTTGGAGGAGTTTATGGTTCATTCATTATTTTCTCTGAAGAATTTGATCTGTGGCATAAGGATTTATCATGATGAACCATTTACAGTGTCAAAAAATTAACCATTTCTCAAATTTTCTTGCTTCGTTTTCTACGGATTAATTGTACTACTAATATTAACAATACTCTTAGAAACATTTTATGCGAAATAAAAAAGAAGGGGGGTTGCTTCGAAGGTTATTTTAAAGCTTGCATTTTCCAAAATCTCTGCTTCTGTGAGTGCTCATTTCGACTAAAATCACTTTCTTTGAAACTTTCAGAAAATAAATACATGTGATTTGTATTAAGTATATTTGCTCAGTGATTCAATACTGGAAATGATCACTTATATTAATCATTTTTGTTTTACTGAAAACCTTGAGTTGTAACTGATTTTAAATTTTTCTCCCGACTATCTGACTTATATTTCAAATGATAAGATTCATGCCTGTAAAAAAGAGAATATCTCGCCTCGTAATTTATTACTTTTTTGTTAGATTTAGTTTGGCTTCTGAAACATAATTTATCATTTCTTGGGACTTTATTTTTATCTAACTATGTTTTGGAAGACAATGATTTATATTTCGCCTATTTTGATATATATTGATCCCTGAGATTTTACACCAATATATATATATATATATATATATATATATATATATATGTCTAACTTTAATTAAAAATATGATTTATTGCTGTACTAAGTTTCTGCATTCTTCCTTCAAGTAATATACTGCTGCACAAATATCAAAATAAAATACGTTACACAGAATATACAAAGCTTTGATCCATGTATAGACAAATTCTCGACTGAGTCTGAAACATTTCCCCCTGTAAAGGTCTTTAAACTACTTTTAAATAACTCACATCAGTTAAAAATAAATCAAAGAAGCAATTCAGTGTCCAACAGCTAGCGTACCCTTTAGGTATCTTGTCCCAAGTAATCATCATACAAACGTTCTTTTGCAGTTAGTAGCAATGCGGTTTATAAAGTAAACCAAACGATATAGTTAAATTTCAACTTATCGTGGAGCACTTTAACAAATAAAAACTAATTAAAGATATGTTTCATTTTTAATCACGGTTTACTCACTATCTATTCAATCGAAAGAACTCAGTAGTAAAAATAAATATTTAGGTCACATACTTTTTTTGATTAAATGCAAACCCAACAAATATCTCCAAATAATTGACACGTTTTTTGCTAGGATAAATTCATTTAACTTACAGTAGTCTTGTACAATATAGTTCTAACGTTTCTTCCTTAACTAAGGGAACAGGTAAGTACATAAATTTTGTTAAATAAATACAATACAGTTAAAATATTTATTTGTAATATCTTAAACTTTATATTCGATTTTTTCATCTCGTATTTTCGTGAAATTTGTTGTTTTAAGAAGTGCGATATTTTTATATAACTGATACACGGTAATTTTTATCAATATTCGGCTTTTTTTTCTTCAAAACTGAAGTTTAACATTATAGTTCCCAATGTTACTAAAAATAATTTCACACCCATTAGAAAAAATTTTGTTGATTATATAAAAGCTAGTAAATCAACTTATAAGCATTCCTGAATTAGCAGTTACGGCGGGTAGACTCAAAGTATGCTGAAAACTACTGATAGTATTGGAAAGTAATAATTTATTTTCTGATTGCTAATATAACTAAAAGGGAAGGCAAGGCAGTCATATGTTTTACTCACAAACAACTGACGAGGACTAAAAACTACGAGCATCTTCGCTTATAGCCGACTTTTAGTTCTAAAACACCAGAAATTTAATCGAATCAAACAATCTAAGATTCTTACGAAATATACTCAAACCAACACTTGTTTGAATGTGCTGAATAGTTTACAAAGGAAGAGTTGAGGTAGACATGTCATTATGCCGTTTTCGAAGACAAGATGAAAGACTGTCGTAGTTTGAGAGGGGGAGAATCATCGGCATGGTGGAAGCTGGGTGGTCAGCTAGGCGAGTAGCTCGTCAATGAGGCCGCCCTGATTGTGTTGTAAGGAGGTATTGTGACCAGTGGATCCGAGAGCCATCATTTACACGAAGACCATGCTCAGGATGCCCTTGACAGACCAGTCGTCAAGAAGATCGCTACTTAGTGCGAAACGCACGAGTACAGCCAACTGCTTCATCGGCCACCGTCCAGGCACAGGTAGCACCTTCAATAGGGATCCTGTGTTTTCTCGAACCATACGAAGGCGCCTTGCTGAAGGACATTTGGGATCGCGGCGTCCATTACGTATGATGTCCTTGCCACCCACCCATCGACTCCTCCGTTTGGAATGGTGTTGCGCACTAGAAAACTGGACTGCAGCGGAATGAAACTAGGTCATCTTAAGCGACGAATCCAGATTCAATCTTAGCAGTGATGACAATCGTATTCGTGTGTGGAGACCCTGTGGTGAACGCCTCAATCCTGCCTTTTCTTTACAACGACACACCGCTTCCACAGCTGGTGTGATGGTATGGGGTGCTATTGCCTACAATACAAGGTCATCCCTAGTATTGATTAGTGGCACCATGACATCCTGCACCCACATGTGTTGCCACTCTTGCAACGGCTCCCATTAGCCATTTTTCAGCGACAATTCTCGACCTTACACGGCAAGGGTGTCACAAGATTGTCTCCTCACTGTTACTACCTTTCCTCGGACTGCCCGATCCCCATATTTGTCTTCAACCGAGCATATCTGGGATAATTTGGGACGGCGAGTCTGGCATTCCACGAGTTGAAAGAACTAGAGGCAATATTACAGCAAATATGGAACGAAATGTCTCAAAACATCATACAGAACTTGTATGCATCAATGCCCGATCGTATAGCATCTTGCATTCACGCTACAGGGGGTTCAACAGTATTATAAATCCTCCGTTACTTTGATCTTTTTTTTCTGATTTTTTAATCATTAATTTGTATCAAACTAGTTACGACGTATGTAAAATTTCGTTTAATTTTGACGACTTCTTTTTGGTGCGCTAATCTTTTTGTCCATGAGTGTATTATGAACTATATACAGAACTGAGTATGATTTAGCTGCGGTATACTGGTTATTATGTAGTAATTTTTTCTAATTTTCTAAAGACTAATGCCTGTTACACACAGCTAAATATTAAACTAAAATAATTTGTTTCTAATTATAAATTGAGAACTATTTACAAAATTTCAATACCGTTTAATTTTTGAAACCACAACGCTAAAATATTGAATCTCTATTGAACCTCTTATAAAATAATTTTAGATTTTCAAGCGAATTGATAAAATTCAAAATTGTAGAATGTTTTTCCATATCCTATACCAATAGTTCTCAAACTTTCACTAATGGTGACCCAATTTTCAATCATAATTTTTATTGCGCCCCCCTAAAAATAATATTGTATTGAATGCAATAATAATGCATTTTTGGGGGCGCTAAAGCTACAACACGATCATAATTATAAACCGTACAAATTAACAAGATAAGTATTAAATTTTGTATGTTACTTTTAAGTAATATATATATATATATATATATATATATATATATATAAATATATATATATATATGTATATATATATATATATATATATATATATATATATATATACTTACTTTTTTGTTCTATTCACTATAAAAGCGAGTTTTTTAGTTTGTTTTAAAACTAATTTATTTTATAATTATTCTTACTATACACGATAAAAATCACAATTCCAGTGAATAGTTTAATTTAGAGAAAATATTCTTACCTACTTTCAAGGACTTTCTTTGATAATTTCAGAAAAAATCCTATAAAACTAAAGAAAATGTTCCAAATGTGCGTGTCCTTAATAAAGGACATAAATCACAGACACTTTTCGCTAACAATACAGGCACATTATTTTCCAGCAAAACTGTCATATTTTGTTCACGTTTTTGTAGTTTTGCTGTCGTTTGATGATCTACAAATAGCATTTTGATAATTTTCTTCCTTGTGTCTTTTTGACAAGGTGAAGTGCTACCTCATGGTTTCATAGTTTTCTTCATAGGTATCTTTAAACAACATTTGAAAATTTCAAATCAACTCAAATGTGTCATATGTCTAACGCCTTTCTCATATTTACTTTCGCTATCTTGATTAATATGCATTATTTCAGCAGGTTCTTCAACTGCTTGATCAGTTTCAACTTCCTTCAATTGGGAGCACAGATGCCCATTTTTTTTTAATATTCTGCTCATTTACATTTATAGACCATAATAAGTCGTACAACACAGCAATCAAAACCACAAATTGTTCATGGGGAAAGTGTACCATGTTTTAAAAAATAATTTTGTAAAACGTTTTTCATTATCTCTTATACGTTTCAGAATACTCAGAAAAATACATCTTGGCCAAATAATCTTTCAAAGTGCGTAATATGCTTATCCATATATCATAAAACTCATTCACATGGGGAAAAAAGCAACAGAAAAATATTATTTACAACCTTCCTAAGAGAAACAGAGACGGAGTGAAACATTCCAGTAAAATCGAAGGTCAAATATATGATAATCAAAAGTAGTATTTTAGGGGTTAAAAGAAACGTAATAAATAATCTCTCATCGTGGGATTAGAGCAAAGCAAACAAAATGTCTTTTTTTATTTGGTTATAGGATCAAAGATAGCTAATGAGCTTTTGAACTGGAATCTTATTTTTTATGATCATCTGATGATACATATAAATTATATCGGTGTAAATGTGTATATTTTTTTTATTATGACAGAAAGCTTTTTGCTTTACTTCATTCCAAAAAATTATTTTTTAAACCTTTTACTTTCAATATGCTCGCACCCCCCTCGCAAGGTTATCGCGCCCCCAGGGGGGCGAGCCCCACAGTTTGAGAAACACTGTCCTATACAAATGATATGCTAGCTATATATCGATTGTAGTTGCAAATGCCCACTGTGGCACGGAATGCAATCCCATAGGAAGCAATGGATATTTGTGAAAATTGCGTTTGATACAATCATAATTTGAAATTCATCGAAGTAGGGGGGGATTTATGGAGAAAACTGAATCCAAATTTATGTTCTCATTATTCCAGGAAGTCAAAAAAAATAAAGAAATAAAAAACTTGAAAATTAAGAGTTTAATTTGTTTTCAAAATGTGCACCGTATGCCGTTTCAAATTTCCTTATTATTACTAAATACAAAAGTTATGTTTCATAGTTTTTGAAAAACGTGTACGTCAATTTCTTTTTATTTACTTTTTGAACCTTTTCATTTCCTTTACTAACTTTCTTTATACTTTTAACGCCCTTTAATATTCAACAATAATAAATCCAGTGCATCACACACGCACACACATTTTTGTCCGAAATGGATGAATGTAGAAAAATAGTTATTGCTTTCAGTAGTAGATGGCGCCACAAAAGCTTTTGTAAAGAAAAAGTTTTCAGATCTTGCATGGAAACAATTGCAATCGTGGTAATTCATCCTTGCATTTCTTTAAAACAGGCATCCAATTTTTAATACTATTAATTATGACTAACACAGCTAGCTTTTCATAGAGTCAAATGCTTTTGAGGAAATATATAAAATAATTCGAAACCCCTACAGAAGATTTCACTTTGTGGAGCAATATCTAGTCCAGATTTATGAACAAGAGTAACTATATCTATTTTCACAGTAAAATTCCAATGAATTATAAGACATTCTAACCCATCCCCTTAAGTAAATTTAAATTTTTAAAAAAATACAAATTTAATAATGCCGTGTTGCATGTCAGCACATTTCAACAAAACAAGAGGTGAAAAATTCCGTTTAACATATTTTTTTTTAGTTGAGAAATGTAGCTTTCAAAGCCATCATCGAAATATATAGGTCCATTTAACTTCTTTCAAATATATGTAGTTGTGGGACGATATTTGTATTAAAATTAATTAAAAATTCATTTATTTCAATACATTTTTTTATTGACGACATCTTCGTTTTTAACGAAATATTACAAATGTGGCGAAAGGTTTAATAAGTTGTAGTTACCTGAGACACGTTATTCTTAATAGCTTTAATTTATATATAGAATTCAAATCGTAAGTTATAACTATAACTAAATTGCTGCAGTTATAACTTATAACAAAACAATAAGAATGTCTGCCAGAATAACGCAGTAATACATTGGCAAAATCTTTGACTTGGCGCTTAAGACACGTGCTACCATAAACGAGGCGTAACACAAAAATAACGGGACTAAGTGCGTAGCTTAAAAAAACAGTGGAGTTGGAAACAACTGTTTTACTGACGTCATTCCACACACCTCCTCTATCTATGCTGCTAGTCTTAGCATAACCGATCACATCATTTGGGAGTACTGCGTCTTTGACTGATCACGAGCAACTGCATTTTGCTGGAGAAATTTTTAATGATTAAACCGAGCAGTTAATCAACAACAAGCTTCTTGTGAAAAATAAGAAATCAGTCATGGAAACATTTCAAATACTAACCTATGCTCATAAAAACGAAACTTTGTCTCATGTACATATGTTTGAATAACATAAAAGGTTTTCAAGGGGAAGGGACTGTGTTGAAGATGATGGAAGTTCTGGGCACCCAAGGTGAGCTATTGCAGACAAGAACATTGTCAAAGCTCATGATGAGATCCGAAGTGACCGAAGATTAAGTGTCCGTGCAGTGGCGGAGATGGTTAACTTGGATAGGAAACTGTTTGATGCATTTTTACTGACGAATTACACATGAAGAAGATTTGTGCGAAGGATGTTCCAAAAGCTCTGTCCAATGGCCCAAACCAGTGCCGTAAAGAAATGTGGGTTGGCATGTTAGAATGCATTACAAACTAACCAAATTTGTTGGAAAATGACGTAACATGTGATGAAATATAACTTTTAACTTTGATCCAGAAAGTAATCACCAGTCGACGCAGCGGAGGTCTTCAAGTTCCCCAAGGCCCCAAAAAGCACTCATGTCAAAATTAATATTCAAGAGAATGCTTATTCTACATTAATGGAATTGTAATTATCGATTGAAACCCAGTGGTCAGACTGTTAACCCCGCCTGGACCTGAGAAAGGAGAAAGAAGCATTTCCCCAGGCCTACGCGTTCCGAGTGCATACGCACGCACAGGACCGGGCGGATTTCCCTGTAAATCCTAATTTCATTTAAAAATGCATGTAAAAATTTTAATGCAATCAAATACGCTAAAATTTATTTTTTATTATAATTGATAATATCTGAATATACAGTTCAAACAGTTTCGCTATACTTAAAAAACAGTATTGCGAATTTTAAAGAAAATGTTTTCATTTTAATAAAAAAAGTACTCTTTTCGCCATGATGATTTAAATAAAATAGACGCAAAACTTACAAAATACTATCTGTCAAATTTCAAACGATGCGGTTTTAACATACAAATATTTTAACTATCAACTAATGTATGCATCATTTTTTCTCTCTTATTTTTAATTAATTCTTATAATATATATATATATAAATATATATATTTGCTTTCTTAGTATCACTTTAGTAATATGTTTTCTGTTCTTATGGTTTTAGTAACTCTAAATACGACATCAACGAAAAATAATCGCTTATTCTTACTGAACTAAAAATGAGTCACAGTAAGAACAAAGATTGCTTTTTGTTAAAATGAATCATAGCGTTTCTTCTATGTAGATCGGCTTCTTAAATGTCTTTTGAGTATTAAAATTGTTGATGAAAATATGAAACACAAATATAAAATAAACACTTAAACTATTATTATGAATTTCTAATGCTCAATAAACTAAAAAGCTTTTTCTTTTTCCAACTTAGTCAAAATATAAACAGAAATTCAGAGCGCAATAAATCACAAACCCTTAAATGGCCGATTCTCTCGAAAAATCTAAACATGTGCAGTTGTTTACATTCATTAGTATCCAGGATTGAATTTAAAAAACCCAGAACTGAAATCACATATTGAAATTCAAAGTTTTGTTAAACATTATTCGAAAACAAAAGGGACTTTAACCGCCAATTAGTCTATTGTAAAAATTAATATATAAACGTTCCAAACTCTGAACACACTGGTGGGATTATGGGCCTCAGGAAGGGAAAGCGCAATTACCGTGGGCTCTGGAAGGAGAAACGCTGGGTCACATATATGTGATCATGGTCCTACTACATTGAAGTACTAAAAAGACATCGTGAGAAAATTAGGAAAAAAATCACAGTTGTGGAGTGTTGGACGGCTATTATACCAGGCCAAAGCACCCAATCACAACTTTATTTAAAACATGTTACAGGGTGAATATTTTGTCAGGTTGCAGCAGTTGGAAGATTGAGAAGAATTCTTGAAATGTTAGTTGCATATTTTTTTACTTAATTAAAATACACACAACCCAAAGAGCTATGAAACACAATACAGAGTCACGTGGACATTATAACGACACACAAAATAAATTATTGTTCATTCTGGAGATATCAGCTATTATAGCTTTCGTCTCAGCTGGTAGCTTTTCATATCTTATTATTTCCGGTAATGTTGTGATTGATCAGAATACACGTATAATGCAAGAATGCATAATCTAGTTTTAAAAATACTAACGTGGCAGTTCTTTTTAGGAAATATATTGTAGTGTTATGTTCCTTTAGGTGGGTAAACAATGAAATAATTTTCATGTGAAGTCCTAAAGGGCTCAAGACCGATATGATTTTAAAAATGTGTATTTTGATGCTTATGTATATTGCTCGAAAGATTTTCATTTTGGTTAAATATGATGACATAGTCATTGCCGGAAAAATAAAGAGGCCTGATCGTGATTATTTATTTGTTCATGTCCCTCGTAAAAGTGCCAAAATACTATAAAAGGAATTATTCAAGGATCAAGTTTTTATATACAAAGAAAAGCAGAGAAAAACGTTTTATAAAAGTACAGTAACGTTTTTATGTTAAAGGGAATATTTAATTTATCGAAATGACAAAATTATTTAGGGAAACATTGTTAATAAGACGCGTGAAATCAATTAATGATCTTGTATTTCATAGAATCGCCAATAAATCTTCAACACATTCACGGTCTAAAGAATCAGTAATAAATATACCAAAATAAAGTTTTTAATGTTGTAGAAAAAGATAAATTGAGACATATATATATATATATATATATATATATATATATATATATATATATATATCAGGCTTGAGAAGTTTAGCTTCAAAATTAAGTAAGTAATAAATGAAAATATAGCGAACTCTTTACCATCGTGTGAGGATTTGAGGGTAAACAAGCCTATTTAAAGGTGGAGTGAGCGCTGACGAAAGAGAACGCATACTCGAAAAGGTTTAGCTGGTGATTCCTTGCCGAGATGTAGTTTTTTGTACCACCCGGTTGCGCGCCAAAGGACCGCCATGTTGGATTTCATGAGTTTGAAGAACAATAATAACGTTATTATAGAGATAACGCCCTCCTCATTTTACCATCAGGACTCGGACACGACACACACACACACATATATATATATATGCTCACTTCCTGATGATGTTTTATAACACCACTAGATAGGACTGATACTTCATTTCATTCCAGTGTATTTAACGTATTCCTAAAAACGCACATACGCATAAGTAGCAGAATCTGGTGAAATTCTATGAAACTTTACCAAATGCCACTTTTTATTTCTTATGTTAAATTATTTCGTCTCTTCCCACTTTACGATTCCAACGAAGTACATATAACTACTCTCGAAAACAATATAATATATTTTTTGGGTTCTGTGTTTAAAGTATGGGGATAAGTGTATGGCCCAAGAGACTTGGACAGTAGACACGACAGTATTTATAAGACACTCTGAAATCTGAAGGCTTGTTTTATGGTTAAATTATCAAAGTACTGTGATTTAGTTTAAATGAGGTTTGGAGGAGAGTTCAAGAAGTAGTTAAAAGTCAGTGTCTATAAGAAAAAACTTTGTATTTTGGAATTGTAGATCTGTGGTATATGTTTGAAGCATTGTTTTATATGTATATTTGGTTATAAAAACTTTTGTTCAATTTGTATATATAATATATTTGTTTCCAGGTCAGACTACTATTTATTTCGAACATTTCATACTCACATCTCACAGCTTATTGTTTCTCATATAAAGATAATCACATAGTTACACAAGATTAGTTTCGTAAATGAAGCATAAAAATTCATTGATACTGAAATAAACTGTTAAAAATATACTAGAATCTTTTTTTTAATTCAAAAATAGTTTAACTTCAAGATGTTGTAAATTGACTTTCAATTTCCAAAATTTTAAATTAAATCATGTTTAAAACATGCATATATATATATATATATATATATATATATATATATATGCATGTTTAAAACATGATAGTTATATTAAAGAACGCAATTGTTTTTTGAAAGAAAAAGTATAACACAGTAAATATGTGGTTTAATTCATATATATAAATCGGTATTGGAACCGTTTAAGAATTTAAGCATCTTTTATCGGTATTATCTTTCTAAACAGTAAGTCAATTTTTTACAATTAAGTTTATGCAACTTTTTTTTCTTTTTCTTACGAATATTTTTCTTCAAATTTACAATCTGAACTACCCTAAAATAGTATCAATTGATTGATTGATTGAATATTATAAAATTGTATCGAAGAAATATGGAATAAAGTAACTTCTTTATTAACTGAGGTCAACGACTATAGAATCATTCAGGATAGAAATCTAACAACTTAATAAAACGCAAGTTTTGAATTATTCTAATAATTTTCTCTAGGAAAAAAAATATAAATACCCCAAAATGATTTAAACTAAGCTCTTAGTTTGCTTCAACGTGTGACCTTAATAAGCAATCCATCAATCAAACGATTGGGTTGACTTTTTTTTATTTGTGTTTAAAACACCCTTGACTGTTTAAAATCCCTCTAATTATGAAATCAGCGCATTTACTCATTTTTACATGTAATAGGTAAAAAAGCTTTCAAAAATTATGAAAAGTTTGGGTGAAGAGTATGGAGAAAATTTGATGGCTGCTGGAATAGTAAGAAAATGTTTTAGAGCGTTTAAAGAGGGCCATACAAACAGGGAAGGTGCGGATAACATTTCGTTATAAATGGTGACGTAGTGCAAAAAATTACGAAAAACAGACATTTCAAATTTCATGATCATCAAAAGAGTTTTCGTGTTTTTTTTAAAAAAGGGTTTTCCATGAAATTGATAGAATATTTACGTTATTAGAAATCAATATCAAGCTCTCAGTTTCAAAAGTGTTGCCTGAGGTGTTCAAAACTAAGAGCTCAAGCATTGCTTTAACTTTCTTCGTGGTAGAAAATAAAGTTTTAAATCAAATTCTTTGAGGCTAAGCCGCTGTTTTCGTGTGGAATTTTCGGCAAGAGAATTAATGCTAACACATGACTATGAATATCATTTCTAATTGCGTTTTAGAAGCTCATTTGCAATGAATGCTGTAACGACGATGGCAAAGGTAAGATGGCCGTGTTGTAGGGGTTATCAAATATAGCGACGGTATGAGGAGATGGTATTCTGAAGCTAATAATTCGATGCCATATGTATCTTAATATTGATGCAAATTGTGTTGAAAAGTAAATTAATGTCCAGGCTTTCATGTTATCTTAAAATTTTGAAAAAAATGTCCTCCCATCAATGAAAAAAAAGGTCAGGAGCCTACCTCACTTCCCTTTTCACCAACCTCACGAGAGGTCTTGCAGCTTGACGGTTATTTAAAATACCCCCATACTGCGAAAGCATTATACATTTACAAACGTCAATGTCTTCCCCGGATTCAAACCCAGACCCAAGGTACAAATGTCAGCTCCGCTAACCAATATACTGGATGGGAGACTACTGTGTTTACACACTATTCGCATGTGCACTAAAACATTATTAACATGTACAGCATAGTAGACAAAACAATTGCAAAATATACAATTTTAGACTAAAACCTTAATAAAATATTCGAAAATTTTAATTTAAGTGTATTATTTTGTAGAATTCTTCATACTATTAAATTGCATTTAGTTGTCACAAATATTTCATTACATGTACCTTTTGAAATTCTTTGTGACAGTTTCCGAGTTCTTATCTTTTACAACCTTTATGTGTGTGTTAAACACTACCGTTATTTTCAAAATAAAATATCAAATATAAAACACTCAGAGAGAATAGAAATAAGAACAAAAATAACAGCAATGACAACTATTTTGCTTTTATTTCAAGTATAGATTGTTGTATTCGAAGAATTTTGTATCCCAACACATACTGTGTTGCTATTTAATTATATGAATATTTATTTTTTTTATTAGACTTTTCCTATATGAAAAATTCAGTAAATATTTAACTTAACGCAAAGAAAGTCTTTTAACCATACATTCTAAATTATCAATAAATTTATCTTATAAATTAGTAAGTAGTTTAACAGAAAATAATGAATGTATCGATTGAACTTGATAAAAGATTGACATTGCATACATAATTTGCTAAATTTCCCTTTAATAAAAATAAAATATGATGAAGAATAACACACCCTTATTCTGTACTCTGCCAAAAGTGAAATTACTCTCTGCTTAAAAATGTATGCATTGGATTTTCTGTGCTGCCCAGATATTTTTCTCTTAAACAATTTTATACTTTGTTTTAACTAAAACAAAAAAAAATTATAATTGCTGGATAAAAAAGCCAAAATGGTAGTTATATTTTTAAATAATTGCAACAATTTCCATCATATTGCAATTAAATATGGAATGCCGATTGAGGCTTTCAATCAATTTATATCTTATGTAGCAACATAAATTCGGGAATTAGATTTCTGTGTTGAAAATAAATTTATGTGTAAAAATCTTAAATCATCAATAGAAAATATCCAGAAGGACTTCGTGATTACATATGTTGATAAGGCCTCTGCTAATTATGCCATAATCTGTAAATATTTTTACAGTAGAATATTAAGTAATCATTTTATTAATAATGTATTTCAAAAATCAATTCCCAATAATAGAGAAGATGATAATCGTCTTTGAGCTTTGAACAAAAGACTGAATATTCATCTAAATAATATTAAATATCCACGCATTTTCTTAACACCAAAATTTCATAAAAGCCCTATAAAATTCCGTACTATCACTAATAGGTACAATAGATATATCACGAAGCCTGGGAAGATCTTACAATCTCTTCTTCAAAATTTAATTGATAACTTACAAAACACGGCAATAATAAAAAATAGCTTAAAGATTGCCAGAGTTACTAAGGATATGTTATTTTTTCCATGCATGGCTTTGAATTCGAGGACCTTTTTAATTCTATAGATATTGACTGTGCGATTAAGGTTCTACAGTTAATTTGTGATAAATATGAATTATATACTTCAGTGAAAAAAGAAAAAATTTGATATTCTTGTTATACAAACCAAATATTACGTTCTAGCCTGACTATCTCAACCTCCTTAAAACTAATTTTAACTCTAATATGGTAGAATTCTTGGAATTAGACTTGCATCTTATTAACAATAATGTAGTCAGTACCATTTTTGACAAAAGAGATTCTTATAATTTTCATATAATTAAAATTCCTGTATGGGATAGTAACTTGTATTTATCAATTTACAGAAATATCATTTTGAATTTTTTACTTAGAATGATAACTTAACTGCCCACAAAATAGATAAATTAAATAATGTAAAAAAAAATCAATGTTGTTTAGATCATGAGTATCCTATTAACTTCTTAAAAACTTAAATTCATCATAAATACATTAACCTTCTTGCTACTTCTAATTCCAAATCCAACACACAACAATAGGATTTCAGTCAGCATATTAGTGGTCTTGCTGTGAAGATGATATCATAACACTCATATCATAAATTACATCTTTTCCACACACATCTTGAACATCTTACACAATTTTGACAACCAACAAAATTAGAGCCTAGCAAATTTACATTTTTGACAGTCAACCAATTCAAAGCCTACCAAATATGATTGTCATCTCTCTTGGTATCTCTCTTGGCTGGCTAGTTTTAAAAATAGTTCAAAATATGCGTTTATGTATATTCAAGTTTTTTAACTCGGTGAATAATTGCTTTTCATTAATTTCAAGACTCTTGATTCTCTTGGAAAAAACTCGGTGAGTAAAGAAATTTTATTATATTCTTTTCTTACGTAATTGTTTTAGAATATTTCTACTTTTCTTACGTAATTGTTTTGGGATTTTTCTGCTTTAAGATTTTGGGAAAGTTTGTTGCAGATTAGTAGTCAAAGGTTTTATCATACTCTCTGTGAGTTTTTACATACTTGGAATTTTTATTTATTTTATTTGGTTTTACCTACCGAGTTGCAAGGGGAAGGTTGGCGCCTTCAAACTAGTTTAACCCCACTTATTCGGTTCTAAGTCCGAAATTACTTTCTAACTCACTAGTTTCTTTTTTGTAGTTCCTTTTTTGCATTCTTCGTTAAATTCGATCTTCATGTTTAGCTTTAATATTTTTATTACGTTATTTCTTGTTATGTTCATTATCTATTATTTCTTGTTTTTGATATATTATACAAATTTCTCTCATATATATATATATATATATATATATATATATATATATATAAATTGTATAAATATTGCTTGTATAATGCTATTAGCAACTGTTATTGATGTGTAGATAGTTATGTATTTCCCACAAAAAAAACATTTTTAATTCTAATGCCGATATAACCATAATATAATAGTTTTGCTGCCCTTTGATCTAAACGACTAAACCTAACTAACATGATATCAAATAAGGCTAATGTCAATTTTGGCAAGCTAAAATCTTGCGGTCTGGAAACGATCGAACAAAGATATCCAGCGCATGTGTGATTCCATATTTACATTGACGATTCGTACCTGCCAGAAACAAACGAAATCGGTGCAAAATGGTCCTTTCCGCTGTTTGAGGACTTACTGTCCGTGACAAAGAGTACCGCCAGCTACGATGGGGAGGTCTTGGCTGCCTGTGAAGCTACAATGCAATTTCTAGCTGCTGGCTAAGTTCTTGCAAAAGTTGTATTCTTCATCAACTCTCAAGCTGCAATTTTAACTATAAGCAGTAATACATCAAATGACAGTCTTAACACAATTCACTGCCGAACAAAAATTGTTGAGCTTATTTCATATAGTTGAAATGGGGTCTTACAGTGGATCTCCAGTCATATTGGGATACCCGGAAATGTGTGTGTGTGTGTGTGTGAGAGAGAGCCGAACTAAAGTTCAAACAGAGAGCCAAGTCGTCTCAACCTGAAGTCTTTTTGATACTCATAAGAGCAAAGAGTGTTATTTCCACACACATTCACAAACATACTGCCTTGACCCAAAAGACCAAGGGCTTTGGAAATCCATTGGAGATTCTGGCCACTGTTAGTCCGACCCCGAAGCACCTGGAGAGAACCAAGGCTGTTGTCATCTTTCACCTAACACCCGAGCATGACTTTTTGGCAGTATAACTCCATACTCTTTGCCTGGCTGCTGATGAGACTTGCTCTCTCTGCGACCATTCCCGAATGGATGGCGACCACTTACTCCAATGTACTGGACTCGATGAAAACCCGACTAGCGAAGTCATCAGTTGGTACCGGGAGATTCGACATCAAATGGTCAAGAAGCCAAGCACGAGCGTTGAATAAATCAACAGAATAGTTTCGAGATGTCTGAAATGAATGAAGACAAATATCGAACTACAAAACTCGTGGCCGGAGTTCAGCGGCTTCGTGTCCTGCTGCCCCTGAAGAATCACCATGTAGAAGGTACAGATGCACGTTCAGTCTGTCGAGTCTTAATGCTGTCTCATTGGTGTTGTTTTGTAATTAGGAAAGAGAGTTGGCAGTTTAGGTGTCATTCTCATCACTTGATCGAGGCTCAAAATTACGAGGTTGTCACCAATAACTCTCGTGTTACAATATAGTGCGACGAAAATAAAACTCTTACTCTCATTCTCCCAAATTGCCAACATTTTTTCATTAAACATTATTTCCAATTAATAGGGATTTAGACATGGCAGCATTTTCCTTAAATCAATAAATACAATTTCATGCAAGATTTTCTGTAAAAATATTTTAATTTACTTAAAGTTTAATTAAAACAGAGATAAAATAGTAATCTAGCGTTCGGAGTTTAAAATTAGAGAACTAAAATGCATTAATAAAAGAAAGATTAAGCAAAAGATTCTTTTGAAATACATAAGTATACTTTTTATTTGATATTATTTAATATATTTTATTTTTATGTCTTTTCCTGTTGTGTTAAACAGCATAACTCTAAAGAACTTGGATAATTTATTTCTGCATGAGTAATTTGGAGATTCCTAACTATCACAAAAATCATTATTATTTATATCACATGGAAAATGTTTAACTAATTTAGAGGTATTAATTTAAGTATCCCTGTATCTTCAAATTTTCTTAAATCAATAAACACATTTTTTTTCAAAAGAATTAAATACACTCTTTAACAAAAAAAAGGGCGCACAAAAAAGGAGATGCCCGATTGTAATGAAATTTCGTATGCAAATATATTTGTGCCGAACATGCAAATGATTAAAATTTGGTATCCAATGAATGAATAATGGGAGCTACAGCACATCGGAACTGAGCTTTCAGAAAGTGTATATAAGAAGCAATTCTTAATCTGATGGTCAAAATTTCTGTTGTATTTTGATTTAGGATACCTTTTAACGACTGAAAAAAGGTCTCACTGCAGGATTCCAGATCATCACGAGCAACTATTAGAGTTTAAAAGAAGTCGTACCATTGGATTGAAAGAAGCAAGTTGGGAAAATCGTAGAATCACTCGTCATATGGGTCGAAGCGATACATTCATCAAAAGTTGCTAACAAAAATGGATGAATAATGGCAGATTTTAGCGTTGTGATGGTAGTGGTTGACCTAGGACTACAGCAGATCTGGAAGATAGATTTTTGTCAAATTAGCTGTCAAAGCGCCTGATTCATCGTTATCAACCATAAGACGTGCGACTCACACACGAGTGTCCACCATGACCATTCACAGACGGCTGACAGAGAGAAGTTTAAGCTTGTACCGACCACTACGCCACCTACCACTCACGCCTGCCCACTGTTGAGCCAGATTACAGTGGTGCGTGCCTCTATCAGGTTGGAATCATGCTGACCGGATAAGTATTGGGTTTAACGTCGAATCCCACCTCCAACTGTGTCCTGAAGATCATCGAAGACGTGCCTGGAGATGCCCAGGTTAGTGTGCACGCCACACAGGCTCTATTGCACGTCACACGGGCTCTATTGCACGTCACACAGGCCCTAAACCAGGAGTTACAGTCTGACGTTTCATTCCTTTTGCCAGCTGGACCCTTGTGGTCGACATTAGAAGCACAGTTACAGCACAGCGGTACGTCGAAGATATTCTGAGAACTGTTTTGCTACCGTTCCTTTTGCAGTACTCTGTCTTTTTTTTCTGCATGATAATGCTAGTCCACATACGTCACCCGTGCTGCTATGAACTGTCTTTCAGCTTGTCAATCACTTCCTTTGCCAGACTCTTGCCATACCTCTCTCCAAAGGAGCCTGTCTGAGATGTGATGGGAAGGTGATTGTATCTACCAGGGAATTTTGATTACCTGGCCCGGAAAATAGGTTCAAATTTGGCAAGAAATATCTTAAGAGACCATCAGGGTGCTTTATCACTCTATGCGACGTAGTGTGGCAGCTTGCACCCAGGCTAGAGGTGGAAAAACACCTTATTGAGCTCGTTACTTTATAAATATGTGACTCTGAAATAAAATAATCAATTTTTCTGAAATTTTTAAACATTTTCTATTCTATGCAAAATCTTTCTTATCTCCAGTTCTTTTCTGTATCGGACAACTCGCTCTTTGTGCGTCGTTTTTTTTGTTTTGAAAATCACTCACAATAGTGTGCTAAAACTATTCGTAAATTATAGCATTCCATAATGAAGTAAAACTATTTGATTGAGTTTCTCAAAATCAACATTACGTTCTTCATTATCTCGTGGCTTACGTGCTTGAACGAAAAATAAAAGCATTTATTTGATACTTTTATACTTATATCAAAACATACACGCTTGAAATAGGATACATGCAACCCGTGTAGATTGTCAATAAGAAACCGATTAAATTTACAGTACTAGGTTTGCTCCTTTCCACAGGATGTAGTGTTTTATCTAACATATCACGGCATGATTTTCCAATAAACTAGGCAGTTGTTGCCTTGTGCAAACATAATGCATAGTAAAAATTGCGATAACTTTTCAAAATCAGAATCTAAACTGTTTTTATGTGAATATAGTGATACTGCATTTTTTTGTTTCATTCTTTTGATAAATAAAACATGTTAAGTAAACAAGTGGTCAAGCTTAGATGTAAAATGAGTTAAAGCAGTGTAAGATAAAACAGACAACTTTCTTTTTTAATTCCTTATTTTTTCTCAAGCTTCTAATTAAAATTCAGTTCCTTCAAAGTTGAAGAGAATGACAAGTACAATTTAATTGATAACCATTGCGTTGGAATTTTTTTAAAATGTAATCACGAACATGTCAGCTTTGAAGAAAAAGACGATGATTGAAAAATCATCATTATTAACTTTTATTCTGATTGTGTTCTATTACCAACTGATTCTGGCAACTATTGACATTTTCCCATATCCTTTTCATTCCACACTATTATTAAGAGACGATTATTTTTCGAACGCAAACTAAATTTAAATATTTGAAAAATATATATTTATTTGTAACTATTAATTATTATTAATTATATTTAGAACTTATTTATAACAAAATGCACTAATTTATGTAATCACAACTTGGCTATAATAATTGTATTAATGCATAAAAAATAATTTCTAAGTGATTTTAGAGCAAACTAGAACAGGTGATATGTTTCAACAGAATATTTTCTTTTCTTATTATACCAATTGAATATTTTGTAACTATATTTAGTATTTGTTAGTTCTTTCACAATACTGTAAATTTTATCATTATGGAGATTTACCGATGAAATTATTCTTGATTTTTTTTCAGTAAAGGTTTCGAATAAATTAATCTACATTTGCCCTTTTTCCAGTCATTTAAATCTGTGTCACAAAAATGTTATTGTATATTATCACATAATGAAATATTACAATAGAATTAAGACTCTTTAATTGTTATATATAAAGAGTGTTTTTTTTTTCAGGTATAGAAGTTTAAGTTGGCATTACTTTCCAAGATGGCGACCGATTTAACAGCTGTCAAGTGATTTATTCTCAGTTTTGTTTGGCAATTCATCAAAACGATCATCAAGCAAGGCTTAGATTCGTCGAATGGGTCCAAAACGAGATTGCCGTTGTTCCCGATTTTCATAAGCGAATTTTGTTTAGCGATGAAGCGCACTTCTGGTTGAATACCTAAGTCAACAAACAAAACTACCGCATTTGGAGTGAAGCTAATCCACAAGTGTATGTAGAAACACCGTTACATCCAGAAAAACTGACTGTTTGGTGCGCTTTATGGGCTGGTGGAATCCTTCTTCAAAAACGATGAAGTCCACAACGTTACAGTCAATGGTGATCGGTATAGAGCCATGATTACTAACTTTTTCATTCCTGAATTGAACAATCATGATATCCAGGAGCTGTGGTTCCAACAAGACGGCACAACATGTCACACATCTCGTGCCACAATCGATTTTTTGAAAGACACGTTTGGTGACCGCCTAATTTCACGTTTTGGACCTGTGAATTGGCCTCCAAGATCTTGTGATTTAACACCGCTAGACTATTTTCTGTGAGGCTATGTAAAGTCATTGGTCTATGCGGATAAGCCACAAACGCTTGACCATTTAGAAGACAACATTCGCCGTGTTATTTCCGATGTACGGCCACAAATGTTGGAAAAAGTCATCGAAAATTGAACGTCCAGATTGGACTACATCCGAGCCAGCCGTGGCAGTCATATTCCAGAAATCATATTTAAAATGTAATGCCACAAGATTATCTTTCGAATATAAACAATTCATGTTAATCGAATAATACATCGTTATTTTATTGCAATTTAAAGTCCAATACCTCTAAAAAAACACCCTTTATATAACAAGCAGATAAAAGAAAAAAATTGTTTCTTTACACAAAAGAGAAACACCAAGGGTGTGAGGGGAAAATAAATATACCGAAATTATAAATTTTTTTAAATTAAGGCTGTCTTCGATCAATGTTAAAGTTTAGGATCGAGTTTTGAACATTTTTTCAGATATGAAAGAAATAGAAAAAATAATATGATATTCTGGTACACTATCCTTTAGAGAGCAGCATTTTTTATCATACTTCCCATTTTTAACCCAGTTGATTTATTTTTTCTGGTATAAAATGTGTTTCGAGTTTTTTACCCTATATCGTAATGTTAAGTGGGCTATGCCTTCACGTATTAAAACGAAAAAGAAAGTATTCATGGAATATTTTGAAATTTTTAAAAACACTATTTTGGTGACAGAGGTTGAGTTATAATATTGCAAATTTTTATTGAAATTGAGGCCTTTTTTCTGTATGAAAATGTGCTTCGCGTTTAGTTTAAGCTCTCTTACTTTTACCGAAGACAGCCTTAAATTTATCAAACTTTAGAAGTATTCAAAATATTTCCCTCAACATCCGTGCACTTCCGTAAAGTTTTCAAAGATTAAATGCTTCAAGGGCCTTTCGCTTCTTTAAATTAATGAAAAATATACATTTATAGCCACAACACTCTCATATTGGGAAGAAAATCTATGGCTGCATAATTATTTGCTTTAAAAATTGATAAATGTCCCCTCTTTGGAAGATCCAGAAAACTATGTAGATTAACTTTTAATTTGCATTAAACCATGAATATGGCGGGACTTCAGTAGTACTAGGACTTGAACCCATGACTTGAAAGAAGCTACGATGGTCAAGTTCTCGCGACCAGAACTGCTCGACATCCATACTAGCATAACCTTTTCGTATGCCTTTGGAAGATTACTTTCCATCAACATGATTTTACAAAATGCACCTGTGGGAAGTAATATATTGATCTTGCTGTTATAACGATGAGAAGACTAATTCCGCTCCAGTTTTGAGATACTGCATATAATCTAACTATTATGACATCCGAAAATCAAACAAAAATGGAACTAAGGAAGAAGTACCTAGTTCAAAAGCTGTCTCTGTATACAACGATGTCATAGAAGGGATTCATCACTTCGATCAATGAAAAGAAAGATACCAAATAAGATCTGCAAAATCGTGGCATTGTGTATTTTCTTTTCTTTTTGAACTTACCATCATAAATAGTTTTATAAGTGAACAAAAAACCCAGAAATTTAGGCCAGCTAACATTCCGTATAGAATTAGCTCGTCAGCCATAAGATGGATATTTCTCAAGAAAGGACGTCCTGCTAGCTTCCAAGCAATGAAGTGTGAAGCTCTGGATGATGTGCGCTTAGCCAGAGTGGGAAATGCGAAGATGGTTTCCAACTATAGACAATGTAGGTAATGTTGTAGAAAAGGACAAGAAAAGAGGATATGTGTGAAGAATGTGATGTCCACTTGCGCATTGCAACACGCTTCTCATCTTTTCATGGCAAATAATCACCATTAAATTTAATTTTCTTTATGACGGGGAATGGTGCCTTGGGAAGTACTCTTTCCACACCCAAAATTTAACTCTGAATGTAAAATTCATCAAAGTAAAATATATTTCCTTAAATGCTATTTTTTATTTTTAATAAGACATAAAAAACTGCAAGCTATTCAAAAGAGAAATAAATGACCCAAGAAAGGGTTAACATGCAGGAATGTTTTTAAACTATACAGCCATTTGTGAATTTTGAACTGAAACTGTTACAGAAACATCCACGACTATTAAATCCCAAAAATTTCAGATTTGTAAAAGAAATCATTCCTACTCAATAAATCAAAAAATTTAATTGCTGATTGTGATTTAAAAAAGAATTATTTAAATATTTCATGCATAACAATCATTGCTGTAAACCTTGGCTTGTGATTGAATAATATAACTTACGTTCAGCTCGATAGATGGAAATTTAAGATACATTATTCATGAATTAAATTACTTTTGTGAGATATATGAAATTCCTTTAATCAATCTATGGAATACATATTATTAATATATTAAATATTATTAAGGGAATTAAAGCATTCAAAAAATAGATAAATTAATTTTATAAATTTAATTATTATCAAACATTAAACAAGTTGTTTAGATAGCTGATTTTACTCAAAAGTCATTTTAGTATTTGCTTATATAAAAAAAAAAGAATATTCATTATAAACTAAGTAAAAAAATTAGAAAAAAATGATAACTCTTTAATTAAAAGTTCAATTTAATTTGAGTTTTTTATGACTTTTTAAAATTATTCTTTCCTACTCATATTTTATTTATATACTTTTTACTTAGAAAATGAGCAGTTACAAAAAATAAAAAACAAATATTTACACTCTTAAAAAATGTTTTTATTATTATTTAACTTCAAACAAATATTTAAAATAATTTTACATATTTAAATTACCTAATACTGTGCAGCATTATTCAGATTAAATTTTTAACCCCGATTCTTTTCTCAGATAAAAATGTCCTTCTTTAACTATATGTCATAAAATTGCTCATATGTCATAAAAAGGGATTGCAAGCCATAGCAATACGATTAAACATCAAATTTCTCAACAGGAAATTGTCATCTTAAATCTGTCCTTTTCCACATACTGTTCTCCCTGTGGACTTTATTCTTCATTTCAAGTAATCCCTTTCCAATTTCCGATACTACTATTTTACTTTAAAGTTATCGTGTCAGATTACTCTTCTCATCTTTAGATAAAATCTCATGTAATGACTTCATAAAAAAGTCTTGAACTGGTATTTTTCAAAAGATTAAACTTCCTTTATCCTTACTGGGAAACTTTCAAAGCCCCCTTCCAATAGATAGAAGTTTTTGATAATTTAATCCTTCAGAAACTCAAGAGGTTTATAAAGAGCTATCTAATACTTTTAAAAACTATGATATAGAATAAAAACTGCAGATAAATGAACCCAGTAAACGTGTTCATTGAAATAAAATTTAATTTACGATTTCAAAAAATACTAGAGGAATCTAACTGCCATACAAGGACAAATAATAAAGAAATTGTTTACTTGACGTTCTATTTAACGTATCCGACTACTATCGGAACCATGATTTTGCAATAGCGTATAAATGGATAATATTTAGGATGTTTAGTATCACTTAGATTAGAAAATGTATATAAAATTGTTTAAAGAATAATATTAGAATAAAAAAATATTTAAGCAGAATATTTTGACAAAAAATGAACATAGAATGACCCATTTTCAAAATATTCTCCTTTTGTGAAAAATGCTTCTATTATAATAATATTTTGCCTGTATGTAGCTCAAATCTCTGTACAGAGGCTCAACTAGAATTTTTGAAATATATAACTTAGAAGTAGTTTAATCCATGTTTTACGACAAGAGATGGGAGAAATTTTAAGAAAAAAACGCCAATAATTATTTCAATGGATCGTAACTCTGAAAACAATATGAATGTTTCAAAAATCATAGTTGAGACTCTGTACAGAGATCTGATCTATATAAAGGCAAAATATTATTATTTTAGAAGCACTTTTTATAAAAGGGGAACATTTTGAAAAAAGGTCATTTTAAGTTCATTTTTTGTCGAAATATTGCATTAAAAATTTTTTTTCACAAAATGTCTTTAAGACAATTTTATACATTCATTCTAATCTAAGTGACATTAAATATCATGCAAATTATCCATTTATGCACTTTTTAAATATCCGAACGTAGTCGGGTATCTTAATAAGCTTTAAGGTTGCAGTGGACAGTATTTTTTTTAAAGTCGTTAGATACATGCTTCGAATGTTGCCAGCTTGTATTTATTTTATAACTAAAACCATATAAAAATTTTGGTGAGAAAAGAATGAGCAGTTTTTAAGAAGTTTAAAATTAAAATTTTCTTTAACACAAATTTAAAAATTTTCAATGCGTTTCAATTTTTTTTTAATTTCAAATTTTTACCTGATTTTATTTCTTTAAGTCTACAGTAATCTGTAAATTCTTTTTTAAATTTGTTACATACATGCTACAAACTTTGTCTATCTGTGTTTATGTTAAACCATATAAAAAATTTGGTTATAAAAGAATGAGTAGTTTTTAAGTAATTTAAAATTAAAAAAATAAGGTAACTCGATAATTTAAAAAATTTTGAAATGTGAATTTTCTTCTTAAATTTCAAATTTCCATCTGATTTAACTTTTTTAAATGTTAAGAAAATTAAGTTTTAAGAAATGATTAAGAGTGTTATTAAGATATGAAAGAAATCATTGTGCCCGAAGAAATAAATCCTTTTTTTTATTCAGTTATTAATTGATGGTATTAATTTCCTTTTAACGCGATTCTTTTAAAGAGATACACGAGAAAAAACTTTTATTATAACGGAATGTATTCAAATAGAAATAACTATTATTTCTTTAAGTACATTAAATGCAGTTTAATTTGAACTGTTAATAGTTAAAATTAAAATTAATTAAAACATAAATTATTACAACCACGGTAAGAAGAAATAATATATTCTCAAAAGTGGTATCATACAATGTAATCTAAATAACGTATATTAATATGTAAAATTGTATTAAAATATAATATACAATCCTTACACCAAAATTTTTACTCCCTGTATACAGGTTTAAAATGTGTTTAATACGCTTTGAAAGTAGCAAAAAAATTGGAGTTACAGTTTTTTTATGATTGTGGTATGATGGAAAATTCTGTAGATATTTCTAAAATACAATTATTCTTAAACTTTATATTTCAAACTTTTAAACTTATCATTCATTACATTGTGTGCGAAGCAGTGTTTTAAACTTTTCCCCCTATTTCTTATTCTTATCTGTGTGAAGTAAGAAATATCAAGGAATTGCTTCTAGTTTCATATTCACAGAAATTCCCTGCGGCAATATGCTCATCATTTTGAACGTCTAGTGAAAGAACTTTCTCGAGAAGAACCCTCCTCTTCAAATGACTCACAATAGGATTTGGGACGAGGATTGTTTGTAGATATTCTTGAGAAAAGAGTCCCAAAAAAAGAGAGTAGAATAAGAATAGAAATTCACTATCATTATATCGTTGAAGTATACAAACAGATATTAAAATACAAAATATGTATGACGCCTTACAAATATATATTTTTAAAAGAAATTAAAATAACTAACTTTAGTTATAAATTTTTAAAAGAAGCAAGCTAATAAAAATATGTCAATTAATAATGTTGTTTTTTTTTCTTACTGATCTTTAATTTTTCTATTTGAATAAAGTCATAAATATTAGAAAATATATATTTCACGTTACAGAGGAAAGGTTTTTTTCACTTATTTTGGACATTGAGTTAAAACAGGTGTAAAACACACAAAAAAATAAAATAGAATAAACATCGCTTTAAAGCATCATTAAACATCATTAAAATTCAAGTTATTCTTTCCTTGAGTTCAAAATATTGTGATAAATATGTATAACATTTTCAGCCAAAAATGATTTTTTCTTTCTACCTTCTTACAAATGAAGCGGAGATTCATTCGCATAGTAGTAATAAAAGTCTTCTTTAGAGTTTTCTACAGGAAAAATAAATGTATAATGCACATTTTTTGGATTGTTAATATTTTTAAAAATATTCAATAATTTATGTATGATGTTTTATGTTGCTTTCAAGTTCGATGCAAATAATGAATCAATTATTCAAGCATCTCTAAGTAAATGTTTCCCAACTACAACAAAAGTTGCTACCATAATATTTTCTACCCACAGCAAACATATGGATAAATTTTGATTTTACAATTATATATATTTATAAATCTTAAAGATCTATCTATAATATAATCTTTTAATGTGTTTTAATCATTTCTGAGAAAAACTGTACATATGAATATTAGAATGAGTGTATTTTGTAACGACTATAGAAAACACTACAGAATACTCAGAAAAAAAATTCTTGAAATGAATATTGGCTTTCTTAAAATATGGCCGATAGTCAGATTAAAAACATTTCAAAAATAAAAGTAAGGTTGAAGTTTCTACTACTAAAAAAGATCTAACAGTAGTATATGAAATTTTTGCATAATATTATTAGGAAGAGTTAATACCTATTATTTCAATGCACTTGTCAATTTCCTGTACTTATATACAACAAACAATGGTAATCAAATTTTCATAAATTTATGTAATCATTGGGAACAGGCTAAGATATTTCCATATTAAATACAAACTGCTATTCTCAATATAACTGTACTTATGAAAAATGTTTCTATATAATTATAAACAAATTTTCGAAATTTTGATTCTTATAATTTTTAAAATTTAGTTTTTGATTGATTGCGTTTTAAAGTTCTTAATAAATATTATTGAATTGCTGCTCTGATCAATCTTTGTTTTACAATCATATTATAACACTAAGAGTTTTAGATTTTTTAACATCTTATTTAATCTAGGATGGAGAATTTACTAAATATAAACAGCTCCATAATTTAGAAAATTCGATGTAAAATTGTATTTAATTGAGGTGAGCAATTTTTTTATTTGTTTTATATTTAAAGTCAAATTATAACAATAAGTAAAATGAGCGTTAAATCATTCAATAGTATTTCAGAAAGCTGCAAATACGTCCTTAATTTCAAAGTAATACATTATATCTAATGAAATATGACTTTTCTGATTGGTAAAACGGAAACGTAACTCAAATTCAATATTTTTCTAATTACGCTAAAGCAGTTTTATCAATTAGAGAAATCGCTTTCAAGTCTTCAACTTCAAGAATGATTATTATCTAATTCCTAATGAAAGTTGACAGATTTTCTAAATATTATTTCGGAGATTTGAATTACCATACTAATGCAAGTTTAAAACTTATTTGTTCTTCTTGTGAGACTTTAAATGTCAGCAATAATGAATTTGAAAGAAATTAGGGAATATTATTTTGTTTTGTTTCAATGTTTAAAGTAATTAATTTTGGTAAGTTTACGGTCGGAGAGGATGCACTTTTTCATTTAAAAATTACCAGTTAGTTTTTTTTTCCAGAAAGAAAAAAAATATTATTAAATTTTTATTATTCTCGATTTTACATTTCTATAAAAATCAGCACATTTTATTATGCTTTGAATCAAATCTTTATTTTTATGATTTACATTATTCTCAATGCTTTTGTCTTTTTCTATAAATCTAAATGAGATGCTCCAATCCTACTTTTAATAGGAAAAATTGCATGCTAATGAAATGTTTCAAGATTAGAAAAACACAGATATATATATCATAACAATCCCGAATTTTCATAAAAATCTTGGCGTTGAAAATGTCTCCCGATTTTATTTCAGGCTCTTTGACATATACATACAAATGACAGCCTTTACAAAGTTATGCAAGAGAAGTTATTGATATTGATACATATGTGTTTGAAGCTCAGTTGTCCATTGAATAACATCAAAAGTCTTCAGAATTGTCATGAGAAATTAATTTAGATTTTATCATGAGGTGTTTTAATGACGAGATGTGAATAATAAATAAACTTAAAAATCAATTTCGTATACAATGGGAAAAAAATGTGTAACTTAATAAAAATGTTAATAAATATACATTAAAATAAGTAATATTTTATCATCAATTTTTAGATTTATTTCGCATTTTTTAATTAAAATTTAATATTTTTTCTATTTAGTATATGACTATGGGAACTGATATATTAAAACTGTAAATTGAACCAATATTTTTCTATAAAAGAAAAAGTGTTTTTATAATTTTCTAAAAGATATAGTGAGAGAGAAATGATACTAATGTATATAAAAAAAACTTAAATGAAAGGAAAAGAACAATAAATGGACGCTAAATCTGTAAAGAGATAAAATGCAATGGAAATATTTTAATTTGAATTTCAACGTATGTGACTCTCCTTTGTGTTCTAGAAAATCTAATTTGAAAAACATGAAATATAGTTTTGAAACATGTATTCTCTCGCGGAATAAAAATGAACCTGAATAAAAAATCTCGTATTTAAATAAATGCATTTTTATTCATTTATTACACAACATATTCACAAAAAATATTTAAAAAATGTTTTTTAAATAAATGTACAGATAAATCCATTGAAACTTTTTTATAAATCATGCACTAGTCATCGTATAAATGCATTTTTAGTTTTGCACGAATACAAGATTTTTCTTGATTTTCCAGAAACAGCATAATCTTTTAAAGCACGAAATGAGGCTACAACGCAAACATACATTACATGTTTCTCAAAACTTAAATAAAACTTATTCCACTGCAGTAAATAACAAATTTTCTATCTTTAAAAATGTATTCGTGTTACGAAAATCTCAAATTGCGCTGTTCGCATTGCTAATCTATAAAATAAACTTATTGATTTAGTAATCATGTTAAAATGGAAATGGAAAACGAATTTTAGCTCGTTTACTTGCTTAGTAATATTCTTAGATTATAGCAACCTCTTTTATTGGTATAAAACAGAAATTTGCATTCATGATAAGAAAAATCATTCAAATAACTTTTGCTTCTTTTTTTAAAAAAAATTCAGCAATCAAACATTGGACATTTCATTTATTTAAAAAAAATTGCAGTAATATGCGACACGTGATTTTATTATTTACTCGTTTCATGTACTTGACAACCATGCCAAACAAAGACATTTTCTATCACAATATGGTTATTTTGCTGCAACTATCTAAAGTTACTCACTTTATCTTTAATAAAGACTAAACTTAAAAGGGAAAAACATTTCACTAATGCTCTGTAAGATACAGATGCAACTTAATTCACATTTTGAACGGAAAACACTGCAGCTTTCACAAAAACATTTTTGAGGGACTTCCCGCAATGTGATGGATAACTCTAATTTGTTTCTTTTTAGGCATTCACAAATGTTTTTCCAGTATTTTTTTGCAATTGTTCATTTATTGGAGGATTGTATGTCTGTATTTTGCACATTTCCATTTAAATCAGCGTTTCTCAATCTATGGGGCATGCCACTCTAGTGGGGAAGGAGGAGCTTATTGGAAAGTTGATAAAAAAAAGGTTATTTAAAAAATTATTAATTTACTGAAAGTAAACAAAATAGATTCCGATTTAATAAAAAAATAAAAATCACAGATTTACACTGAGATAGTACATTTGTAAATGTATAAGTGTTCTGCACAAGCTATTTTTTTAAACTTAATTTAGCAATTCTAATTTAAGAAAAAAATTTGATAATTACCAATTACCCCATGAGCTAGTCATGTATAAAATTATATACAGAAGTTAACACTTGTCTTGATAATTTGTATGATTTATAATTAATATCTTAATTGTCAATTAAAGGCTGCGCTATTTGTTCCCAATGTCATATTTTTCCACTTAGGCGCGCATATGGTATGTAATAGTATGGGGGTGGGAGTGGAAAGGAATAAATAGCAAATCTTCTGAAATAAGTAAATCCTTAGCGAACAATGTCAAGGTCCTTTTATTGCATTCCAAGGACTTCGGAATAATTATAGGGATAACAGTGCACAGAAAAGATCGTACTTCGGAAAGGCGTGCATATACGTCCTTGGCATTCAATACTTTGGCTGAGCGAGACGCTTGCTTATGCTACAGGCACTTAAAGGGTTTATGTCGTATATAAAGGTATTAGCGTAAAAGTATAGTATTACTGAATTCAATGCATTGTTATTGTACGGAAGAGGGAGGCACGATGAAAGTTATGATTGAATATTGGTTCGCAAATTTTGAAAGTTTGAGAAGCATTGATTTAACTAGTATCGCAATTGATATATTTGAACAACTATTTACGTAATGAAAGTTTGTAAGCCGTATCAAATTTTCTTGATGAGGAACACAAATAAAATATCATTCAATTTCATTTTACTTAAATTCCTTGCTCGTTTAAAAAAATAAACTAATGCAAACTCCTTTTTTGCATAAATATTTCAATAAAAAAATTTAAAAAACTACATAGTCTGTGGCAGTAGGTTGAATATCGTTAATACCCTTTACAAAATAGTTAATCACCAAATGCGATTACAAAAAATACAGGAATACTTCATGCATGATTATATTTGAAACATGATTTTTGAGTTTTAAGGCATATATATATATATATATATATATATATATATATATATATATATATATATATATATATATATATATATATATATATTAACATGAAATAAAAATTGTACTGTTTATGTTGATATTTATCACATGATAAGATATTGAAATACCTAGATTTTAAAATGCAAGTAAAACATTTTTATTTAATTTTTATGTATTTTAAATCACACTTCCAATTATTTTTCTTTAGGTAAGATTACAATATAATGAAATTATTTATATACTTTCATTACAATCAAAATAACGAAAGGACAATTTAACTATCACAGCAAATAAAAACGACTTGTAAAGCATTAAGAGTTTTGATGATGCAGCAAAAAGTTTTTTTTCAAGGAATTGGAAAATTAATACTTATTTAAAAATAAATTCATAGTTTCTGAAATCAGAACTTGAGAGTGGAATTTTTCGTAATCTAAAGACATGATTCATAATCTCAAAGCTATCAAGACATTGATATTTTTGACATCGTTGTAGAAGTAATACTTGTTTTAAAATAAATTGAAGAAATAGGCACAATAAAGCAACTATATGAGAAGAAAAAAATACATCATTATTTATCAAAGCTAAAAGATATCACGATTGAAGTTTCAGTTTGATTTCTTTTTTTTTTTTTTTTTTTTTGTACTTACCGTTTTCACGTAATGTTTTGAAATAGGATAAAACACTGATTTCAAAATTAAAAAAAATCAAATTATATTATTACATTGAAATTTTTCTGTAGCGTAGAGAGCAGCACGTTTGGAGTTATCACTCATTTTTGTTTGCATTAATTTTTAGTACAGTAAAAATTGTTCTTCATATTTTCCATCATTCTTTGAGTTATTTTCAATGAAATTAGTTGAATAGTTTCAAGCCGCATAGTTACTGAATATTTTTGTGTTACAAATATATATATATATATATATATATATATATATATATAAAAGACGCATTTTTTGTCTGTTTTTCTGTTCCTTTATAACTCAAGAGCCAGACAATCAAATAACGTGAAATTGGGTACACGTACACAAAATTACATGGGAAGGTTCTTAAATAGGTTGTGCGTTCATAATTCTATCTAATTTTTTTAAATTAATTTTTAAGTGATTTTCCAGTACTATGACGTCACGTTTCTCACTAAGTGAAAAATGTATATTTTACACGCAGTTTTTCAAGATTTTTACATATTTTACTATAGCTTTGTTTATTGGTTGGAATATTTATTCAATTTTTCTATTCTTTGATATTTAATTAGGATTATTTTTCGAATAAATCATTTTTTAAAGGATTATTCTTTTAACAATTAAAATTTTGTTTTGCTTCTTTGGCAACATTTAGATATTATCACGGGATGTTTATGTGTGTGAATTTGCTTACAAATTACAACTTATATTTTCAGTATTTTCTCGGATTATAATTTTGACAAACTAAAACTTCTTATTTATAAGGGTATTTCCGTTCTTATTACTGCAATTAACGTAAGTATAGTATTTCCGTTTTCGTTATCTGTTTTAGATAGTATGAAATTAATAATTTTTTGCAATTTCATGTGTCTTTATTTTAACCTTTAAGGGTATACTATTGGCTTCAGTGCATAAAATTGCCTTGCAGAAAATCAAACTTGGGTAATCATACTGCCCAAGCAAAAGCATTTTTGGTAGTAATTACATATCAAACTGGAATAGGCATCAGAGAATGAGCAAAATATACAAATAGCTTAAATACCTGTTGAGGAAGCAGGTAATCAGTCGTAAGATAAATTATTTTTGGTACTTATGTACTATCCTAACAATCGCCAACGTTCAAAATTACTTGCCAAGTTGGCAACCCCGATTTCACATGTCATATATATGCTAAATTGTGAATCATGTGCTTCGTTTCATATAATGTCACCAATAAGTTGCGGTTATATGTAAGTTCCTTATTTTTCAAATTATGCTTTTGCATTGATAAAGTTAGTTCAGTTCTTTTTATGTCAATTAATGTTAGTATTGTACTTCATTTTTGAATTTATTTTTATGCTCGGGATATATATACTTCGGATAATTTTTTTATTTAGTACTTACGTATTATTGCACAATCACCAACGCTCAAGACAACTCGCCACTTTGGCAATCCCAACTTTGTATGCATTGAATTGGAAATCATGTGCATCATTTTGTATAATATCATCAATAGGTTGCAATAATACGTAAGTACCTTTAATTCTGTGCATTACTATAACATTAGACTGGCCGCAGCATAACAATTTGGCGTGATTTCAAAATCATGCCAAAAATGAGTAGCCAACCAATATGAAATTAATATTATGAGTATTATCATAGCCTGTTTTATCTTTCCCTCCAGTAATCTTTAATTAATTTAAATATATAAGTTTTGTTTTTTTATATTTTAGTACTTACATTTTTGGGCGATTATGTAATGCAAATATTTTTTTACACATTGCGTTGTCTTTGGCAGAATTAATCAGTGGCATTTTTCTTTCAAATATGTTTTTTTATTTGTTTTTGGCAATTTTAAAAATTTTGTTTGATGCCTGTCTCAAATGCAAATAGCAAAATAAATATTTTACAATATATATATATTGTGTTTGTACAAAAATGTTTACACTGATTTAATCAAAATATTGAGCCTTCTTTTATTTTTCATATATTTATAAGATTTAATTTTATGTTATAACTAGCTAAAAGGTGGGCTGAAAAGTTCGTAGGCTGACACATAGATGGCACTAATAGTATCAAATCCATATGATTTTTAGTTAGCCCTAACCTTCAAAAGACGCATGTATAAATTTGACAGCTGTTGCACTATTAGTATCTGAGTTATAGCATTTTTAGTGAAAGAACTTTTGTTAATTTGAAAAAATGGATAAAAAGGAATTTCGTGTGTTTATAAAGCATTGCTTTTTGGCGAAAAAAAATATTCTTCATACCAAGGCTTGGCTTGATAAACATTATTCGGACTTTGCACCAGGAAAATCAACCGTAAAGAAGTGGTTCGTTAAATTTAAACAAGGCGAGATGAGCACCGAGGACGATGCACGCAGTGGACACCCCAAATAGGCTGTTACCGACGAAAACATCAAAAAAGTCCCCGAAATAATTTTTGATAACCGTAAAGTGAAGTTGATTGAGATAGCTGAGACCCTAAAGATATCAAAGGAATGTGTTGGTCATATCCTGAATGAATATTTGGATATGCGAAAGCTCTGTTCAAAGTGGGTGCCACGCGAGCTCACAGTCGACTGAAAAACAACAACGAATCGATGATTCTAAGCAGTGTTTGGAGCTGTTTAATCGTAATAAATCTGTATTTTTGCGTCGGTATGTGACGATGGATGAAACATGGCTCCATCATTTCACACCGGAGTCCAATCGACAGTCAGCCGAGTGGACTGCACGTGATGAACCAACTCCAAAGTGTGGAAAGACACAAAAGTTGGCCTGTAAGGTTATGCCATCAGTATTCTGGGATACTCATGTTATAATATTTATTGACTATCTTAAAAAGGGAAAACCATAAACAGCGACTATTACGTAGCGTTATTGGAGCGTTTAAAAGACGAAGTCACGGAAAAGTGGCCTCAATTGAAGAAAAGGAAAGTGCTGTTTCATCTAGACAATGCACCGTGTCACAAATCAATGAAATCGATGACAAAATTGCATGAATTGGGCTTCGAACTGCTTCTACATCCACCGTACAATCCAGATCTGGCTTCCCGTGACTTTTTTTGTTCTCAGACCTCAAGAGGATGCTCGCTGGACAGAAATTTTGCGCCGATGAAGAGATAATCGCTGAAACTGAAGCCTATTTTAAGGCTGAAGTCAAATTGTATTATAAAAATGGTATCGAAAAATTGTATGGCCACTATAATCGTTGTATTGCCCTCGAAGTGAACTATATTGAATAATAAAATCAAATTCTATCAAAACATTTTTTTTCTATGCTAGCCTACGAACTTTTTAGCCCACCCGGTATATCCAGCTAAATGTTGCTGACTCATTCAGCTTTAAAAGACTGGTACACCATAAAGTATGTCATGAGGCTTACAAAAGTAATAATACACAAGATAATTCAAATAAATCTATATCTATATACATATAAGACGCATTTGTTGTCTGTCTGTTCCCTTATAACTCAACATCCAGACAACCCAATAATGTGATATTTGGTACACATACACAAAATTACATGAGGAAGGTTCTTAAACAGGTTTCGTTCTATTCCAACCTTACTCTGGCCTCCTCCAGCCAAAAGTAGAGCTCCATGTGCCTGTTCTGAGCCATGTGATAATGAACCAAAAAAGGAAATCATGCAAGTTGGTCATCGTGAGTGATTTTGAATGTTTTTTTGGTGATGACGATCTAAGTAAAAGGGATGGTCATACATGTATAGGGTGGGAGAGGGGGACAGGGGTAGGACCCCCCTCCCTACAGAACCATGTTTGTAGGAGGAACTTTACCTCCAGCAGTCATCTTGCATGGGGAAGGTTCTTAAACAGCTTTCGTTCCATCCCAACCTCACTCTGGCCTCCTCCAGCCAAAAATAGTGCTCCATGTGCCTGTTCTGAGCCGTGGGAACATTTTAGAAAAAACTTTACTAAACAAAAGCGGCAAGTAAATGCAATACTTCTTTGTTATATTTACTTTACTGCAAGCAAATACTGCAACAAATACACTACTTACTACATTACATTCCATTCCTTCATTCACAGGAATGCATTGTCATCTTTTGCTACAGTCATGCCTATGAGAAAAAGGGGGAGTCATGGAAGGAAAACAGTCAAGTCAAATGCCGTAGAGCATACACGTGCAGCAGAAGCTCCTGATGAAAAAAGAGCAAGACTCCAGGCAGATCAGGTCCGTCACAGTCTTGCGAGAGCAGCTGAAACTCCAGAACAATATCAAGTGCGACTCCAGTCACAACAAGTTCGCCAGAATGCATCCAGAGCAGCTGAAACACCTGAGCAAAGGCAATCACGTCTCCACGATGATCAGGTCCGCCACAGAGCTGCCAGAGCAGCTGAATTACCTATTCAGCATGTCGTACGTCTTCTTGGCTTAAGAAAAAAAGAGAAACATTGCCATCACTTTGAAATGGAAACCGCAAATGCATGATGGTTTCGTGTACAACCCAAGATATGACTATGAAAGTAACAATCTTCTTGACATTGGCAGAATATCAAATGCTTGTCTTAAGTGTAGTGCACTTAAGTGGAAAGGAGAAACTCCAGGCATGTGCTGCTCCAGTGGTAAAGGCAAACTGCCACCAATTCTAAAGCCACCAGAACCATTGTGCAGTCTGTTCAAGGGTGAAACTGCACAATCAAAGGACTTTGTGAAACATAATCCATCATTCCCTCCGACAACACCATACAATTCAAGAGATTACAATTCCCTTTGAAACTCTGCTTTGCCATGACAATCAACAAGTCACAGGGCCAGTCTCTTGGAATTGCTGGTATAGACTTGCAGACACCATGCTTTCTCATGGGCAGTTGTATGTGGCCTGCTCCAGAGTGGGCAAAGAGAAAAATCTTTTTGTACACACTCCAAATGGAACTGCCAAAAATGTGGTATATCACATTGCTTTAAGATAAATATACCCTTTTATTGTATGCAAATAAACAGTTAAGTACGCTTCTACAGAAGACCTTATTTTAAACCCGGGCAAAACCGGGTACTTGCAGCTAGTATATATATATGTATGCATTACAATACGGCGCATCGATATTAATTTTTAAGTGCTTTTTGTCCATAATTTTGCCAAGAATTAGTGCTCTTTACTCACACATAAATACAAAGAATCAACATAAATGCATTTGTACATTTATTTGTTTGTTTTCAGTTTTTCTTCTAATTTGAAGTCAAGCACTTTGCTTACTGTATTGAATCCTGTAAGCAATCTATATAATTAAAGGTGAGCAAAAAGAGAAATTCTATTTAGAAAATTGCTCAAATAATGAACGTCAACAACAATTTTCAATTCAAGCAGACTAAATAATTCAGCTATCACATACTTATTCACTTCAGTTCGTGAGCTCTCAGAAAAAGCCATACACTATAATTACAGTGATGCATACAGTTTTTTTTTTGCGACGCAGTAATATGCGGCTATTTCAGGTTTTTTTTTATCTCTGTTACTTTCTACTTATTGGTGTATTTCGTCCATCCTTTTCTCATAAGGAAATAAATATTAAACTCACCATAAAGAGAACACGAAACAACAAATGTATTTACCTAATCGATAAAGGTGTCTAACTAGTGTTTGAAAGAAAATTTCAGGGAGAAAAATGATAATCAATAGTTTTCTTTTTTAATTTGTTATCAGTATGACAGTGTAGGCATTGCTTTTTTTTACTAGCTAACAGAGGAAATTATACTTCTTCTCAAAGCAAGCGTACACAAATGCGTTACACAATTTTGAAGCAAATTTTCTCCAGAATTTGCAAACATGCATTTCTGTGAACAAAAATTTTTGTCTGAATCAGCTTATTCCATCTAATGTTTGATAATGTTATCTAAAACAGTGTTTGTCAAACTGTGGGGTGCGTCCCCTAGGGGGGTGGAAACCCTACCGGGGAAAGGAGCGAGTATGTCGAAAACAAAACATTATTTAAAAGAAATGTAAATTTTTGAAAGAAAGCAAAACGAAATTCATTCTGATACAGTAAAATATAAAATATGCATTTACACTAATATAATACATTTTTAAATGTTTCCGTACTGCACAATGTATATTTGATAACTAATTTAGCTATACCAAGTTAAGAACTTGTTTAATAATTACCATTGAACGCATGGTATAAAATTAGATACAAAATTTAATACTTATCTTGGTAATTTTGACGATTTCAAACTAAAGTCGTATTGCAGGTTTGGCGTCGAAGTATATTATTATTGAATTCAATAGAATGCTATCGTATGGAGGGAAGGAGTGCAATGAAAATTACGATTAAAAAAATTGGTTCACAAACATTGAAAGTTTAAGAAGCCCTGACCTAAAGCAATGTTTCGCATAAAAATATATAAATCACATTAGAAAAAGCACTCAATATAAGTTGGCCACAAGAATCTGATTTTAAATGATACCAATCAGTTTTAAACAAATTTGGAGTAAGCAGAAACTTGCTTTTTAATTTTAAATAGATTGCTTTTATCAAAAAAAAATCTCTATTAGAAGAAGCGCTAAATATTTCCAGTAAATGTCAATTGTCTGTACCCTTATCCCTTTCCAAATGATCTTTCCTGAATATAAAATACAACAGAAAAGAAAAAGTTATTTAAAAGAGGAAAAAAGTAGCTTTTTCCTTAAAGAATATTTTTAAATTGTCTGATTAAATTATAATTTATTTTATAATGTTGTTTGGAGCTAGAGAAAAATTAATCATGTATAAACTTAGTTGTTAAACATTCGATGCTTTATTGTTATAAAATTTAATATTATATTTGCAGCTTTTATGATAGTATTGAATGATACGAAATGAAGCAACGAGGAGAATTTATAAAAATTATTTTAATAAGCATATCAATTATATAAAATAAATTGATATATATAATATAAGAAGAGTAAAATAAGTGGTAAAAAACGATAGAAAATTATAAACATTTTTATATTGAAACGCATAATTCCAACTGTAATTAATATTTATAGATATATAGTTACATATAAAGTTTTTTTACAGATTAATTGAAATGCTGTGCTTAAAAATCTATTAACAAAAGGATTGAAATATTTTTTTTAAAGTCGAACCTATAATTTCTTTAATTTGATTTTTATCCAAAATTATAATGTCTTAGAAAAAGGTAGATTTTTGAGAAGTTATACAAGGTATGCTATTCAACTATAAGATGCCTATTTTATATAATAAAAATAATACCCGCAATTATAACTGCTACAATTCACAGAAAAAAAGGCTTTGTGTATGTGTAAGAATTATATATGTCTATTGTTTCCACTTAGTGTGTGATTCCACTTTGCTCTAGTTGCAGTCAACCATTAGTATAGAAATTATTTGATATTTATTGATTCGAAGTTTACAATGAATATATCAAATGATAGATATGTTGAAGTAAAAATAGCACGAGATGATTGGTAGTTGTAAATATTATGAAATCATTGTACGCCATACTTTTCATGAAAATAAAATAAAAAATCATCAGTATATATTTATATTGTAGAATTACTAGCTCGATTATTGTGAATATCACAACAATCTATATGAGACAGATGAATTAGCAGCATTCAATAATACAATCGTTTTCGTTTCTATTTATTACCACTGCTTGACAATTTATATAAAGAAAAGTTACTATTTGATTGAAATGTAAAAAAAAAAAAAAAAACTGCAGATATACAAATTCTCCAAGTTTAAGGATTTCAAGTGTTTATAATAATTTTATTGTACCATTATAATCATTGATATGCAATTGCGTCTTATTTTGGTGTTTTCATTTTGTTTTCGGAATTTTACCACATTTATAAAATAAATTCTACGTAGAAATATATTCAAAAGAACTGTCCAGGAATTAGAGTATATTAACTCAATTGAATATAATTAGTAGTTGAGCTTGTGAAAGTAAAGTAGCTCAGTAGTTATAGCTAGTTCAGAAACTGTTAGTAATCACTAAGGGGATTTCTCTTTCATTACGTTCAGAAATTTGGTGGTAAGCGAACAATTAGTACAAAAAATTGATAGCTAAAAACTCGTTTGATTTCTGTTTTCCAATTATTCATGTTACATGACATAATTATGTGTTGTAGTTTCGTAATAAATCTGAGTTAAAATTGTTTCAAAAGAAATACTTCTTTGAAAATTTAACAGAATAAAATGGAAATTAAATCATTATTAGTTTTAGGGAATTTTCATAATTTAAATGGGTAGAGCAGTGTTTCTCAAACTGTGGGGTACGACCCCTTAGGAACGCGTCATAACCCTACGAGGGGCGGGCGAGTATATTATTAAAAAGTCGAGAACAAAGGATTATTTAAACAAAAATTATCAATTTACTGAAAGAAAACAAACAAAATACATTCTAACAAATTATAAAATGCAAATTTGCGCTGATATAATGCACTTATAAATGCACCAGTACCGCACAATGTATTTTATAATTAATTTAACAATACGAAGTTAAGAATAAGTTTAATAATTACCAGAGATCCTATGGGCTTGTCATATATGAAATTTTTACGAAAATCACCACTTATCTTGACAATTTGTATGGTTTATTATTAATCCCAAAACTGACAATTAAAAGTTATGAGATTCACTCCCAAATGCTACCGTTTTCCAAATAGGCGGAGTAAGTGATGTATTGGGGAAGGATGGAAAAAATAAATAAATAAAACCTTCTCTGGAATAAAAGTTAATCCTTCAAAACTCTGTCAAGGTCCTCTTCTTACATTCCAAAAACTTCGGAATAATTTTATTGATAGAAATGCTCAGAGAAGATCGTAATTCTGAAAGACGTATATATACGTCCGGGACAATTAAGGCTTTGGCTGAGTGAGACATTTATATACACAGGTGACAGGCTATAGTCTAATTGTAACTTCAGCGTATAGTTTTATTAAATTCAATGCATTGTTATTGTATGGAAGGGGACGCAAAGAAAATTATGATTGAATATTAGGTCGTAAACATTGAAAGTTTGAGAATCACTGGGGTAGAGACTTCATTTTTTAGCAAATTTAAATATAACAATAAATGTGTTCCTTGTAGAAAATGAATTCATGGAGAACGTTACGTGTAATGAAGGTAAGAACTTATGGAATACAATCTCCAGAAATTTAAGTGTACGTAAGACACACAGCTTCTCTAAACCTAATGATGACATTTTAGGACATTTTATTTCATGGTTTAAGACATATTTCTTAGAGTAGAACTCCTGACCAAAGCATTCCGATTACGGTATATTTGAATTTAATCTATCGGCACCTTATTATGTGTTCAATATTTATTTTCTAGGGTATGGGGCAAAATTTATTCATCTTGGATACTCGTGCATTGTTAACCAAAACAGAATGTCAAAATTCACTGCATCACAGAAAGTTATCCGTCACTTTCTATTAACTTAAACTGCCTCTCGATCAAGGTTTTGAGTCGACAAGTTACCTTAGTGGCTGTGTACTGCTTACACAACTGCTTATAAAATAAATACTTACTAAGCTCTATGGGTAATGAGCTTATGTCGATCTTTACCGTAATTGAAGTCATGGAGAATCATTATAGTGCCCCAATCAGGATTGCTTAGAAAAAGTATCTACTGATCTAAGAATTGATCACTAAATACCTTGTTATATTTATAAATGTATAGAGAACCTTATTTTGTAACTAGGGTATATAATTAGCGAATACCTTGTTGGTTATATGTTACATGGACGTCATTATCTCAGGCGATAGCGTACGTGTAGCGAAATCATATAATCTTATCATTCTTCTTTCAAGTCGGCATAGCTTATAACCAAGAAATATTTCTATTAAATGTACAAATCCCATTTATGCTTATACGGTCTGTGATTATTTAAAGCGTATTGATCATTTCATCCCGTTAAAGCTACCCTCAACAAATGCGTGACAGCTTGAACTAGACGCGGTGTACATTTTATGACAGAAAAATAATTTTCACGAAAATTTGCAACGTAATTATTCAAACATAGCGTTTTAGAAATTTCAAAGTCTTCCTTATATAAATTATTTTTACTTTTAACATGTAATGGGAGAGCTCGTGTAGCCCTGTGATATAGGGTAAAAATGCAAAAAACAATTGATACTGGGAAAAATAGGCCAACTAGGGTTCAAATGAGTTGTATAATAAAATATAAAGCCATTTATAGGATAACGAGTGCAGAATACCATAATAATATTGGATTTTTTTATATTTGAAGAAAATATTTCAAGTTCGTATCCTATTCTGTGACATTTAAAAATGAAGCCTTAACCCCCCTCCCCCTGCTAGGTTCTCTTAAAAAAGTTCCATCGATAGGCGCACGGCATCCCTCATATGCATCCCCTCTCACTTACGTTTGAAGATGCTGCAATCATTTTACTGGTGATATTTAACATTAAAATACATTAGAGATCAATTAATATTTAAAATAGAATTTGCGTGCGCGAGGAGTTGAGAGACAGAGAGAGATTTATACAAAAAAAACAACCAAAAAATAATGGTTAGTTATATATATATCACCGTGTCACCACTGTTTACATTTTAAGATGCTTTGTTGCAGTCTTCACAAATCCCCTTACATTATTCAAGGGGCATAGAACTTTCGTATAATGTGTTTATATCAAATTATAACCATCTCTTTTTACAAAGGGACATTAAACTCTGTACGAGTTCTTGGTGATGTTTCTCTTGTTTTTTTTTTTTTGGTCTTGATGTGGCGTTGTATACCAGATGTTACTTCAATCCTGAGTCAAAAAGAGCAAATCATGTGAATGTTGCATTCAGACCGTCATCGAATGTGTTCATGATCTAGTTTTCTGAGATATGTGAGCGAGGATCTGAGAGATTTTGATTCCCATATAAATATTTTCGGAGTTAATTCCAGCTACATTGAGGATTGAATAAAATACAGTAACCGGCTGGGCACGCGATATTCCTCAGATGTATCTGAATTTCTAGCAAAAAAAATTGAACCAAACAGAAGATCCGAATACTTTGTTTTGAATTATTTCCGTATAAAATTGAAATATACACCATTTTACAGGAAAAAAATCAAAATAATAGATGTAGGGCAGTCATAAAATCTGACGCTGTTGGGCGCGCTGCATCTATCAGATTCAACGACCTTTGCTACCCGAAATATAAAGAAATTACCCTCGCCCTTGACAACGAATCCTAGAGTGAGTGACAAAAGGCAGATAGAAGAAGGAAAGCGTGTTCAAACCAACCGTGTAGACGCAGCACCGAAATCACTTTTCTTACCAATCTGAGCGATTCACGTCCCTAACAAAATATTAAACGCTTAAGGTATACGACTACGTTCGGAACCATGATTTTAAAAAAGTGCATAAATGGATAATTTTCATGATATTTACTGTCACTTAGATTAGAATACATGTATAAAATAGTTTTAAGGACATTTTGACAAAAAAAATATTTAAATACAATATTTCGGCAAGAAATTAACTTAGAATAACCTTTTTTCAAAAGGTTCACCTTTTTTGAAAAATGCTTCTTTTATAATAATATTTTGCCTGTATATAGCTCAAACCTCTCTACAGAGGCTCAACTAGGATTTTTAAAAAAATCATATTATTTTCCGAGTTACAACCAATTGAAATAGTTATCCGTATTTTTTTCTAAAAATTTCTCCCTTCTGTTGTCGTAAAACATGGATAAACCACAGAGGTCTGAGCTATATACAGGCAAAATATTATTATAATAGAAGTATTTTCCACAAAAGGAGAATAATTTGAAAGTGGGTCATTCAATGTTCATTTTTTGTCAAAATATTGTACTTAAATATTTTTTTATTGTAAAAATATTCTTAAAACAATTTTATATACATTTTCTAATCTAAGTGACACTACATATCATAAATATTATCCATTTATACGATTTTGCAAAATCACGGTTCCTAACGTAGTCGGACACCTTAATCCTCTGGGTGGTTAGCTTCTTTCTGAAGAGTTATTCTAAAAGCGTTTACTCTTATTTTGCCGTTCGCTTTAAAAATGCACCAAATTCTTTCCTTTCCCCCTTCTGAAACTTGGGAGGACGAACGGGGACAATTTTATGACTTAGTTCCGTCCCTTTGTCAAGTAAGAACCAAGAGATCAATCGCTTACAGCTAGCTGTTAAGTTGCCTTGGGCAATCTTGTATGAAAGCAACTCGGTCATTTCCGCTATATGTTCAGTCATAGTAAAATTAAAACAAAATGAAGGGTAAAAAAGGAAAAAAAAATGAAATAAAAAATTTGTTAGAAATTGAAAAATAATTATATTTTCTTCAAACAAAATTTATTTTTCTGTCATTTTTTAAAAATTAAAATATATATATATATATATATATATATTGCTATTGCGATTTGAAAAAGAAAAAAAAGCATCCTGTATTCATTTTTGAATATGAGAGTAAGAAAACGCGCTCACTGTCCTGTTTTTTAAAAAAAGTAATGAGATAAAAAGAGCAAAGGCCCTATCTCATTTTTTTAAACAATAAGACAATAAATGGTGCATACGGTGATATACATACGATGATTATATTTATGAAATATAAAACCGATCTTTTTCTATTCAATTATATTTTAATTTAAAATATCATAAAAAAGGATTTCAATACTTTTAATTTATTTTAATAAAAATCATAAAAATGATATTTTTATGTTAACTGAATATTTTTCGGAAAAAATCTAAATTTTCATTCCTAGTGCCCTCCTTTTCGAACTTCTTGTATTAAATAAAAATTTCTTTTCTACATCGGCATTTGTGATGGACATAACACACATTCAGTCAATAATTTTTAATTTTAATGGGGGATATACTTCTTTTTAAATGCGCATGACAGTACTTCTAAACATTTTCTACTCAAGTTTAATTTCTTATCTTTCTGTTACTTTTATTACAAGGAAAAATGTCACACATCGATAACAACATTTTCACACAATTCAGTCATTACAAATTCAATTGTGAGAAAAGTTCTCCCTAATTAATTTTGTCTTTCAAAACAGAACACTTAAAACAATTTTGTTCAGTGAAGTTAACCGACAGTTAAACAATGTATCCATACCAAATTTTAAAAACAAATTTAACATTTGGAAATGTATCCTGTATTAAATTTTTTGATTATACAAAATTATTTCCTGCTGTAGGGAAGACATAGTATGAGATGTGGTGTGTAGTTTTAAAATAATGTTTTCATACGTATAGACTATTTTTGAAAATTTAAATATCACTGAAGCTGATCATATAACTGCAAATGAGCCTTATTTTAATGGGTGCTGGTATAAAAATAAACACTTTACTATTAAACAGCATAGGACTTTATATTCAATATCAAACTATTCGCAAAATGGCTTACAACTTCGATTAAAATGGTAAAAAAAGAAACTGAAATATAAATTTATCTTACAGCAGTCAAAAATATTCATAATATGCAAATATCCTATTCCTCCACTTATTTCAGTACATTTTAAAAACTAGCTGAAAGCAATTTTTTATATTTATTAACGAGGCATAAAATCTAACACAGTTATAAAAATGTCTTTATCATTTTTAAATATACTGCTATAGGGTGATTTTTTTAGAGGCATAGAACTTTAAATTGCAATAAAACAACAATGTATTATTTGATTGACATGAATTTTTTTATTCGAAAGATAATCTTGTGGCATTACATTTTAAATATGATCAAGCAAGGCGTAGATTCGTCGAATGGGCCCAAAACGATATTGCCGTTGTTCCCGATTTTCATAAGCGAATTTTGTTTAGCGATGAATCACACTTCTGGTTGAATAGCTACATGAACAAACAAAACTGCCGCATTTGGAGTGAAGCTAATCTACAAGTATATGTAGAAACACCGTTACATCCAGAAAAACTGATTGTTTGGTGCGCTTTATGGGCTGGTGGAATCATGGGTTCGTACTTCTTCAAAAACGATGAAGGCCACAACGTTACAGTCAATGGTAATCGGTATACAGCCATGATTAATATCTTTTTCATTCCTGAATTGAACAATCATGATGTCCAGGAGCTGTGGTTCCAACAAGACGTCGCAACATGTCACACTGCTCGTGCCACAATCGATTTATTGAAAGACACGTTGGGTGACCACCTAATTTCACGTTTTGGACCTGTGAATTTTCCTGCAAGATCTTGTGATTTAACACCGATAGACTATTTTCTGTGGGGCTATGTAAAGTCATTGGTCTATGCGGATAAGCCACAAACGCTTGACCTTTTGGAAGACAACATTCGCCGTGTTATTGCCGATGTACGGCCACAAATGTTGGAAAAAGTCATCGAAAATTGAACGTCCAGATTGGACTACATCCGAGCCAGCCGTGGCAGTCCTATGCCAGAAATCATATTTAAAATGTAATGCCACAAGATTATCTTTCGAATAAAAAAAATTCATGTCAATCGAATAATACATCGTTGTTTTATTGCAATTTAAAGTTATATACCTCTAAAAAAACAACCTTTGTTATCAGCTTCAGTGATATTTAAATTTTCACAAATAGTCTGCATGTACGAAAACATTCTTTCAAAACTGTACACCACATCTTATACTATGTCTTTCCCACAGCAGGCAGTATTTGTGTATACTCAAAAAATTTAATACAGAATACATTTCCAAATGTTAAAATTATTTTTTATATTTGGTATGGATACATTGTGGAATTATCGGTTAACTTTACTTAACAAAATTGTTTTAAGTGTACTGTTTTGAAAGACAAAATTAATTGGGGAGAACTTTTTTCACAATAGAATTTGTAATGACTCAATTGTGTGAAAATGGAGTTATCAATGTGTGACAATTTTATCTGTAATAAAAGAAACAGAAAGATAAAAAATTAAACTTTATTATTAAATATAATCGGTAATGGATTGAGTTTAAAACAAATTCATACAAGAAAATTTGAAATGATGAGCAACAATAATTAAGAAACATAAGTAATTTATTAATAGAGCAGACTACGTAAACAAAGATATTTTTATGCATTACTAAATTTTACTTGCCTAATAACTAAATTCATTGCGTTTTTAGCAAAAACATTTCGAGAAATTTTATTCGAATTTAGTGAGGTTCTAATAGAAAATGCGCTCTGTTCCGTTTTACAACAAATTCTACCCTCATTGTATATTAAGTTCGAAGTAAACGTTTGTCTAAAAATGGCGGTTGGTCAACATTAGCCAACAAGAGTCAATATTTAATAGGGTTCCATAGTTCTACAGATCGTTAAGGCTATCAACCGAATAAAAGCAAACGATAATGAAAGAGCGCTTTTCTGTTTACTATCATTTCCTTGAAAGCTGTAATGTGGCGCTATTGTTATAAAAATAGCCTCTTTTGTTCATGACTAAATTTTTTTGAGGTAGGTACAGCTAGCTGTTGACACAGAGATAAAAAAAATATTTAGGTTCGCTTTAACATGTGATAGGAGTTTAGTGATTGCCGTTTTGTTTTAGTGTTTTTAAGTTCCAGCGTTTGGTTAGTATGTATTTATTTTATTATTTACTGTGTAAATCAATAACTAATTTGCAGTTTTTGGAGAATGAATGTGATTGGAAATCAATTTAAAATCAACTTTCTTTTAAATATAAGTGTGGGAGGTATACATTTTTTATAAAAACTATCTACACAGCATGAATGCTTTTTACATTGGGGAAAAAAAGAAAAGAAAAAAAAAACCCGTCGAAATTTTTTCAGTAATTTTTATAAAGCATATTGAAATAAAGAATTATTGAATTTTTGCTGATAGAATTTATACTAGCGCGTGTAACAGTGAGGCTGTTTATCATTTAAGAACTCAATTAATCATATATTAAGATATTTTAAAAATGGTTGTGATTTATTGTTTTAAATACATTAATACAAATTGTGAGGTTCATACATAGATATATTTTTTTTAAAAGACACGTCAAGTATTCTACTTTTTGATAAATTTAAGTAATTTAAAGATTTTTTTTTTGAATTTTCTTCCTATGCAGGTCCAGTGTACCATAGGAATTAGGAATGTGAGTAATGTGGTTTCTGACGCTCTCATAGAGTCATGGATTATTCAGATGGAAGGATGTTCATGGTCTTTGATTTGTTGGACAATATATGACGCAAATATGTGACAATAGTCTCAAATTTTCAGAGCTTATTTAAGAAAAAATCAAAAAATATCCATAACTCAAAGAGTTATCCGTAGAATTTAATGAAGCTTATATACACATCATTATACAACGATTAGGAAGACATAAAATAAAATAAAAAGAAATCACCAGATACTTATAGTGCTATAGAAACTAGCATATGTGTACAATGAAATATTCAGATATGTCAGTTTGGTATAGGAGAAATGTGCGATGCTCAAAATTGCTCGGTCTATTAATTCTGTAAAAAGTGCGAACCATTTCTCCTTCAAAGCAGTTGAAAGCTTGGCTTGAGTCCTAAAAGTGCGATTGAGAGCAGTTACACGTCAGCTTAGAGCGTTTCAAACATGCTCGATAGGGGTAAGATCCAGTGATCGGGCTGGCCACCGCATGCACTGAAATACTGCCGGCTCAAGATAAACATCCACGATGCAAGCATTGTGTGGCCTTCCATTATCATCCTGTAACACGAAAGCATCAAGTATTGCCCAGGCAAATGGGCAAACATAAGCATTCAGAATGTCATCTCTATAGAAGGGGGCATTGACATCTCCACGTGGAAAGACGCGGAGGTCTGTGCGTCCACCCAAAGACATATAACACATACACAGACACTGCCTTATTCGTATACATCTCTTTTACGGACGAGTCATGGATGGAAACGAGTTCCAGGTTCTCTCCAAGTAAAAGTATGCCTACTATCGCTTTCGAGGATAAATGACAGTAAAGAGAACAGCCCTCCATTATTCACGCGTCTATTGAACATGTTGACGTGCCCACTACAAACGATCCCCATTATGGCGTTGTGCGAACGAAATGCAAATACCTGGTCACCTCGCATGAAAACTCCGTTCGTGAAGCTTTTAACTCATGGTTGACCTTTGTGGGAACCCCCTGGGTTTCATCCTGGACACCAAGATTCAATTGAGGCTAAGAATTACTAGACGACATTTTTACAATAACAAATTATATTTATTCGCTTGAATCAATTATCAACCTTCTAAATACAAAGATGAATCAATGTCTACGTCAATGGGATTGAACTTTACTATTAAATTAAATCCCGAAATATGATACTAAATAACTATTAAACTCAATATCGTACGGGTTTACCGGAATAAAAGAGGACCGAGAGATGTACGCTTTTTGAAGTACTATCAATCATTAATTTTCCATTAACGCTATTAGATATTTATTCTTACGATCCGATATTTGAACTTTAAATATCCCCTCACTTTTACTACTTCACTCCTTTCAAGTCGGCTCAAACTTTCCAAAGGTAGATCGCTGCCTGACAATCAGCCAGAAACTAATCGCACAATCAACTTGAATCTCCTTAGAACTCCTTCAATGTATCTCTAGGCTCAATAGCCTCTTCCCTGCTAACTTACAACAATCTCCATAAATACTTTGATTCATTTGCATATCCCGGTTTCTCCTTTTAGAGCTGGTTGGAAATATACGCGAATTTACAATCCCCAAAGACGCCCAAGAGTATTAGTGATGAAGTGCTGTACAGATTCGTCACACCTTGATACCAACCTTCCATAAAAAACAGTGAAGAACGATCTGATTTCAGCCGAGTTACGGTATTATTTCTTCGTGCGCATAATGACAAACATCGGTCATCGATAATTGCCATTATGTTCATAAAGAACCTTTTCGATGCCAAATTTTATGATTCTTAAATGGATTCACAGTCAGCCAAATCGAGCCACTTCTCTCTGAATTTGTTATTCCTCTATTCTCCCAATAGTTTGTCATTAGAATTCTTAGGTTAAATGATGCCTGGAGGTCTTTGTTACAACTTCGCTATACCAGATTTCTAAAACCAGACACGCAGAGACAATTGCCGCTTTGCTCTGAGGCATCCATCGATTGACTTATTTTTGGAAGAATTATCGCTATTTTTGTGATCTTTCCTTAACTTTTGATAACTAGTCTAGAATAGAATTTTTAAATAATTGAATCCGGTATTTTTCTACATGTTCTCAAACTAAACAGATGCAAATTAGAACAAGTCTAAAATTTTAAAGAATGAATACGGCGTATTCGATTGGAATCCCTATTCTGCTAAACATTCACTAAGTGCACTATTTTGACTTTTGTGGTCTTACCTAGCTCAATTGGATCCCCAAAAACCCACGATTATTGTATGAAGTTCAAAGAAGAGCTATAATGTCGAGTTTCGTCCGTGTTATTGGGAAATGGTTCTGAAACCACTAAGTCGTTTGTATTTATCCTCGTCTTATTCTAGAAAAACGCTTTCTCGATTTGTTTTTATTTTATTTTACTGAACTACGAGTTTGTTCATTTGTTTAGTGTTCCAGACACAGTGATAGAAGAATAATTTCGAATTAAGCTGAAAAATTCTTCAAGACGGATTTAAAAACAATTTTTTCGATTCAAGATAATCGTAAACCTGGTATTTTGTAGATTCATCAAGCGGGGTTAATGTGTGATTATTTTTTTATAACAAGATAAATATTGCTTCAAGACACATTTACAAATATCTCTTTATAATTTAATTCTTCGTTATAAATCGCTATTGTTTGATATATCTGTTTAGAAACCAGTCATGAATTTACCTTAAAATCCGGCGTATAAGGCGTACCTATACTTCCAAGCTGCATTTTTTTATTTTAAGGTATATTCGCCGTATTTTACGAAGGAACCTGCAATGCTATTTTATTTTAAAGCCATTTATTCGAGGTATTACTCCAGGATTTTGAAAAAATAGTATATTTCAAGAAAAGCAACCCTTTAAGTTCATGAGCTATGACATTTCTTTTAAATAAACAGTATTCATATATTTGAGGAAGTTTCTTTTTATGCACATCCCTTTCTATTTTTGAAGCTATCCTTTTTATACCCGGTGTATAACGCGCAAACATAAATTTCGATCTTATTTTTTGTGTTAAAAGTGCGCGTTATACGCCGGATTTTACGGTACGTGTAGAACGGACTAAATTCCTTTGACATCATAGTCACATAATAACAGGAGCCACGTGTTTCTAGGAAATCTGTTCAAAAACTCATGTGACTTTCAGCTAATCCGATCATACACTTCGTTGTTGCCAAATTACGTTTTTTACAGAAATTCTTTTTTTTAAAGTAATATTTGTCACCCTATTTAGAAATACACTGCTGGTCACCGTAAATGCAACACCCTGAGCGAAGCAAACAAATAACATGATATTTATCACATGCATTAGCGGAGGTGAGGTATGCAAATGATTAGAATTTCAGGTCAGACAAACATCGCACGCGCCGCCTGTGGCGCTACCTCAAAGCGCTATTTAAGGCTTGGGGATTTCGACGATTTCAAGTTCTCGGCAATTGTTTTTTCTTGTGGTTTAACCGCCACAAGCTCTACACTATTTTTTTTATCGATTACATACAATTCTATTGTATGAATTTATTTGTAAATGTGTTAAATATGTATACGTGTTTTGGAAATAACGGAACAAAAAATATTTAATTTCTTAGTTATTTGATGCAGCAATACCTAATTTGCATTTATGGTTAGTCGGTACTTCTTATACCGCTAATGTTAAATTGAGCTTTTTCTTATGTACCTTTTCTCAGAAACTGTAAAATATGAAAATTTCAAATTTTGTCAGTATATTAAATAAACTTTCATATTTATACTGAAGTAAGATATTTAAAACATATTGTTTAGTTTTTTCAAAAACATGCAATGTAAAAGTATCCCTATGAATTTTTGAAAATTTTAATTTTTTTTTTTTACAATAACTGCTCTCTAGCAAAATATTTTGGGAATTTCTAAAAAAAAAGCTTACTTCAGTATATATAGTTACATATCAGTAACATGATGAAGAAATTGCAAATACATCTATTTGCAGATTCTGAGAAGAAGGTACAAGTAGTTTCATAAACATGATTTTGAGAAAATTGCATTTTTAATATGAAATCTGACTCTCTTTCCTCCTTGGATTCTCTTAAATGTATTTCTTCATCTAACAATATAATCGTCGAGATCCAAAAGCAACTTAAAAGCCTAAAAGATAAAAACATCTCAATAGATTTTGCATTTGTTCGCGGACACACGGGCGTTCTTTTGAATGAGCCAGCCGATTGGCTTGCAAAAGCTGCAACCAAGCGCAAAATTGACATTGACGTTAATATTCCTAAATCGTTTTACAAGAAGATCATGAAAGAAAGAATGGTGAAGTCTTGGAACCAAGAATATCTCATTTCTAATAAGGGGAGCATAACAAAGAAATTTTTTCCCACCATTAATAAGACTAGCATGTCATCATTTTTACACTAACTACAAATTAACCCAATTTCTCACTGGTCATGGTAATTTCAAAAGCTACTTGAACAAATTTAATTTAGCTCCTTCATCTTTCTGTGACTGTAATATTGGTGGCGAGGAAAATGTAGAACATGTAATCCTTCTGTGTTCCAAGTATGTCAGAGAGAGAAAGATCGTAAGACTGGCGTTCAAGAGACTCAACATGGATTGGCCACCAAATTTTCACCAACTTCTTTCCACCAGAAGTGTTTTCAAAAATTTCTGTAAATTTGTTGTAACTATTTGTAATTCTTCTTAACTTCATTTTTTTAATTGTTTATTTCCCTTGAATGTGTGTTTAATACTTACTTCTGTAAGCCCCGTGTGATACTTTGTGGTGCACGGGGATTTTATAATTGTTTTCAATAAAAAAAATATGAAATCTCACTTCATCACAAAAATTATGAATTATAACATGCATTTATCCTATTTTATTAAACATTAGCTTCTTCTATATTTATTTTAAGAATTTTTTGTTTAATATTTTAACTCAAATTGCACAGAAAATACATACATAGCATTTTTTCAGTTTTGTCTAACGAGATATTTTGTAGCATTTACATCAATTTTCTCAAATTCTGAAGAATTTTTAACTTTAATGCATTACAAATATCAAGGTTAACCATAAATCATCATAAATATAATTACAAATATCAAGGTTAACCATAAATCATCATAAATATAATGTGAAAATTTATCAATATTGTTTTGGAGCACATTTGGGAAAACATAATTTTATGGCATTTCGAAAGTTTTCATTGGTTTTTTGTATATTGCCAAGCAAACAGTATTTCTAACAGTATCAGATCTCTGTTTCCCTTAACTGGTCAAATGAATTATAAAACAGCCAATATAAAACTATTTCTTTGTTTTTAAACATGAAATGTATGTATGTTTGTGTATTCAACAAGCTTTACAAGTAACGACAAAATCATCAAATACTCCTATGTATCTTTTTCTCAGAAACTATTAAAAGTAAAGACTTCAAATTTTGTCTGAATATTAATTAGACTTTTATATTTATACTGAAGGGAGATATTTCAAACATATTGTTTAATTTTTTCAAAAGCATTCAACGTCAAAGTAACACTATGATTTTTTTTTTAAAACTGTCATTTTTTTTACGATAACTGCTCGCTAGAAAAATATTTTGGGAATTTTTAAAAACCCTCACTTCGGTATATACACCGGTGTGCAAAAATTAAGGACGAAGTCGAAAAATTAGCATATCAGTTGAACGAAGAGGCAGAGCGGACAGAAAGACCAATCAGTAAATTAAGTAAGGTTGATGTACGGTAGTACATGCGCAGATATGCAGGTAGATGTAATGGGGGAGTGTCTGAGTAGTATAAATCATGTTGTCGGTGTAAGATCAGTATTTCTGGCAAATAGATTGCACGCCGTATAGCAGTTAAAATCACACCGAGTTTCTGCCTCAGCGAGAAATGGCGAATAATCAATCTGTTAGACGACATCTGGATGCTTTTACCCGAAGTCGAATCATTGGGAAGTTGGAGGAAGGCCGCAGTGTGACAAGTGTGGCTGCAGAGTTCCGAATTACTCACAGCATCATTTCACGACTTTGGAGACAATTTCAAACTACAGGAACAGCTATCCGGGGGCTCAGTAGTGGTCGTCCACGAGGAACCACACTCGCAGATGACCGGTACATTGTCTTACAGGCTAGAAAAACTAGCGGCAGACAGCGGGAGAAATCGCTAGAAACACGACACGGGCGACTGGATGACGATATCGCGTTTTACCGTGGCCAGAAGACTGCACGGTGGTGGTCTGTTTGCACGACGCCCTGTACGGTGTGTACCTTTAACGCCTTCCCATCAGAGAAGGCGTTCTCTGTGGTGCCGGGAACACCGGAATTGGAGAGACAATGAATGGGGACGAGTACTCTACAGATGAGAGCAGATTCAGTTTAAGTAGCGATTCTCATCGCATACTCATCTGGAGAGAGCGGGGAAGCCGCAATCATCCCTCGAACATCATTGAAAGGGACAGGAATGGAGGTCGCGGTGTTCTCGTTTGGGGAGACATCATGCTTGGTAGTCGTACAGACCTTCACATCTTCGACGCAGGTTCAGTCAACGGGACCCGTTATTGTAACGAGATTCTTCTTCCATATGTGCGTCTTTTTAGAGGCGCTATGGGTCTGCAGTTTCTTTTCATGGACGACAATGCACCATGTCATCGCACAGTAGCTGCCGAACAGCTCTTAGAGAGTGAGGATATTGAACGTATGGATTGGCCGGCACGATCTCCGGATCTCAATCCCATCGAGCATGTATGGGATTTTCTAGGCAGACGCTTGGCTGCTCGTACATTACCACCAGTAACGATTCGGGAGCTTCGATTGGCGCTGCAAGACGAATGGGCAGCAATGCCTCAACAACTCATTTACACCCTCATTCTCAGCATGGGCAGACGCTGTGAAACCTGCCTAGCAGTCAGGGGAGATCATAGCCCCTACTAAAGACCGGATGTTTCTTGCTGGACACCCATCACAGGGATGTTTCGGCCTTCAATCGCATTGCGCTCCATGCTACTTTTTCAATCAAGCTTCTTTTTATTCCTCTGATTTCTCTTTTAGTAAGTGTTGCTTACATTACACATGTCCTTACGTATTGGGGATCTTACGTTATTAAATGTGTTGATTTGGAAAGCTTTTGTACAAAGTTATATTGAAAAAAACCGTCTCGTCCTTAATTTTTGCACACCAGTGTATATTTACATATCAGTAAGAAGAGGAAGAAATTGCAGGTACATCCATACAGTAGGTTCTGAGAAAAGTGTCACACAGTTTTATAAATATAATTTTGAGAAAATTGTATTTTTTAAATGTGTGTGTGAAATGTCACTTTTTCATAAAAATTATGAATTACAACATGTATTTGTCCCATTTTACCAAACATTAACATATTTTCAAACAATGTATTTTAAGTCAAATAGGAAACAAAAAAGTCTTAAAATGCCAGGAAATACATATTATTTTTCAGTTTTTGTTTAACGTGATATTTAGTAACACTTCATCATTTTTCTCAAATTTTGAAGAATTTTAGCTTGCATGCATTACTAACATTAAAGTTGACTATAAAGCATAATAAATATGTGAAAATTCATCAATATGGTTTGGGTATGAATTTTTGATTGCATTTGAGAATACATGAAAATACAAAATTTTGAAAATTTATATCAGTGTTTTGTGTTTTCACATGCAAACATAGATTTTAAAACTTTTCATATTCAAAAGTTTCTCTTAACTGGACAATCGATTTCTAAAACCGCCAAAATAAAACTGTGTTTATGTTTTAAAACATATTTATGTATTTTTATGTATGTAACCAGCTTCTTGCAACGACAAAAGGCATTGCATATCTGAATTATCTGTAGGTACCATTTATTCAGAAACTTTTAAATATTTCTTAAAAACTTGCCTATTCAATAAAGAATTATTTATATTTATATTGAAGTGATATTTTTCAAATATATATATTGTTCAATATTTTTTTAAACAAACTTACTTATTATCACAGAATATATTCAAAGTTGTCAGGACATGTGCTTTTTAGCTGAATGTTTTTGCAATATTTCCAAAATATCACTTCAGAGTACGCACAAGTATACATAAGGAGTATATAATGTAAACTTGCAGTGTGTTCACATACAGAAAATTTAGAAAAAATTCATTTTTAAACACAATTTTAAAAACATAATTTTTAGAAAACAGTAATTTTTAAATGCAATCTTACCTCAATCAAGTATATCCTGCCCTAATTTTTGAAATAGTATATCCTTCCTTTATTTAATCTTTTTTTGAATTGTGCAGAACATGCATATTGTTTGCATTAATAAAATGTGTTGTAAAGTCATGAACTTTCAAGATTTAAGAAATAACTCTATCCAGAATATTACATTTCCTTTGAAGAGCAGTGCTGGTGCATATCTTGTAGAATTTTCTTCTTATTTTTACGAAGGCGCACACTTCATTTTTTAAAACAAATGAAAGTATATTTAAATTCATAATTGCACTAGTAATGCAAATATTTTATTCTAAAAGAAAAAACTCACATTTAAATTGTGAACTTTCAAAATTCATTTGCTCCAGATATCTTTAAATTATTATAGTTTGATTAGCAAAATAAATTCCTTAAGAGGACTTGGTACCCTTTAAACAATTTTCCTTAAACAAATAATCCTTTCACTGAAAAACTTAAAAATGGCCAAGTGCTGGAAAGATCTTGGCTATGTTATTCAACAAGTGTTGGTAGTGTTTTCTGTTTGAACTACAAACTGTTTTTTAAAACATGTTCTCAAAACACAACCGGATTTTCTGATTGGAAACATGTAACAAGTTGTTTAGAAAATCATGAAAATTCTATTGAACATAAAAATTAAATGTTAGTTTGGTTGACATGAAAAGAAAATAAGTCTATTTCAGATAAACAGTTAAAGGAGCAACTAAAAAAAATATACAGAATATTACTACAATGTTCTCAAACGTGTTGTTGGGACGGTAAAGTGTTTGGCTATTAGAGGTTTAGAATTTAGAGGTACCGAGGAAGTTTTTGGTTCTCCTCATAATGGTAAATTTATGGGTGCCCTGGAACTGCTAGCAGAATTCGACCCATTCCATCGTGAACATATTGAACTGCGAGCATTAGGACCTAAATCGTTAATATAGTACTTATGAAAACAATATATGAGCAAATAATTGAGATCATGGACAAGCACAAATCATTAAAACAATTACAATTCAAGTAAATAACAATGACACAAAGTACTGTTCAATCGTGATGGAATCAACACCAGATTTGTCCCACAATGACCAACTTGCTATTATACTACGGTATTGTTTTCGGAAAAAAAATTATGCAAGATGTGTGTCATTAAAACTAAGATTAGTAGTCACACTCTAGAGCTTATACTTATTAAATTCTCTACAAGAAATTTTAGAAACAAACGGACTGCTATTGGATAATTGTAGGAGACAATCATTTGACAACGCTGCCAATATAAGGATGTGCAAGCTGTTCCAATAGAAAAAAATAAATTTGCTAATTATGTACCATGCACTGAGCATTCTCTTAATATGGTTGGTGCAGAATGAGTAAAGGTTGTAACTGAAATCGTGAACTTGGTGAAACAAAAATGTTTGTTTTCTTTTCTGCTTCAACCGATAGGTGGGAACTTTTAAATCGTGAAATTAAACTGATTTTATACTATAAAAAGTTCAAGTCAGACCAGATGGTCTTGTCACTACGATGCTGTTGAAGCCTTAAAAGGTAATTATGGTAATATCCTAAATATTCTTAAGACATTCCGAGACAATGAAAATGAGAAAATTGATTTTCGAAAAGATGCTGTACATTTATTTAATACATTAAAAAAACTCGAAACTGCCATTTTAATTATATTTTGGGAAGAAATTTTAGAAAGGCTTAATTCAGTTAACAAAAAATTATAGACTTCTGGTTCTGACATCTATGAAGGAAATCTTAATTATGTTGTTAGAAACGTTTATAAGCACTGTACGACATGAATCAGATCAAAACTAAATGAGTATCAAGACGCAGCCAAAAATATTAAGCCCTAGTGTAGAGACAAAATATAGCAATGTGAATAAAAGACGGCTTAATTCAAAATTTGTGGATAAATCCACGGAAAAAGCTGCGTGTGGGACAAGAAAATTTTAAACGCTTATTGTTGCGATAGACAAACTAATTCTTAATTTAAATACAATCAGTCAAGTATATGCAGAATGTAGTCAGAAATTTAAATTTTTGATTGATTTGTAAGATCACACACGCACACACACAACGTAAGGAGAAAGTATACCTGGACAGTGTACGAGCTATTATTGACTACTATTCAGATGACGTAGACCAAACATTTAGTAAATGAAGGTGTTCAAATCACAGCTTATCTAAAACAAGCTGAGCCAGTCCTATACTTGTGGTGATATGTTTACTTTAATTTTGGAAAAGAAATTTGTGGAGGTTTTTAAAAATTTGTCTACCATATTAAAGATTTTTATAACGCTATCTATTACTGGATTTGAAGCGGAGCGTGCGTTCTCTAAAATGTCCTATATCGAAAACAAATATAGGACAACGATGACAAATACTAGGCTTAATTATTTATCACTTCTTACTATTAATACTGGTCTCACCAAAGACTTAAAATGTGATCAGCAAATAAAAGAATTAGCAGAAAAAAAATGAGAAATAGTTTTTTTGTAAATTATGTTATTATTTATAACGTATTTAAATTGTTTGAAATAAAAAAAATTAAAAAAACCCTTAAATTTCCAAGCACAAAGAGTTTTTTTTTTGTGGAAAATAGCAAAAATTTAATTATTTAGGTTGGTCCCCCCAAGGTCACGGTCCGGCCCTGACTTAGTCAAACTACAAGTGAAGGTTATTTTAATCACAGGCGAAAGCAGTCCAGGATTCGAACTCTAAGCCATTCGTATTAATATCTTATTTGTTAACCATTCAGCCACGGAGTGTGGAAAACATTTCTGTTTCAAGCTATCGCTGAACTCTGTGTCAAATTACGGGATTGACGTAAGCGAAAAAATTAATTCTATAAATAATTTTAATATGGTAACTTTATTTATTAAGTCAATCACTGTATTTTTTAAGTGTAAATAATATTATAATGGGTTTGTATACATTGAATTACATACTTTATTTCGTAAAATAAACGCATACAGTATTGATTTTGTTTTATAGTCAAAATAATGCTACCTCAAATATTGCTTTGACCTCCAATATAAGTTAGTTTATGCACTTAGTCAAATTACAAGTGAAGTTTATTTCATCACAGGTCAAAGCAGGCCAGAATTCAAACTCTAAATCATTCGTACTAATAACTTATTTGTGAATCGTTGAGCTAATAAGTGGTGCAAACTTTTCTGTTTCAATTAAACTACCAATTCCCTTAAGCTAAAGTCTGTGTCAAAGACATCAACACGTGATTGACATAGTTAGAATTTTGTTCTATAAATAATTCTAAGAGAGTAAATTCATTTATTGAGTCAATTACTATATCTTTCTAGTGTAAATATTATAATATATATTTAAGTATTTAATTATTTAATTTTTTTTTTGTAAAATAAACTATTTTATTTTAGTCTATTATCATTTTCTAACTTAACTGCTTTCTGAAACTTACATCCGAAAAAAATTATTAAATATCACCAGTTTTATTAAACTCACAATTTTTCTAACCAGAGGAGCATAATTTTTTTTCTATCATCTTTATTTCCCTGAATCAAAAGAAAACCCCAAGATGCATCTAGACACTTCAACTCTCTACGACGCCCCAACACACTCCAATGGACTCTTTCTCCAGTTGACTTCCAGATCCGCTTGGACTTTCTCACACCTACAATGACCTATCAAGATTCCAAATAACAAACATGTCAATGTCTCCTAACGCAGCCTTTCGAAGGAGTAATTCGGACATAACAGGGATCACAACAGTCCTGCATCTAAACAGACTGTACAATGGGGTTGTTAAAGGCTTTATAATATGAGGAAGCCCTGTCATTTTAGCCAAAAAGAATGACGTGTTAGCGTCGCACTGTAAGGCAACCCTAGGGCTATTGATGATTGACCTCGTAATTTTGTACTTAGGGCAATCGACGAGGACGACACATAAGCTGGCACCTCCTCTCCTAATTATGACATAGCACCGACTGGAGGAAACTACGCCTCGACAAATTTAACGTTTATCGGCCCCCTACATGGTGAGTAATCATCGGTGTGAAAACTCGAACTCGTAATACGACGATGACGAATTCGTGACAATAATTGCTGGCTACCTTTGCCACCAGACATTTGTAGAGGAAGTTGAGATTTTGCGCCTGCATGCGTACGTATTAGCCAATAATTTGCACCGTATGGGGCATCAGACATAATTTCCTCCAGAATACGCCTTTTTGCATGCCGATGATACATTGGTCCAAGCAATGTCTCCTGGCTGTTAAAATGGGGGTTAAAGAAAATAAAAAAAAAATATTTACACTTAGTGAAGATTATTTATAATTTTTGTAACTTCATTTAGATTTGATTTTTTTTATATTTTATCGAATCCGTTTCTTCCAGAGAGATTGTTATTTTCCAAATTTTGTTCTTTCAAAATGCTTAACAAGTGATTGTATCAATATTGTAGATGTTATTTGCGAATGTTTTGACAAAAGCCCCGAATAGGATGTTAAAAATAAGGAGAATCCATATTGCTTTTGAGTGTATGTGTAAAAGATATCGTTTTAAATTTGTTTATTTATAAATCAAAGGCTTTATTTAATTGGTAAAGCTTATTAGGTATTCGCCGATTTTAAAAACTGGCTTTGGGATATTGTTTAAATATAAATAACAAACTGCATTTAATTTCCTACATATCTCTACAGAAGTAATTTTTTTTTAGAAAGTAAAACAGTAATGATCACAAAAAACGTACATTCAATATTTATTGTACACTCATGTCCATAAATTAAGGATAATTCAGAATCACACAGAAATTGAACTCTAAAATGAAAATTTCACCTGTAGAATTATCACATGCATCTTGAAGAACATGCAAATTATAGAAAACCACCAGACACCGCGGATAGTACGTCGCAATGACGAGAGTGTAAGAGTGGGGTATATAAGGAATGGTGGCAAATAAGTAAAATTGTTCACAAGTGCTTTTAAAGCCTTTCAGTGCAATAACCGCATAGTTATGGCACAAAGGAAGCATTTGGATGACTTTAGGTGGTAGAATTATAAAACGACTGGAATGTGGACGTACCTACCTGGCAGTATCAGAGGAACTTGGAATCGCCCAGCGTGTCATCTCCAGGCTTTGACCACGATTCCAAGGTGAGGGTAATGTGAGTAGATGTTACAGTACAGGTCACCCCCGAGTTATAACGTCGAATGAGGACCGGTAGTTGACAGTTACTGCCAAAACAAACAGACGGAGCACAGCCTCAGATCTGTCGCGTCAGCTCTCTTCAGCTACCGTTGCGACAGTTTCAAGGCAGACCGTGTACAGACGCTTAGGACACATTGTTCTATATGCTCGTAGGCCTGTCAGATGTGTTCCACTTACCGCAACTCACTGTCACCTGCGATTAACCAGGAGTAGAGAGCATGCTTTGTGGACACCACAACAGTGGTCTTGTGTGATGTTTTCAGACGAGTCTAGGTTTGGTTTGCAGTCTGATTCTCGCCGGACTTTAATATGGAGAGCGGCAGGTACCCGTTACAAACAAGAGAACCCTATTCTACGACACCATTACGGTAGTTCAGGATGGCTCATTTGGGGAGGAATTATTCTTGGTTCCAGAACTGACCTGCATGTTTAGAGTGTAACGATGACAGGCCACATCTATCGGGATGCCATTCTGGAACAACATGTACGTTTGTTTCGGGTCGCCATTGGTGATGAATTTCTGTTTATGGATGACAACGCCCGTGCAGACATTGTAGATGAATGCATTCAATCGGAGGATATCACCCGTATGGATTGGCCAGCATACTCACCGGAGTTGAATCCAATAGAGCATGTGTGGGATATGCTTGATCTTCGAATTGCAGCCCGTCAACCCCCTCCCACTTGTGTACCGGAACTTCGGAGGGCATTGCTTAATGAGTGGTGTAATATTCCCGAAGATCAGATTGATAATTTGATACTCAGCATGCCTAGGCGTTGTAAGGCTTGTATTGCATCGTCCGAAAGACATACTCCATATTAACCATGTTATACTGTTTTTCGTAAATATGTTCTTTTTTGAAATTTGCTCCAGGGAGTAAAAATCGCAATTTTTATTAATTATGTCAAACATATAGCATCTTTTCGCTCTTTACCTTTTGTTTAATAAATAGACTTTAGAAATAAGTCAAATTTGTTTTGCTTATGTCTCTTTCTTTGCCTGAACTTTATTATCTTTAATTTATGGACATGAGTATATTAAAATCCATTATTCGTTGCACAAAATTTGATTAATGGTTTATAAACTCATATTTTTAGCAAGACAGTTATTGTCAAAGGTTCTCATAAGTTTGAATCATGGTCAAGGGATGAGAACGGCACTTCAGTTGGTATGCGTGTGTGTGTGTCTCTGCAAAATTCCTCTCTCTTATAATAACTTTTAGCGTTGACAGATTTAACGTACATCATCTCTTCCACATGACGAGTATTTAGTGAACAAGAACTCGACCTCCTAACTCATTAAGGTCAACAATAACCACTCAGTCAAAGCGGCTTCCATAAAAGTATTTGGATTACTTTGTAATTAATTTTCAGTAACCTTTTGCTAAGTGTTAGAGATCTGATTTGATTCCAAAAGCGGAAAGGCATTACTGTTTCCACAAACACCCCTAATATCTACAATAACTCTTTGATGATTAAAGACAAAAAATAAGTAATTAAATTTGCAGGAGATACCTATAATTCTAAATTGTAGTTGAAAAAAATTTTCGAAGTTTATATAAAATAAGGAAGGAAATAAAAAAACACCGTAAAATACGGCGTATATAAAACGCGTACTTTTAACACAAAAAAATAACATGGATTGTGACGTTCGCGTTATATACGCCGGTTATAAAAAAACGTTAGTTTTTTAAAAATAAAAAAAAATAGAAGTGAGGACACACACACAAACAATTAGACTTCTACATAGATAAAAATAATGTTTATTTGAAGGAAACTACATTTCTTATTAATATACGTGGTTGTACTGCTATAAGTATACTTTTTTCTCTCAAAAGCTTGGGATAATACCACGAATAAACGACTTTAAAACGCAAGAGCATTGCACATGTACATTTCAGGTTTCTTCGTAAAAAAGGAGATACGCGTTAGACGGTGAATGTACCTAAACATTTAAAAATGCAGCTTAAAAGTTTATTTGCGAAGATACGGACTGCAAAAAACTAGGTTGCTTCAAGTCAATCGTGCTGACTTGAAAGCGGTGTCAGTACAGTCACTTAGCAACGCATGACTAGATGCTTTCAATGGGGATGAGATATGGAGAGCATGCAGATAAGGACCGCAACTGAAACACCTTTGTGTGGAAACAATTTGAAACATGTGATCTTGTTTTATTTTGCTGAAAAGATGATGTCAGCGTTGCCTCTTAGGTAGGGAATGGGCGCGTGTTTTAAGATCTGACAAGTAAAACGTTGTATATATTCAAATAACTAATAACGCGAGAACGAAATATTCGCATTATGTACCAGGAGCTTTCCATACCATCACAACAGGGGCAGTACCTATATAAAAATACCGAATGAAAACAGGCGAGTAACGTTCACCTTGATGCATCCAGACATGAATATATCATGATTCTGCAAGCAGAACCGGAACGTCTTCAGACTGTCCTTTCAAATACTCGTCATTCTCCAAACGCTTTTCCGACTCCAGGTTTATGATGTGTCTAAACCAGGATGGCCAACATAAATAACCTTGCGAGCCACTTCGAAAAAGCATCATAATCTCGCCGGCCGCACATAAAAATATGTACCTTTATATCAGATTTTGAAACAAAAAAAAACATTTATTAGAGTGAAAATTTAAAACAGAATACTTTATTATTAATATTTTCATTATTTTTCATGTATACAGACATAGAAAATATAGTAATGTTTATATAATATAATAATGCAATGATCAAATAATGGTTAAAATATTACAGTGTGTGTTGCCCTTTTCTTGAAAATCAAGGTGTTCTTTTTGAATTGATCTTTCGTTACTCATTGTTGGAATTTGATTGTGCTGTCATTCTCAAACGATTAAGTATACATTGCCCTTTATCTTAAACGTCCTGGATATATATTTTTTAAACTTTAAAAAACATCTCTGACTGCCTCTTGCTTTCTGGTTACTTCAAACAGAAAAGAAGGAGGAAAAATGAAAGTCGCACACACAGAGAATCATGTACCATCCATAGTAAAGGATATGCACGATGCAATTTTAAATTTATTAAAAAAGTAATTTAATATAGTAAAACCCAATGTATCTCTGTTTTGATAAAATATATATCTACTTTAATCTAAAGGACATTTATACTATCAAAAAGGATATATTTTAAAACAAAAACAGGTAACAGGCAAATACATTGTAGATTTATATATATATATATATATATATATATATATATATATATATATATATAAATTTCCCCCTCAAATAAATTTCAGAATGAAAAACTTTAAAACTTGATATTTAAAAGTTTTAAAACTAGTTGGTGGGCCGCAATTTACGCACTGGCGGGCCGTGTGTTGGACACCCCTAGTCTAGACAATCCTACAAACACAACCTGATAAAATGTATATCCTCTCTAGCCTTAGCGACAAGAAGTCATTAAGATCATGCAGGTTGTTTGGTATGACATCCCAACTTAAACCACTACCCTACTAATGTGGAATTCCGACAAGTTGTTGGCAAACATTTTTTTTTTCTCCTTCTTGTAAGAAGTAGAATACGGTTTTTTCACAAGCAATAAACTTTCAAATACGGTTTCTGAATGAGAAATCAGCTATGTAGCTACCTTTTATACCGAATTCTAGATACTTTTTTTCACCCTGCTTAGAGTGATTATTTTCGAATGCTAATCATTCGAATATGCATGACAGTCCTCCCTTCCTTAAAGTTGAATTTTCAGTTTACTTAAAGTTGTTCAAAATGTTTATTATTTATTTATTTTATTTATCTATCCAACGACCATGTTTGGCGTCTTGACCATTTAATACCAAGCCTCTCAAAACCGATTGACGACGTCATCAATGGAGTTTTCATCCAGTCCAGTGCATTGGAGACAGTGCCCGCAATCCAAGGATCTTAGGGTTTGGGGTCATCGCAGTACGTTTGTCAATGTATGTGATTATAATGTGCCTTGCACTTCTGAGGGTCAAAGAGACTTCCAGTTGAGACGACTTGGATTTCTGCTTAAATTTTGGTCAAATCTCTCATTACCGGAGATCCCAAAATGACTTGGGACTCTCTGCAAGATCATAGTCCAGCCATATGAAATTCGCTCCACCATTCTGATTCGAGCTCGATATTTTTTAAATTTTGACTCACTCATTTTTTCTATCCTTCTCTTTCAATGTTTATACTTTCAACTCACCCGTGCAAAGAATGGGTATGCCTTCTAGTGTATATCGTATGATGGTTCCTGTGCGGAAAACAAGTTTTTTATAATTATTTATATAATTTTTAATTACGAATTTTGTTCGAAAGCATAACCTTTAAATGAAAGATATATTTTAAATACTTTAATGTAGAGGTCATTATGCTGAAAAATTAAAGAAAATAAAGGAATTAGAGAGAATATATATTAATTTGGATACATACAGGCCTGCTTATATTTTCCCAACCAATTAATGAAAAAATACATTTACTCATTACGTATCTGTAAATCTGTATATTAAAAAAAATCTTGATAGGAACGAAGAATGAGGAATTTGCTTTTATTTCATGAGAATTTGCATGTGTATATATATATATATATATATATATATATATATATATATATATATACTGTATATGTAAGGAAAATTATATTCCCTATCTAGCACTTGATTCATCTTTCTCAGTTCATATCTTAAAGTATCAAACTAATCACCCATTTATTTCTAGCGAACATATGACCTAGCCAATAAATATGTCGTAAGATTTAATAGCCAACATATGTCATCATTAACTTTCAAGTACCCGCATCAAATCCGCGATGCTTACCACATGTTTTTCAAGTGTTATCCATTTTAACCGAAACCGTGATGTGCTTTTTTTAATCCCTGCTCTTAGCGTCAGAACAGATGTAGAAATGATTGAATAAAGATCTTATTTCCTTTTTCTAACTATTAATCTGATTCTGTCTTCAAAATCATGACACACATACATACACACACACACACATACACACACACACACACATATATATATGTATGTGTCCACCTCTCTAACTCTTTCCCATACATTATTAAAAATGTTTTCGCCAATCTTCCAAAAGTTTCATGCCTTCTGAAATCAGAAATCTAAAGAGAAATTGTTAGATCGTGTTCTCGACTTAATTCTGATTGTTAAAATGTTCTGCATCAATTTTGAATCGTTAAATTTAAGCACGCCTTTCCGGCTTTTCCTTTCATTAAGGAAACGCATGTTACGATTAAATGCTTACGAGGCTGAAACGACTCCGGTCCCTCGAAACAGGGTCATTTTAATGAGTAGAAACAGCAGACTCGGGTTTTGCTTTCAAGTGGGAAATGAGTTACATTTTGTGTGATTTCAGATCAAAGCATTCTATTAAAATATTAATGCCAAAGTTATTTCGAGAGAAAACTCACATCGATACTAAATATTTTATCAATGTAGCAAGTGATAAGCATTTTAAAAATATATCAGATTTATACAAATTTGTATAGCTTGTTTCTTTTTCTTTTTTTGAAATATTTGTTGGATTACTTTTTTACAGGAACACTCAATTAATCTGCATTAACTTAATTACACGATTTTAAATTTAAAAAAAGTTCCACTCAGAAACTGTCAATGAAATATTGTATAAGAATTTGCTTCAGTTAGATAACGGTTAATAGCTGGATTAGAAATTGAAATTCTTTCTTCAAATTTAAGGTACAAAACTGGGAAAAAAGTACGTTTTTTCTTACAAAAATACACACTTTCCAAATATCGACGGTTGTTAAGAAAGTATTTGGGATATTTGTTATTCATTTGGATTTATTTCATTGTAAGTATAGCATTTTTTTAATGCACATATACACCAATATTAAGGAGGATGAAAAATATGTTTTGAACTGGAAGTGGCTTAAATCTTTCTCAATTGGATTATTATGAAGTTATTGTTTTTTAAAAAAGACCAACATAACTTACAATTAAATCTTCATCTTACATAGTATATTTTTCATTTTTGAAAGGAAGTCGAAGAAAATTTGGTTTCTGATTTCAGAAGTTGGAAACAAATCTTGGAAATTTACTTCAATAATGAAGATTATGGTTTTCCGAATTTAAATTTCTTTCGCTAAAAATAAATGAATTTAATCTCATTTAAAGATTATTTCAGCTATCGCAGCAATATTTACAAGAATAAGACATATTTCTAGGTTACATGATACATTTGCATATTTTGTCCAGCGTGTCTTCTTAAATGGACCATATTCACCAAAAAAAAATGCATAGTCTAGACCAGTTGAAATTATACTTCTGATTGTTCATAGAAATAGAAATTTTCATTCACCATTGAATTCTGTATTGACTTATATTATTTCAAATATGGCAGGTTTCACTTAAGCATTTTTTCTTTATCAAATGCAAACAACACACAGAATGAATGCAACACAAATTGTTTCCTTTTAAGTACTCTTAATCCACACAGTTTTAATTCAGAACTTAGACGATTTTATAAGATATGAAACTCAAATATATATATTTTTTTTAATTTTGTAATATTTAGAGTTTGAAATGCAAAAGTTGATTCACATTGATGGGATTTTATCTCCATTAAAGAATAATTTAACTCATGTTTTGAACTGTAAATTCTGTATTGTTTGATATGTAATTTTGTAGAATAAGAAGGTATTAAATTATCTCTCCCCCCAGCTAAAAGGAAATTAATATGCAAGAGGGACGTGTTACATCTAGATAAGTTAAAATTGCATAATTTTATAGCTACACTTAGTCGGAAACAACATATGCATGTGGTATGGTACGTAAAATACACAATGAGAAGGAAAAGACACATTGTTAGAAAGAATGAGATCTACATTTCACTTGCATAAACAAAAGAAATACTATGAACTAAATACAAGAGAGATACCATACCACAAATGAGATATTCACATTATTGCAGTGTTTCTCAAACTGTGCGGCGCAACCCCTGGGGGGCGGTAACCCTGCGAGGGGGCGGCAAGCATATTGAAAATAAAAGGTGTAAAAATAATTTTTTTGGAATAAAGTAAAACAAAAGGCTTTCTGACATAATAAAAATACACATTTACACTGATATAATTTATTTTTATCATCTGGTGATCATCAAAAATAAAAGATTCCACTTCAAACGCTTATTAGCCATCTTTGGTCCTATAACCAAATTTAAAAAAAATATTTTGTTTGCTTTGCGGTCAATATGAGAACGATGAGAGATTGTTTTTAAGTTTCTTTTAACCTAAAATATTACTTTAGCTGACCTTCGAACTTACTGGTATGGTTATATCCGTCTTTTTTTGGTGGGGGAGGTTGTAAATATATATAATATACTTCTGTTTCATCTTTTTCCATGTAGAAGAGTTGTATGATATATGGATAAGCATGAGTATTCTGAAACATATAATGCATAATGAAAATCGTTTTACACAATTATTTTGTAAAGCTTGCTACACTTTCCCCATGAAGAATTTTGTAGTTTTGATTGTTGTGTTGTACGACTTATTACGGTTTATAAATATAAATAAGCAGAATATTAAAAAAAATTGGGCATCTGTGATCTATATTGTAGGAAGTTGAAACTGATCAAGCAATTGAAGAATCTACTGAAATAATGCATATTAATCATGATATAGCGAAAGTAAATATCAGAAAAGCGTTAGACATGAAACGTTTGATTTTATTTGAAACTTTCAAATGCTGCCTAAAGATCTTTATGAAGCCACAATGTAGCACTTCGCCTTGTCAAAAAGACACAAGGAAGAAAAGTTCAAAATGCTATTTGTAGATCATTAAGCAACAGCAAAACTACAAAAAACGTGAACAAAATATGACATTTTAGCTAGAAAATAACGTTCCTGTGTTGTTAGCGAAAAGTGTCTGTGATTTATGTCCTTTATTAAGGAAACGCACATTGGAAATATTTTCTTTAGTTTCATTGGATTTTTTCTCAAATTTTCTAAGAAAAATTGAAAAGACCTTAAAAGTAGGGGTAAGTATATTTTCTCTTAATTAAATTATTCACTGGAATTGTGATTTTTATCGTGTGTAGTAAAAATAACTATAAAATAAGTTATAGTTTTAAAACAAACTAAAAAAACACGCTTTTATAGTGAATCGAACCAAAAAGTAAAAAAAAAATGATAATATATATTACTTAAAAATAACATATACAAAATTTAATACTTATCTTGTTAATTTGTACGGTTTACAATTATGGTCCTATTGTAGCTTTAGCGCCAAAGTGCATTATTATTGCATCCAATACATTATTATTTTTAGAGGGGGGCGGGCGATAAAAATTATGATTGAAAATTGGCAGTAGTGAAAGTTTGAGAACCACTACATTATTGTCTACTTTTTGCAATATAATTCTTACATCTTCTGCGTATTGAGGCTTAACAATTCTAGATTATCCCAGGCGAGTATCGATCATTACTAGAAGCTACTGTCATACACTAGGGACTTGATATGTCTTCAGAAGAAATAGTCAAGGCAGGATGGATCAGTTGATCGAGGAGAGCAATCAATGCGACCACTATTTGGGGTCAACTGTTTTACCAAACGAGGAGTCTAAGCGATAACGAACGGCAAAATTGGAACAAGAGAGGAACCCAACCAATCTGGTACCACGTTGCGGATGGCATAGATGTAAAAATTTGCTCTTCATCCAACTGTTGTGGCAATATTCGTATCAAGCAAAAAAAAAATAAGCTTTTGCCTGTCAGACGATCAATCAACAAATGTGGTGTATAATGAGGGGATCTCCCACAATACCGGGTCTAACATTTACCATAAAACGCAACTCTACATTACTTTGTACCACATGGAGGCTCACAATCGACCAAACTTGAGTGTTATGAATATTTAAGATTATTTCTCTACGTAACTAAACTTCCTTCTTAGAAAAACAAAGAGTGGAAAATAGGAATCTGTAGCATGTATACAAATACGATTATGCAAAAGCTGTACAATGTTCACAATCCCCTTATTCAAGTGCATGAATGAAGTGTAGGTAATTGCATTGCATTTAATTTTTAGGCAGTCCTTCAAAAGCTGTAGTTAGAAATTTGGACAAGCAACGTTATCGCTCACGTAATCTAACTTGTATTTCCCTGTACCGGATCCAGTAGAGTCTCCTCAGTTTCGAGTTCGTTACGTTTATTCCTGACACTATGATTTCTGAAAAGAGCCCATGCCAATAAGGTAGAGATGTAGCTATCTCAAATTTTACGGCTGGAAGTATACTTTATGGTACATCGTTGATTATACATTAGCTTGCCGATAATATTTTGTAGGCCCGAACACAAATGAATATTTACTTACTCAGTATTCGTATAAATTTCCATCCTACTCACATTGCACTAGTGTTTGGAAAGTAGAGAGTCTCTACAAGAACTCCCGAAAAATTCTCAAAAGGGCAACCCTGTATACCGCGTTGAAAAATGTTTACCATCCGAAACTGCTATGTGATGTCGAGTCTTGTAGGTGTGTCCTAGAACTCCTAGAAATTTATAACAACTTAGTTCTGAAGCACTTTTGTATATATATTTCACACTAAATCCTCTTGGCCTACAATAAAAAGCAAACATACAGGTAAATTTAATGCCCACATTTCATTTCATATTTGCATTCTTAAAATATTTTGTATAAATTAATTTTTTAAGTCTTTCTACATAAAAAATTAATTTTAAAGAAATATTATTTTGGAAACATCAAAATCAAAACTGTTCAAATAAATATAAGATTATTGGTTACACGGAACATGGACAATTATTGAACAATATTTTTTTTTTTTGCAAAGTTTTACCTTATTATGTAAAAAAATGCTTGCTTTATATTTATTACGAAACAAGTTTATTTATTAGTTCATGGTTAATTTTTAACCGAAATGTATCTCTTCAGCATTAGTTTTTTTGGATTTAAACATATGCAGGATCAATGTATTATAAATATCAAATTTCTAAAAAGAAATCTTTATACACTGCACTTGTTTTCAAAAATACAGCTTACTTTGTGTAAAATAATGCTATCCAATATTTTTAAATATTTTTAATGTAAACAAATGAAATGTACTTTTCTGAACACTAAATTTGTTCTACTTTCAGTCAGACTACCATAAGCATAAGTTATGAATCCGTTCATTATCATAAATGAACTATAAGTGAGAATTCTTTAATTTGGATTATTAAAGTCTCTAATGTTAGAAATGAAAATCTTTAGTCATAAACTTCTAATGTAGAGTATTGTTTCATCTGTAATTATGCTAAAGCATTCTATTCTTTCAAAAGACAAAAGTTTGGAGCCATTTCCTCTAATTAGAAATAACATTTCATTAATATATAATATAATATTTGATCTGTCTCTGTGTGTGTGTTTTCCAAGTGAGAAATTCGGACAGATTTACGAATTTAAATTGGAAAGGGCAATATCGAAATTAATTCAAATATTGTTATGTGAATATTTTGAAAGCAATATGAAATTTAGAGACGGAATTTTATACTTTCTTTTCTTTTTTTATAAGATAAAAGGAGAATATTTTTTCTTTTAAATTAAAAACAACAAAATAGTGAGTGTGCAATATACTTTTAATGCAAAAAAGACAAAACACTTATGCAAAAGAACAAATTTTAAATTATAAAACTTTATATCTTAAGCCGTTGAGTTTTCACCGTTCGTAACTTGTCCTAGAGCTGGCTTTTATTCATTTACTCCAAGGCTCTATTTTTCTGAAATGCGTATTGGAGGAAGCGTTCAGAAATGTGAGTTTAGTGTTGTTGTTGTTATGTAGCCTTCTAATCAAGTAATCGTAATTATAAATTATTAGCTTTCGAAAGTCTGAAACTCTGAATTCATTCCACACCTAAAAATGAAAAACTAATTCTTGTGAAATATTGTATTCGAATCTTTATCATTCATTCCAGTGCTGCCATCGAATATTGAAAGAAACAACTATTTAAGAACGTGATACACGTGTTTTGAAGTTAAGCACGGTTCAAAATCCAGATGAACGCGTGAAGCGCGTCCATAACGTTGATGTACTGATTGAGATGAACGTGCTCAGCGTGTTCGTAACGGTCTAAGGTTTCACTAGAAATTGAGGCAAAAAATTCAATAAATAAAATGTGTATATAATAAACTCTGTAGTTGTAGCTTATCCATCATACCTTTTAATTGAAGACTTGAAATTATAATTTTTTAACTAATTAACTAAAAATGTACTCAGGTTTCAATTTTCCTATAAGAAGTAGAGTCTTAGTTCCACTATGCACAGTATAATGCGATTTAATAATTATTCCCGTTGCAAAATAACTAATAAAAACGAAGGCTGATTGCTATGTAGTCTCGTAAATTTTAACAACTCTTTACTGACTTGCATGACACCTAAGATGTTATTTTGTTCACCAAACTTTCGCACAATAGAATCATAACTTTGGAGAACAAGAGCATCGATAGACGTAACGTACTTATGTCACATATCTTCTTAAAGGTATCGGCATTAAAACCAAAGGCTCATCTGCAACCATATCAGCTACGACCTTGTGAGCATCATCACTTGACCACTGTATAAGACAATAGGATCTTCTTCTGATATAGCACTACAGAAGATGTAAGTCTGCTTGAGACGCATTTATGGAATTTGGTGAAAGAATGCTATGCCAGTCTGTGTCTTTTTGGATGGAAATAAATAATTACGTAACTTTATATTATCTTTAATGGATCTAAGTTTTTAAAAAATCACATTTTATGAAAATAATTAAACGAAATGTAAAAATACCACTTCGAAACAAAAACAACAAATTTCGTATGCCGAATACGCAAGAAAAGTGTAAGTTCTACGCGTGTAGGTACAGCTAGTCGCGAGGAACAGGATTTATAAGCACACGTGCCAAATTCCGCATTTCGTTCGCTAGCACACCTCGCCTAATTTCTAGATAATTTTCCAGAAATCAGTTAATTTAAAATTCACCCGATAGATCAGTGGGATAGAAGCAGGCATGTCTCAAATCCAGAATTGTATTTAACGACCAGCAATGTATTTAACTTATGGAAACAGTTTCAGGATACCAAATCCACCAGGAGAAAGCTTAAAAAAAAGCAAGGTCATCCAAGAGCGACGATAACCAGAGATCTCCATTTGTCCAATATAGCACTACAGGATGCTACGGCATCTCAGCTCTTTGGTAAGCTGTATGTGGCCACAAAAACCCGAGTTTTAAGACTGACTGTTTCCAGATGACTTTATGAGAGAGGGTTGTGTACAAGAAGACATTTTGTGTGCGTACCACTCAGTTCTTAGAACAGGAGAGTTCAATTAAAATGGTGCAGAAATCGTACGAATTGGAACATGGAAAGGTGAAGGACTGGTTTCTTCACTGAGTCCTGGTTCAGTATAATCAGTGATTCTCGGTCTTTCGTATGGAGAAAATCCAGGAACCCTCTACCGGGCCTTCAATGTCTAAAACATCGACCGTTATGGAAATCATCACATTGTATCGTCACAAATACCTCACTGTCTTTGTAAAAGGCAATTTTATACTGATGAAGTCTTGGAGCCCTATGTTCCCATCTTAAGAGGTGAAGTTGTCAATGCTTTTATTTAAATGAATCACAATGCGAGGCCTCAAAGCGCTCATCTGCTAGACGAATTTTTTGAAAGTGAGGATATTTTCCAGACAGATTGAACGACCAGATCTCCAGTCCTCACCTCTTTAAAGCCTACCTGGGTCACTCTGTTGAGGGCAATTGCAACCCCCTTTCGAGAACCATCGAAGGTCTGAAAACAACATTGACCGATGAGCTAGACCAATTACCTTAAGAACTCATAAACTCCTTTATTTCCAGAATAAAATTATGGTGCGAGGGCTATATATCTGTAAAGGGTACAATATTTTTTTCCATTCTTCAATTGTTGCTTCATGCCTTTCGACTGTGATTAATGTTACGCACAATCACGCTTGCGCACTATACTGTTGAAGATTTTTTTTTTGTATTACATCAACCTTATGTACATACAATCTACAGTATTAAAATTCGTAGGAAAACAAACGTATCTATCTAGGAATCTATGATGCCCTATCTTCTCACGAACCGCACGCCGCAAAAACTCGCCAAAATTTTGGGAATGATACGTGGAATCCGTTTTGACCATTTATATCCCGATATTCTAATTAGTTAAATAGATATTAAATAAAAACCTTAAAACGCATAATTGGTACTATTTTTCACCGCCAGGGGACACGTTCAAAAATTCGGAACTTCTTTTTTTTAGACGTTATAAAACGCAACCTAATTTTTTTTTTATGAGATTCAGGCAAAAAATAATTACCGATTCCAAAAGATCACTTACTTCGTCACAATATGGTATAATTTATTTTACAGAATAGTTATATTTTATATTTTTTACGATTTTTTTTTAAATGAGTCGAAATTGTTACGTTTTTAAGAGTATGATTTCTAAATCATTCCGCTTACATTTTCTTTCGCGCTAATGAAAAAAACATTTTACATTAAAATAGTTCATGCTTTTCTCTTTTAGAATCAGTCACTTAAAAAATTTAATGTCAAAAACTGCTGGTTTTTTTTACGATTTTTCAAAAAATACTCAAAATTTTATTTAAATACTTAACAACTTCTTTATTTATAAAAATAAAATGACGAAACTTTTTTCCGTGTGTAGAACGATATTACACGTAATCTGTACAAAGATTGATAAAATATCTTAAAAATTACGGGTTTTTTTTAAAAAAAGAGTTTTTCGTGTTTTCCCTTTTTGTGAGAAATATGTAAGCATTATTTTTTTTAAGTTTGTTGTTTAAAAATTACTGTTGTTTGTAATCGATATATGAAGTTTGAATAAATTAACTTAAACATGAGGCCCGAAAAATTTTTTAAACTTTATCAAATAACGCAATGCGAAATTGAACATTTTTTTCTTTTATTTTTCAAATTTTTTCTCTGCTTTTCCCCCAAGAAGTCGCGGCGCAATTGGTAAAGGCGCTTCGTCATAGACAATGGTACTCGGGTTCGGAACTGAGGTTCAAATTTTATGATTTTATAAAAAATACTCCAAACTTTATTCGCGCATTTAAAAACTTCGCCAGCAAGTTTGTAATTAAAAAAATAATTTATTTTGCCACAATGCAGTTTGTTTTTTTTTAAATTCAAAACAACAATATTTTACATAATTCAAGATTTTTTTCTAAAATTAATTAAAATCAATGCGTTTACATGAAAATGATTTTTTTAATGCCTTGAAACTTCATATATTGATTGAAAACAACGGAATTTTTTTTAAACTAAAAATGTAACAAAAATAATGCTAAAATATTTCTCGCAAAAAGGGAATAAAACGAAAAACACATTTTTTTTAAACACCATAGTTTTTAAGATATTTGATCAATTTCTGTAATCTGTAAAAAAATTGAAAAATTACTTAAAAATTACTGTTTTTTTTTACAAAAATTGTGCTTTTCGTTTATTAAAATATTTCTTGAATGTTAAATTCATTTTACACGCATATGTAAAATAATGAACAGAACATAATTAATCATATATTGTTTTTGAAATATATTATAAAACTGATTATCTTTATTTTTTGTTAAAAAAAGGTTGCTTTAAATGTTAAGAAAAATAAAATACGACATTTTTATCGATTTTATTTTTCATGCTTTACGTTTATTTTATAAATGCACATATGAGTGTTAGCATTTTTTTATTCTGAAAAATACACAATAGTTCTTAAAACTGCAACGCAAAGAAATTTCAATAAAGTATATTTTACTGAAGCTTTTACTTATAGAAGTTCAGAAAGCGCATGCAACGCCGGGCCATACAGCTAGTATTTCATTAAAATCTGTCTAGTAGAGATAATCGAGCAAAACTAAAAATTCTCTGAATTTTGAACACCAGTGTATTATTAAACTTTACTAATTATTTGTGACTTATTCTCAACAAGGGTATAAATCCAAAATAAATTTGCGCATTAGAGTACAGCACTTGAAAAAATCCTTCTAAGGTATAAAGCTTAGATAATCATGGTTTTATTTAATTGTTGTCAAATCGTTAACTTACATCTGGATTCATAAAAATAAGTGCAAATGGTTTTATTAGAATTTAATAAGATTTCTTAGTAAATTTAAAAAAATATTTTTGTCATACTTTGAGTGGAACATGTATTACATTTTTTTTTATTTTGTCTTTTTAATTAAAACAAGTAATATAAAAAAATGTAGTCAATTCCTACTTAGGTCAAAGAAAAATTTTATTTTGGCTACTATTTATTAAATGGTTACAATTAATATAAATATGTATATACATAGGACAGAATCATAACATTAAGTGGTAATTAATCTTGATTATTTATCATTATAGTATCCTATTGTCATCCAAAACAATCGTGTACATAAAATTTCAGTTCAACTTATTGCTTTAAAACGTGAGAAAAAAAACCTTTTCAAGTTTTGACACAAGTCGCCAACGGGGCTGTATTGGTAATTCTTTAAATAATTAGTTTTAATCAATTAATTTTTATTAATTATAATTAAATTACTGTATTTTTATCAAAAATAATCATGTATATAAAATTTCAGCTAAATTGAGAGCTTTAAATGCATTTTATTAACGATTGAAAATTCCATCAAGATAAATAAATAAATATATATAGAGAGAGTGTGAGTTAATAGTAGGTATTGAAAAAAAGCTATTGATCGCAATAGCCTATTTGTTAGGGTCACAAACTCAGGGCCGATGCAATTTAAATCTGTTGAGGCTGAAAGCCTTCCCGTGGTGTGTGGTGGTAGTTTGGAGAGGAAATGTGTCAGCTTAGGTGTCATCTCCATCAGTAGACTGTGTCTCAAAATCACGAGATCCGTTGCCAATGTCCCTCGTGTTACCTTATTGGGGGACGTTAATATAACTTTCACTCAATTAAAAACCTTATCCTAAAATTTTCATCAAATGTATTTAGGATAAAACTTAGTTTCGTAAATTATTTCCTATTAATTAATAATTAATAAAAGGTAATTAATTAAGCTTGTAGACTATGATATTTCTCTTTCTTTAAATAAGTTAACGTTTGTGTAATTTTTATTATTGCTGGAAAATCAAGCAAAATGAAGCTAAGTAACTATGTCAGTGTTTCTCAAACTGTGGGGCGTACCCCTAGGAGGTCGTGAAAACTCTACGAGGGGGGCGCGAGCATATTGAAAAGTCGAGAACAAAGTATTATTCAAAAAATCATGAATTTTCTGAAAGTAAAAGAAAAAACAACAATCTGAGACAATAAAAAATAAAATTAACATTCACACTTATATAATACACTTATAAATTCATCAGTACTGCATAATGTATGATATAATTAGTTTAACAAATTTAAGTAAAAACAAGTTTTATTATTACCAGTGGCCCCATGGGTTTGTAAAAAAATATACATACAAAAATTAACGCTTATCTTGATCCTTTGTACGATTTATACATAATCCTAGAAACGCCGATTGAAAGTTACGTGATTCTCTCCCTAATGCCTCCGCTTTCCTCGTAGTCGCGGGTATGGGATGTATTGGGGTGGGGGTGAAAAGGAATAATTAAGAAAATCCTTCGCAAACATTGGTGAAGTCCTTGTATTGCATTCCCAAGCCTTCGGAATGATTTATGGATATCAGTGCACAGAAAAGTTCGTACTTCTGAAAGACGTATATATATCTAAGAAGTATTTAACGCATCGATTGAGTGCGACGTATATATACGTTAGTGTCACTTAGGAGGTTAAAGTCGTATTGCAGTTTAGCGTCAAAGTATAGCATAATTGAGTTCAATGAATTGTTATTTGTATGAAGGCGGGGGGCGAAGAAAATTACGTTTGAATATATATTGGGCCGTAAGTATTGGAAGTTTGAGAAACACTGAGCTTTGTTGTTGTAATACGAAACTTTGTTTTTATCATCTTGTTGAAAATTGAAAACTGTATGTAGTATAAGAAATGTTCTTTACCAGATGTCAACCGTTCTTGCACATAATCTCAGATGTTATTTTTTTTAATAATAAAATATTAATGGAATTATGATGTAAAATTTCGACTTATCTCTGTGGTTTATAAAGCTATGTATAAAATACAAATTAAAACAATGAAACACAACGGTTATTTCTTCCACATTTAGAATTACTGCCACTTGGAAAGAAAAAAATGGATCAAATTAGAGAAAATAAATATTATTGATTACTCATTCCATTCCAAAACTCTCTCATCATTCTATTTAATATTTCCCATGGATTATAACACATCAAAAGGTTTGAAAATTCTATAAATGAAAACAGTTTTTAAAAAAAAAATGTCAGTTGGGAACCTTTGAATTCCAAACTAAATTTTGGTTTGTTTTGATTCATAAGTATTAGCTGTATAAAAAGAGAAAAAGCAAGAGAAAAAAATGAAAATAACACTTCTACCCAAAACTAGAAATGATATTGAATAAAAACGAATTGAAGAAATTCAAGAAATATGTAAAAGTATAAAAAAGGAGCTTGATCTTTTTTCTAGAAAAAAGTTTGATTACTTTGTACTATTTGTTGAAACACTTTTAGATTTTATTTGTCATTTAAAAAATCGGATGTGTGGAAAATGTTTTCTACTTTTCTTTTTTCCCCTTTTAAACAAAAATCTCTTGAGGCACTTCTTCTTGAGAACTTCAAAATCTCTTGAGGCACTTAAGCTTAAGCTGCTTGGAGCATCAGATTAAGTGAGACGTTTCTATTACATTTTAGAAGGGAACATTATCACATGTCTTTTATAGTTGTTGACGGAAACACTTCTTGTTGAAAAAGAAGATGAAATACTAACACAGAACTACATATTTACCTGAAACATTTTTTATTTTTGAAAAAAAATATAAGGAATGCAGTTTCAAAGGTAAAAAAGGGGTATCTATTACATTATAGTTCGTATATATTAGTTTTAAGGTTTGTTTTGCTTTGCAAAGTTTATAGGAGATGAATGCCATGATAGATTTAGATAATACATAAGGGATGGAAAACGAATATTTTAAATCAAATTAATATTTGATTATAAACAAGAAAAATTCAGAAATCAATTAAAGTGGGTGATCGGCTAACGAACATAATCCGTTCCAAGACTATGTTCGCTATCCAAATTGTTCGTTAACCGATCATCGATTCACCATAGACCTCGATTTGAAATCGATTAATTCGTTCTGGAGACCCTAAAAATGAAATTTTAAAAAAAATGTATCATTTCTTAGCAAGTTTTAAAAAACAATAATACGTACATATAGTCTTGCATATTATAATGTCTTTTTCATTTTTGCTTATGGGGCGTTGAAGAACATATCCAATGTCGATTGCTTTTCTTTCTTTTTCAGGATTTTCCGAAATAATTAATAGCATTGTCGTTGTAAAGATCTCCAACCCTACTGACATCAGCTTGGTTTGGGTGCCATTCTAAGAACATTGCTCTGACAGCCTCCCACTTTTTCAAAAGATATTTAATTGCAGATGTAGGCATTGGTTCTGTTTCGTATTCCTCTTGTTCAGAAGGAGACACATTTCGTTGTGTTTCTTGGTGTTCTTCATTCAAAATTTCTTGGAGTTCTATCGTCAGTTCATCTTCATGTCCCATTATGAGCTTTTCTAGGTCGTCCTCGTTCACCTCCAATTCCAGATCTTTAGCAGCTGTCAAAATTTCATCCATAATTTAAGGGGTGTCTCCCTGATCACCTTCGAATATGTGTTCGTTGTGCAAACACAAAAAACCTTTCCTGAAAGTGTTCGTTATTCGAAAACAAAAATCTTTCGTGAAAAAGTTCGTTAAGCGATCACCCACTGTATAAGAAAAAATCTATATGTTAAGTGGAAAAATAACTTATGATAATGTTGCAAAATGTTGTTGTGACTTATACCACCTGATCAACAGTAACATCAGACCAAGGTCCATGAAATTCATTGCGGCTAGGGGCTAGATTTTTACGCCTGTTGTTAGTCTTAATTTTGAGCACCATGCGGGTAACAGTACGATTTTTCTCGGTTAAATCCTAATTTTGAGGGAGAACACACTAGGGTTGGTGAGGGGCCACCCACCTCTCTTCCCCTTCCACCAACCTCACGAGAGACTAGAGGGATGCCGGCTATTTAGAGTACTCCCATGCCACGAAAAAACTCCACGTTACATACTTATACATTTCTCCTGGATTCGAACCCAGACCCTACGGTACTGTAGTCAGTATCCTTACTAATATACCGGATATGTTGCAAAGTAAATGAACTTATATTACGAAAAGGTAATGAAAAACATTGAACCATCCTATAAGATAAACACTAAATACGATTTTTAAAATGCACTAAATATTAAACAAAAAAAAGGTGAAATTTTATTGCATTAGTACTATATATAGTACTATTAGTACTGTATATACTCTTATATTTTTATTTATCAAAAAGTATTATCTCCGATAAATATATGTTTATTTATTTATTTATAAAACACTGGTTAAAATATTGATGTCCCATATTCTACAAACACTTTGTGCTTTCGGATTTTTAATATGACCCCTATTTAATACCCATTTCACTTGATATATATTTCTAAACTAAAGAATTCTTAAACTAAAATTTGTTCCTCCTTCTTTGAAGAAATACTGTCTTTGATTTTTTAATCATATTTGCCAAAAGTATTTTATAAATAAATTTGAATGTTGTTGTGAATTTTGTAACAATTTACCTTAATTACAAACAACTTTTTATGCACTTAATATCAAACACGCATAATTTATTGATAAATTTATGTTAAAAAAATCGTTTGTTCTCATTTTTTTTAATGTTTATCTCATTTTGTTTTATTTTGAATTGGATCAATACATTTTTTAACAAAACATTTTTTCTTTAAAATAACATTATATATTAATAGTTATTTCCATAAAATATTCTGATTCTGTGTTATTTTTTTCTAGGTTAGTTTACTGTTGCTAATTAAACATTTAAATGAACTCATTAAAAGTTTATACATTTGATAATAAATCTGTCAGTCTGTGTAATAATGGGAATGTACAATTTTGTGAAAATAATTTGTTTGGTAATAATGTTTGGTAGGTAAATACACACAGGCATTATGTCTTTTATTATATGAAAGCAGCCGGGGATGGCTGGTTAGTGTAGTTTGTTTGCTGCTGGCCTTGTACGCCCAAGATCGCGGTTTTCGAATCTGGTTCACACACATATACACACAAGTTGGTCGGTTTCCATGATACAGAAAACTAATTACGATACTTATGATTATGTGGCATGTTATAGATCCCTAGAGTGCTTGTTTGGCTTGGCGCAGTCACTCAAAATTAAATTCCTAGTACAGTTTCGAATCATCAGGGCTTAAACGCTTCCCTCTGGAAAGCAAAAAAAAAAGTCAAAATTGCTTCCAGAGTTTGGTATTCCACTTATATAGTGCCACGCACTAAAATGTGATACCAGCACCCGAGGAATGTACTAGGTCTGCAATGGTAATTACCAATCCACAGCCCCATTAGAAAAAAAAATTATATATGAACGTTCTCTTTTTGTTGCTATTTTTTTTTAAAAACACGTTGTATTTCAAGACGTTTTTCGTACGTTTCAGATATATGTACTACTACTAAACTACTTTAATTTTTATAACTACTTTAATTTTTATGAAGAAGATTAAAATCTAATGCAGTGCATTAAGAACAATATTAAAAGTTATGGTATTTCAAGTTACTACTTACATTTTATTTATAATAAATCGAAAAATTATCTCATTTCACGAAATTTTATATTGAATAAATTGATAAATATTCAAATTGCAGAAAATAATATGTAGGTAAAACGAACTAAAGTGGTTTATTCCTTTTTATTTTTAATATTTTTTATTGTTTTTAATCACCTTTTGCTCAATCTATTTATTTTCTGTACAGTTACTCTTGCTGGTTTAAAATAGGTATTTGTAAATACAAAGAATAATTTTTTCAAAATTCCTTTTTTTACTCGAAAATAAGTACTCGTTAAATACATTCTTTCTTCCATGTTTATCGTATTAGGAACCATCTTAATAAAGAATTTCATTTTCTTTTCACTATATACTTTTATTTATCATATTTTATTGCTGCGCTTCCATTTATTTTGCTCGTTACCTAATTTTATTCAATTCAAGAACTAAAGTAAAAGTCTTAAGTACGTACGTGGAAAATAAAATAATAATAAAACGAGATAAATTTTACTTACCCCCAGTTGAAACTAGTTTATAATCAAATGATTTAAATAACCTTTAGATACGAATTTAAATTACAAATATTGTAGCAACAGGTAAAAATACAGTTAAATTATTAACAAAGATATAAATTTTTCACGAGGGAAAAATAATACACATTGTTTTCGTCTTTAATTGTTAAAAAAGATAAACAACAGAATCAATAGATTGAAACTTTATTATTAATTATATATTATTGTTATGGACTAAAAATAATAGTAATATATATATATATATATATATATATATATATATATATATATATATATATATATATATATATAATTTTATATTATTATTATAGATTAAACTTAATTCAAAGAACATTCCTTAATGAAATTCCACCATATGTAAAGTGTAATAAAAATTTAATTAAAAAAATAAATGGATGATGTAAACTTGCTGTAGAACAGCAGCTATATAAAAGCCATTTTAGTATTTAAGTCATCTCTAAGTACTATTAAATGCTTTAAGAGGGTTCACCTATGTGACGACCTGTTTTTTAAGCATTTGTAGGAAATTCTTTTTGACGGCCAGTAAAATGATAGAACATTATGTTTTTTATTATTTATTTATATGTATCTTAAGAAAATGTATATAAATGATTAGCCAAAAAATATACAATAGAACGTAAGTTATAGCATTCGGAACACACCAACCTCGAAAAAATGGACTCTTACTTCCTCCACGATTCTGGCTGATTGGCATATTTGAAATACAAAAAAGAGCGGCTTTTTAATCTATAAGCTTAAATGCACCGATTGAACTATACTCAATCGAAAATATCAAAAATTTGAATTTTGGTAGACCTCTGAAGTAAATGTTTCAAATTTCATCGGGTTTTTATGTAAATTTTTTGTCATAAAAGAGAAATCTTTTGAATTTCAGAATGATTGTAGTTCATTTGGTGCGTAATGCTTGTGCTGAATCTACCCTATAAATTTGAAGTTATTTGGTCAAATCGTTCTTGAGATATGATGGATGAAAGTTTGAAAAGCACAATATTGAGAAAAATGCGTTTAAAGATTCAAGTCCAATTAAAACATTGAAAATCTTAACTTAGCGCGCCGAACATCTGCTCTTCTAGCATCTGCTTCTTTATGACTTTGAATTTTAAAACCACTTTACCACCGTATTCCAAACATGTTAAGAAAGCAATTTATGAAAAAAAATTTTTTTTTCGATTTTTTGAACATATCACATGGGTGAACCACATTAAACTTTGTTTACTCGCAACATACAATGCACTATAATTTAATAACCAATATTAATTTATTACCTTTATGACTTATGAACTAAATTTTACGGAATTTTCTGGAAGTCTGTAATCTGGATGATTACAGAATTTCAAAATCAACTCATGTTGGAAATTTGAATTATCCTAAGTTATCATTCATAGTATTGGATGCATTTAACTATTAAAATTAACATTATTTCAAAGTCATTAATTAGCTAGTGGTGAAATTTTCAAGGCTGTGAAAACATTTCAGACATTATCCAAACAAGATTCTGAAATATGAGAATACTACTTTTACTGTTTGCTACCTCATGACATTTTTTTAATTCAATTTAATTCGTTTTATTTTTAAATTAAATAATATTAACGAATATCAGTTACTAAACATCTTTCGAATTCGAGTTACTTTATTAACTAATCATCATCAAAATCAGACTTAGTTACGTCTCAGCAATAGCTGTAGTATTTTTGAGTTTATTATATACTGGCCTCCAAAAGTTAAGGAACAACCATTTTTTTAGTCTTATTTGCAAATAAATGAAAGGAGAAACACCAAATTTGGATGACATGTGCACAAAACAGTTATAAATTGACTGCAAGATAGAAGTTACATAAAAAAAAATTCAAAAATGATTTACAACAGAAACAGGCAATCTCTGTGGAAAATCCATTCTTGGAAAAAATAGTAATCACAGTTTTATGTGGTAAAATGTCATAGAAACATAAGAAAAAGGGGTTTTAATAAGTGATATGTCCACCTCTAGCTTGAGTGTATTAGCGGCATCGAATTTCCATACTGTAAATTAAGTCGTCAGTTACCGAAATGAGGAGCGAAGACCAGACACGGAGTAAGCTTTGTTTCAACTATCCTATAGACCTTGGAGGAGGACTTAAAGTAGCAATCTGTCTATCAAGATGTTCCCAAAGATGCTCTATCAGATTTAAGTCTGTAAATCGAGCTGGCAATTCCATTCGCTCCAAACCAAGACCCTCAAGATATTTCTCAAAAATTACAGCTCGGTGAGGTCGTGCCATCATCCATCAAAGCGAAGTCACTGAAAATTGCACGGACATACGGTTGGACGTTTGGGTCAAGGATCTCATCCCGATATCTCACACCCATCAGAGTTCCTTCCTGGAACACATGCAGGTCAGTATGACCACCAAGTGAGATCTCTGCCCGAACCATTATTCCACTACCTCAGTAACTGCGTTTTTCAAGAGTGTTGGATTGATGATATTTAATGCTTCCTTCCCTACAGATGAGCAGACGTCCTGAAACACTCTCCAGTGCGAATCTGGACTGGTCTGTAAAGAGTATAGAAGCCCATCGCTGTCTGGTCCAGGAAACGTGTTCTATTGCCCAAGATAAGCGAGTCCTTCTCTGTCGTCTGTTGAGGGGTACACACACAACTGGTTGCCTTGCATAGAGACCCGAATTTTGAAGACCCTTTGCACCGTACTAGCGGAAATTCTTCTCCTTGATGCTACAGAGTGGTCTGCAACAAGTTGCGGCACATAACTCCTTCTTCTCCTTCAGGCCGATGGAGCGATAAAATGGTCTCCTGAAGGTGTTGTAGCTCGTGGTAGGCCTGGAAGATGCATTCTGGACACAGATGCTTCGGTTTGATATTGATTGCAGAGACAGTGGACCACACTATGAGACACATTAAGACACCTAGCAGCATCAGCCCGTGACAGCCTCATTTCTATCTAACCGACCGCACTCCACCTTAAAAAATCGTGAGAACGGCTTCTCTGAGACATTGCGAGACCCCACTGCCTATTGTCAACAAATCTGCTAACAAAAGTTGGGAATCAACAAAAGTTAAAAGCAGCTATTGTTTTTGCATAAAGTTCGTTTTTATCATTTATATAAACAATACATTTTATTGTTACTATCATTTTTTTACGGTGAGCTTCGAAAAATATGTTGTTCCTTAACTTTTGGAGGACAGTGTACTTAAACATTATATAATGAATATTTCACATGTATAAATAAAGGGCGTCTGCTCTTAAAGTAGCCAAATGTAATAGCTTATTATCACGGAACTACCATCAGAATGTAATAAACTGTTCATCCATGGATTGGAAAACTCGCCGAAATTTTTTGGGTCTATTCTCATCATCCACCCGTGTGCGCATTATTCGGCAATCACAGACAATCAGCCTTTTACTCTGACTTCATTAGTAAAACTGTGTGGACGCCACGGCAAAAGGTGCAGTGCGTACTTTGGTTAACGGAATTTTAATCAGTCACGAGTGTACAACGGCGTGTGTTCTAACGGAATGGAATATCGTTACTGGCTTGCCTAATAGACTTAACAGGACTCCGATAAAGCAAATCGCGTACGCAATCAACAGTGTACTCTATCAAGAAAACTTAAGAATACTTGCCGGTTTGAGATAGCAATGTTAACACCTCCCTTAAAGTTCTTTCCCATTGGTGGATAGATTTTGGTATTGGAGGATCGACATTCCATTCTGTTCGAAAACGCCGGTGTACACGCGTGACTGATTTAAGGTATCCGACAACGTTCAGAACAGTGGTTTTAAAAAAGCGCATAAATGGATAATTTTGATGATATTTAGTATCGCTTAGATTAGAATACATGTATAAAATTGTTTTAAGGCCATTTTGAAAAAAAAATATTTAAATACAATATTTCGGCAAGAAATTAACTTAGAATAACCTTTTTTTCAAAATGTTCTCCTTTGTGAAAATTGCTTTTTTTATAATAATATTTTGCCTGTATATAGCTCAGACCTCTGTACAGAGGCTCAACTATGATTTTTGAAAAATTCACATTATTTTCAGAGTTACAACCAATTGAAATAATTGTTGGCGTTTTTTTCTTAAAATTTCTCCCCTCTGTTGTCGTAAAACATGGATAAATCCACTTCTAAGCTATATATTTCAAACATTCTAGTTGAGCCTCTGTACAGAGGTCTGAGCTATTAAAGCTTCTATTATATATTATTATAATAGAAGCTTTTTTCACAAAAGGAGAATATTTTGAAAATAGGACATTCTATGCTCATTTTTTGTCAAAATATTGTACTTAAATAATTTTTTGATATAATATAATTCTTAAAACAATTTTATATACTTTTTCTAACTTAAGTGAATTTGAATATCATAAATATAATCCATTTGCACGCTTTTCCAAAATCACTCTGTTCCGAACGTAGTCGGATAGATTAAATTCCATTAACCAAAGTACGCACTGCTTCTGTTACTGTGTAGTCCACATCTTTACAAATGAAGTTAGTATAAAAAGTTAATTGTCGGTCATTGCCGAATAATGCTTGCAAGCGCGGCCGATCGGACTGGTCCCAAAGAATTTCTGAAGGGTTTCCAATCCACGGATGCAAAGCTTATTACATTCTGATGGGTAGTTGCATAATAAAATCCATTACTTTTGAATACTTTAATCTCAGACAACCTATAATATGGATAAATATTATGAATTGAAAACAAAGGTACTTTATCTAACATGCATTTTATCTCTAAAGAGTCATCAATACTGCTTCGATTGATACTATTTGAATATTCTTAAAAGTGGGTCAATATTTTTTTCTTTGACATGGAGCTTCATTAGAGAAGACGTCTTAAAAATCGTCTATTAATAATTTGTAGATCATTTAAAATTTCATATGTCAAAAAAATAACAAAACATTTAATGTTCCAGTCCTATTTGGTTACAGAGAGCAAATTGTAGATTTAAATTAATAATAAGTTGACAGCTGTGTACCATGGTTCTTATGTCAATAAACGTATTTTAAATCCCTATTATTTTTTTTCGTAAATTAAGCCATATTATTTATAAAATACTGAATGAAAAGTAAAGAAAATTTTAGCACAATGACCATTTTTTGAGTTAAAGCAAGTAAACGCGTATTTTAAAAAATTCAAACTATTCATCAGCTCAATCCAGTTAGAATTAATGTTTTATTAAAGCAGAAATCTTCAACTGGGTTTCAAGGAACTATACGGTCTCCTCAAATTTAGTCAGGGATTCCTCCTCTCAAAGTTCCAGGTACATCACAGTTTGGTTAAGTAAAGTGCCAAAAATTTAGTAAAATTTTAATTTTTATAAATTATCGAATTTTCAAAGGCCTTTCACTTGAAAAAATTAATATAATTAAATATTTTAGAGTAATATTTTTTTGTGATAGAATACATATCCAAAATAACTTTACAAATTTTAGTAGGATTTAAATCCTTGACATTCTATTTTTTCTTCTGTTTGACCAAGAAGAAAACGTTTGCTCGAAAGGTTTCACAAAATGTAGAAAGGTTGCATGTCTCTGTATTAGAGCAACACATTTGAAATAAGTAGAGCTTGACCATTTTTAAGCATACCCGAGACTTAATGATCAGATGGGACCTGATCTTTGGATGTCTACATCAAACGAAAATTTGGGGGGAAGTCCTGTTTCCTTTAACATGCAACAATCCTCGTTATTTCATACAACAAAATCACAAGAGTAAGCCTCGACTTGATGTGAGCATTATCAATCGTAATTATAAACTGCATTTTTAGAGTTTCTTGAAATAATTTAAAAATTGTGGAGGAAAAAAGAACTATCACGTGCAAAATATTCAGTTTTGATTCATTTTCCTTAAAATGTATTCTTTGTAAAATTCTCACCTCACCCCTTCGTGTGTGAAATATAGTATTTTCATTGAAAACTCTATTCACCATAAACGGAATCTTCAGGGTAAGTTACAAAAATCGAAAATATATCGGACATTTGGTAAGTTACAAATCTATCGAAGTTAGACATGAAAAAAGTTTCTATATATCCTTCTAGTTTCTACATCAGTTATTGAGAAAAAGCCGTTAGCAGGTTTAAACACCGAATTAAATGATGTTGGTAAAATTTGTAAATTTGAATTATTACAGCTGTGCAAAGGGTTACTCACGTTTAAAAATTAAATTTGAACGGCGATGTTCGTTTCACTTTGATAAGAACTATTAGAAATTACTGGCACATATCTTTGATGCACGCTTCAAGCAAAAAGAAAATATTACTTTATTCTAAGAAAACGATAATGAATTTTTTACTGTATTAAAAATTTTTCAAAATAAATTTTATTAACATTATAATTTGGGATAAATTCATTTAAAAATTTAAAGAATAAAAAAACATGTAATCATCATTTTATAAAATATTTTCTTAATAATAATTTTATAGTTTTCATTAAACAAAAATGCTGATACGCATAGAAATAACATAGTTCGATAAATATCAAACAACTGTTAAACATTATATATATATCAGATAAGTTAAAACCACAAAATTACAAGTGGTTCAAACCTTATATATTTTTTTAAAGAGCGTTCCCTTCAGTCGAGACTTAATTGATTTTCCTCAATTTATCTCTCACTCTTTCTCTTTATCTCCAGATTCTATTTTAAAGCATTTCTTAACTTTAATGGATTTCTGTACGAATCTTGTGCCACCTAGAGATTATATCTATTGAAAACTATTGAAAAAAGGAAACATCCTTCTACAGAAGGGAATTAAGGACAAAGGAAGCCAAATCTTAAGATAAGAACTTCATTTTGTCCTTGTATCGATTCATTTTGCAGCATATTTTTTAAAGCTTAGAACAAACTTTTTTGATAGATTTGTCTTACAATCAAGTAATGGATAAGGAACTTGGAAAGGTATTAAATGAAATCAGAGCAAATACATTTTTTTTTTTTTTTTAGTATGGAGTGAATATTAAGTTCAATAAATGGATTTATGTTCCAATAATTTGAAGTTTGTTCCTAATAACAAAGAATGCAATAATTTTTATGACAGATTTCTGTAGATTACGTAGGAGAAGATGCAACTAGAATTTATTTCCTTATGACTGTGTTTATATCTGAGAGAAATATTTTTATTAAGGCTTGCGAAAACTTTTGACTGTATATATTAATCAAAACATTTTTTTTTGAATTTATGGATGCAATATGAATCATATTTTTTTTAAATCAACTTCTCAAATATTAAAACTGTTTTGTCCCGACTACCACAATCGAAAAATTCAAAGAATTCAGTAGGTTTTTTTTATTCTATACGTTTTAAATCTCCATATAATTTTATATTTTTAGTTATAGTTTTGTGGTTTTTTTTAATCTATAAAATGTATATTTTTTTCAGGAAATGCAGCCTGATTAGTTTTCTTTCTTTTTAGCGTTCAGTTTAATTTTACTACCTCTCAATAATTAGTAATGAATCATTAGAAATTAAACGGAATTAGAATCCATAACTTCTTGTACATATGCGTCTTAAAAGACAAAATACATCTTATTTAATTAAAATTTCTGATAGAATTAATAGTTAATTTAATTATTAAAATTTTAATAATGAAGTAAGTATGGAATCATTTCTTAGTTTTTGAGTTGCCCTTTTCAATCACAAATGCACACTCAATGAAATTTATTTAAATATATAGAAAAATATTAGTAAAAAATATATATTTCTGAAATTTATAAAGTTTTACTACATCCAATTACATTTTTTTATTGCCTTTTTTCCCATTTTTTAGCAAAGAATGTTTGAAAAAGCTAGAGAGGTTATATTAATGTTAAATTATCTATTTATGAGTAATATTTGGAAAAGATTGTTCTAAAAATGTGATCATAATGTGTGATAAATCGCATCTAACCTGTCAGTATAAACTTCGTTTTAAAATATATTTTAACCATACTTATATCAGTAATCGAACAGGTCATGTATTTGACATTAAGTAAATAATTATTATTTACTTTTTTTGTTCATACAGTAATTCAAAGAATAGTTGTTTCTTAAATTAATATCATGAAAACTTTTATGTGTAATATTTATACATTTTTTAAGAAAACTAAAAATCAGAAGTAGAGTAAAGGATTATCATGTGAGGGTTTCTTCCTTAAACTAATTTGGAGTTAGTTGATTCTATTGAATTTTTTTATATACAACTGCTACTTCCTTATACTATAAACATCATATTTAGATGTGGTTTGCGGTATACAGTGATTTGAAATTGAGTTAGAAATTGTGAATAGGAATATATTGATGTCAATCAGACAGTGATGGCGAATATGTTTACATTGCTTTCAGTTTGTAATTTTGAGGAAGTTTCTTAGGTTTATATATATATATATATATATATATATATATATATATATATATATATATATATATATATATATATATATATATATATATATATATAATACGAGATAATCCTCAAATTTATGAGAATATTTCTAGTTGACTGGCATTCCTTCCATTTAAGTTATATTATTTCTTTGAAAGTGAATCACATGTGTTGATCTTTCTATCATGAATTTAAGCTACCCAATCAGTAAGTAACTTTGTATTTAATTAGAAATTTTGATGTGTTGTGGCTTGTACTCTTATTTATTTATTTATTTTTGGTGGTCCAAGAGCAAGGTCTTTCAGGTACGGAGTACTCGAAATTACTTACCCAGAATTAGGGGATTTCATCACAAGTGGTGAATTTTCACATACATCACATTTCTAATTGTTATTAATGAACACAGTGAAGAGAGTTACAGTTTTAGCAACAAATAAAAGGATCAGATAACGTCACTTCAATTTTGGTTATGCCTCAACTTACACTTGCTTTTATCAATAATGAAATAAATTTTAAATTTATATTATACCAATGAAAAATTACGTTTAAATTATTTATTGTATTCAGGATTTTATTAATTACATAGTATCTTGGCGGATAAAACAATTCTTTGTAAATCTTTCCAATAAACGAATAATTATGGCTAAGAATCATAAATTTAAGAGCTAAAATTGCCAATTTCACAAAATAATTTTATTTATATTTATTCACTTTTGTTACCTCATAATTGTTGAGATTTTTAAAAAATTTGTCCTTTATTTAAATTAACTTTAAGGAAAAATTCGTATATTAAATTATCTGAATGAACGGAATTTTGTTCATAGCTCTTAAGGCCGTTTTACAAATTAAGGTAGCAAACAACGGAAATGTAACCAATCAGACTCTTTCTACGAGACTGTTGAAGTCTCTAATTGGTTACAGATTTGCTGCTATTTATTGCATTAGTTTTTATGAATCTTAAATAATTGGACATAACTGAGATTTCATTTCTCATGTCATATTTCACAGAAAAGTTTTAATTTTATAGTACTGTGACGGGCTCACGCGTCTTTTCTTTAACATGTCCTTTGGGTTCTTTGGGCCAGAATTAAAGGCAACTCTTTTCCAACCAAATCCAAGAAGTGAAGTGTGAATGAAAGATGAAAATGAACAAACTGTTAAATATCGTAACTTAGAGTAAGCGGTATGGCAATGTAAGTTAATGTTTGACAATTGATGTTAGTTTGTGACAGTTGATGGCTATTATAGTTCGTGGTTCAAGTCTGAATGAGTTTTGCGTGACGTGAATACAAGTTATAGGTGATCGAATATATGAAGGACAAGTTGCACACCAGTGCATACAAAGACAAGATTAAGCATAGAACAAGGTTTATCATTTCTCCAAGCTGTAATAAGGTAGGATTGATTATTTAATATTAGAATCAGGGATTAGGCGTTTCGCTTATTGATAGGGGTTTGAATTAGATTAAGTCTTATTATATATATATATATATATATATATATATATATATATATATATATATATATATATATTGTGTGTTGCGTATTTTGCTATCGTTGATTCTCTCATATTAGTTATTATAATTTAATTTGTTAAAGGTTTAATTTGAATATCTTAATGAAGTCATATTAAGATAATGTTTGATTCTAGTTCTTTCGTTAATCCTACGCCTCTAACTCACGCTGATACTTCGAGAGATGTTCTTCCAAGGAGAAGAACATCACAGTACATGTTGAAAAAATTAAACAGATTATGTTTTTGTTTTTAAAGCAAGGAAGTAAAAATACTCTTCCATGTATGAAAAAGAAAAGTATTAGTTGTTTCTTTTTATGCTTAAAATGTACTCATTTGAAATTTATTTCTTTTTTCTCCTTTATTTTATTTGATAAGCTTAAAAAAACACAATTAAGGAAAATAATAATCGAATATGTCAATGAAAAAAGGTTTATTCAAATCAGCAAAGACATATTTAATTATAATTCCTTCTTTGAATCGTGTATTTTAGTGGATATTAATTAACGAAGTTCATCTTTTTCGATAATTAACTATTTAATTAAGGAAAGATGAAAACAATATTTTTTCTACTGATAAGGAAAATTTCTTTTACCTTCGAAACAGAATCATATTTCAGAGAGTTTTGATTCGTGCTTAGAAATGTTTCGCTTTGAAAGGAGAATGCCAATGTTCGTGGAAAAATGTCAATATTTGATAAACGCAGCCAATGGGATCTTTAATAGAGTCAACAGAATAGAATGAAAGAAAATGAAGTATAATTCTTTTATTTACTTTCATTTCCTTAAAAACCAAAGCGTGAGGATATTTTTTATTCGCAAAATAATTTTCTAGGTATGGATCTATTGGCATGTGGTTATAGTTTTACGTTTTATAAATATTGACACAGGATAACAGAAGTAGAAGAAGAATGAATAAAGGTTTCATATCATATTCTATTGAATATGAATCCAGACACTTTTATATTTTAATTTTTCACACTGATGACAGTATCGATACGTTTGTTTCTTTGTCACAACCAACAACAATTTTGAGCAAAATATGAGTATATGCATAAAAGGATCACTATACACACAATTATTCTATAGTTTGAGTGTAAAAAGTAGTATATAAAATATTCTTTGCGACAGCAATTGCATACATTTTATAAAGATTATAATAGCATGTATGCATTTCATATTGGCAACATTAATAATATGTTTGCTCTTGTGATCCATTATGGTACCGAAACAAAAAAGCTCGAGTTTCAATAATAAATGTATCAATGATCATTGTTTAAAAAGTGATTCAGTTACATGTTTCATCATGTTATACGCTGGCCTCAAAAAGCTTAGATACAACATGTTTTCAGGCTCACTACTAAAAAAAGGCAGTAAGAAAACAAAAATATTTTTTTATGAATAAAAGTAATACACTTTAAGAAAATTTATATTTATATATATATATATATATATATATATATATATATATATATATATATATATATATATATATATATATATATATATATAACGTTAGGCATTGTTTTTATTTTAAAACAATGAACCTCTATGTAGGAACTGAAGAAAATGTATAAAAATGAAACTTTTGAAACTTTTTTTGTGTGTGTGGGCACCTTTTGTAAATGATTGTTGATTTCAATAGTTTTCAGTAATTTTGTTCATAATATCCAGAAGAGTCTAGCAATATCTAGTAGAAGTTTAACCAATTTTTTAATATGGCAGTTTTTTGAATTCCCGGAAATAGGATATCCAAAGCTGATACTACTAGACGCCTCGATCAGTATAATTCAACGACTATGGATCAGTTTAAATGTGAAGATTCTGCGCCTTGAAGACGTGTTCTTCGTCATAGGCTCCCAAAAGGGTTCCTTGTAAATGCCGAAGGAGTCCATGGCAAATTAAAATTCATTCATCGACTAGGTTAGATAAATTGTCCACGCACCCCCTTAAGTTACGGTTTAACATATGAAGGCTTCAGAAAAAGAAATATTTTTGTGACCAATTTCCATTGTAAGGTACGATTAAGTTAACATAAATAAGTTATGATTTTTACCTATTAAAAAATTTTAAAGTAAAGTAGTATAGATAAATACACATTACATACAAGAAACAACAAGCGTTACGCTAGTGGAACAAGGAGGCAGCTAGCTATACTAGTTTAAATAAGAAGGGAATCATTGAACAATATATTTTCGTCTGATATCATGTCTAAGATATGGCAAAATAAAAGAAATGTGTACATAGAGCAGGTGTACTCAATCTCTTTATTTTTTGCCGGGCTGCATACGCATGACAGGTATTTCACGCGGACCGCAACATGAAGATAGTGGAAAAAAACTATTAGACTAAATCAACATTGAACAGAGTAAATTGATCAAAATATTAAACCTCATTTTTAGCTTTTATTTTAATACTATATTAAAATTTCTTCTTAACACACACATAAAATATTTACTTTTATGCATTTTTTTTTGTTGAGTTTTAGGGTATATAAGTTTCGATTTTCTTTCATTCTTACCTAGCCTCTCTTGCTTACATTATACTATCAAAAAAGGTAAATTGATGGATTTGATTGCTTGATTGCTATGATTTCCCGCTAAATTTTTAGTACATTGTTTTTCAATAACTGAATTTCTTAGTGAAATGGGACATGATTGAACCACTCAGAAAAGGCCGGTGGGCCGCAGATTGAGTATCACTGATTTAGAGAGTCGGCGGTTTAGTTTCTTTAAGGGCATGATCCCAAGCTGTGAAGTGAATGCGAAAAAAATGTTTCTTAGTTTTTATCAGAAAGCCATATTATTTTTAATATGTTACAAAACTATATTTGAATACAATTGATATATTCTTGCTTATAAATTTATTAACCCAAGTTACACTTTTGTTAAAGTTAATATTTATAGCAGTGACTCCATGAGGTGAACTAGTTCACCTCATGGAACCCTAGAGTTTGAAGGTGCCTTCGTGAAACCTCTAGAACTAGAAAGTGTTTTTGGGGAAGCACATTCCATGCATATACGTCAAATAATATATCTGAGAAAAATATTTAAAATAGATGAATATGTTATGGGCACTTTATTTAAAATCAGTTAAAAAAGTACTGTATTTAATATTACAAAATTATAATCTAATATTTTAATATAATTTTACTCATTAATAATATTAATTTGCGATCCACACAAGTGTCAATTATCCATGCATTATTTAATACCTGGGAAATGTGTTTTTACTTTTTTTTGAGATTAAATGCTATCGCATTACTTATTCAGAGTTTCATTTGTTTTATATTTTGATTTTGCAGCCTTTCACGTTGAGAAATATATTTCACTTAAACACAATACTCTCATTCGCATTAGAATATATATAGCTGTATGAGAAAACCCGTGTATTAACCCTTAACTTCGCACTGTTGCATTTCTGCAACATATGATATATTTTAATTTAACAGACTCAATATTTTTTAATTACCTACAAATCACTAATCTGAGAAAAAAAAAGATAACTGAAACGAAATACATGCTAATTTTGTCACTAGATGGAAGTACATTTTCCCCAAATATCACAACTGTTATAAAAATCTCTGATGCCTCAAGAGCTATGTTTTTGCTATAAAAATAATCCATTATATTTTGTACTTTATCTTGTTTATTGACGAAATAAGTTTAAAAAATGTTGCTAAATGATGCTATTATATATAAATAAAATTTTCACAGTTTTAATGAGTAGAACGAGCTATAGATACTTGTAACTATGTAAACTTAATAGAGAACGTGAATATACGCGCGCGTATAGAATATATATTTATTTAATTTCAATTTTTTCATTGTGATTCGTGGAACCCCTGCGTATGCCTCATGGAACCCCAGGGTTCCACGGAACCGTTTGCGAACCACTGATTTATAAAAAAAATATTATATAATATTTACTTATATCATTTCCCAATTTTCTAAAACCATATTCAGAAGATCAAAGTTAAATTTACAATATAAAGAAATTTACTTTGAAATAAAGTTATTTCACTAGTGGATCCATAGTCAAATAGATGATATAGAATGGGTCTAGTTAGATTAGGAACCACTGTTCTAGATCAACCACGAGTTACAACACCTACGGAAAACAATTATCAAGCTCTTACGCCTTATTATTTTTCGTTTAATATTTAATAAATTATGACTGATAAAAAGCGTTAAATATTTGTGAAATCCTTGATATGATAAATTGTGTTTTCAATTTTTTGCAATGTGTGTCTTCATAATAAAATATTTGTATTATTTTCTGCATATTTATAAAGTTTTGAAGAATTTAAACATATAATTATTGATCGGAAAATATTTAGGAAGAACATTTTTTAAATTTTTTTTAATATAAAACTCTTGTCTCGATAAAATAAAAAAAAATGTAAAAATATTTAAATACAATTTTAATCCCTGTGACGATTCGCTATTTTTAAAAAGTCAGAGAGAACGATATTTTCCAATATTCTAAAGATTAAATTTTTGTCTTTCATAAGGCAAGTATCTAATAAAAAGCAAAACAAAATCATATTATATGTAAACATTTAATGTAATTTAATGTTTTTAAATGAACTCATATCGATAAGAAATATTTTATCACTTTCGTAATAATAGAATTAGGCTAAACAATTAAAAAACGCAATTTTTTCCGTAGAACTGTACAACAACACGCTTCTATAAATATATTTGAAAACAAAATAATATCTATTGAAGTCCAATAATGACGCAAAAATAAGCAACAAAGGTATAGTTATATCTATTTTGTTATCTATTATTAATTTATTCATTGTGAGTTTGTGTCTTGCGAATTGAAGTCTTAAAAAAGTCTGAGAGAAAAATCTTGAAAAATCTTGTCAAGAATGACCTCTCCGATCACTTTTGTGTGCTTGGCTATTTTGCTGCCGTGCTTTTCCATGATTGAACAGTTCTTTACCGGGAACTGCTTTTATACTTTTGCAATTGTTCTCAATATCATGTTAAGAGAATTGTATACGAAAACAACTTATGCTAATGTGACGAAAAACAAACAGCCTGGAATAATTTGCACTTGCAATTTGCAGCAATTTGAACTGCTATGTTACGAGTCTATTGACATTCTTCAGGCCCCCCGACTTGTTAACAATCCGTTTGCCTACGCGTATACCAACAATCCTTTCTGTGGGAAGGAATTTCGTCCATGAATCCGGATGAAACATTTCGATAAATCATTTATCTCATCTGCATTCCCCTATATAAGCCATAGAGATCACAATAAAACCAGTCAAGCCTTTCCGAAAATCACGCAAGACAATAGAACTTAATAGAAACTACAACCAAAATCTTTGTCATTGCAATAGTGGAAAGTTTCAAACTGACTCTGATGTACTTCAAATATATGAGCTTTGGAAAAGAGAAAATGCTACATAAATAATCTTTTCGAATATGAATATGGAATAAATCGTGTATCGATATTGAGAGACTGCTTCTTGATGTATTATATATTTCAAGTGACATAACACAACAGAACAAGAAACATTTTCCTAATCTGGCTAAAGAATCAAAATCAAGAACTAAGGACACGGATATGGTACAACCAATCTTTTTTCAGCAGTATTCCTGCTACTCAAATTAAAAGAAAAGAATAACAGGCGTCTTTTACAACAAGATTCACAGCCCCACTGGAACTTACAATAAATTCTTCATATCTTTTTACAACAAACCATCACACCATATTAAATAGTATCGCAAAGCAATACCAAACATCCTTGCAGCCATTATTGAACTTAAATATATATGATTTACATAAAAAGGAAGATTTTTAATCATTAATGCTACAAATAGCCAAGACCAAGGCATCCTTCGAGACTTTATTCGCATATATTTTTGTATATAGTTCTATGTGATTTGTGTTCTTGTCTTTAATCATCACTGCGGCCTTTTATTTTTGAATGTGTAAGGAAGTTATATATTGATACATGTACTATGAATGTTTGACATATACATTTTGCGAACACCTTAATGTGTGAAAAAGGTGTAATTGTGTGGTACAAAATGAATCTTTTGAAAATCTTTGTTCCTTTATGATAGTAAATGCCTTAAAGAAGGCTTTCCCATTTATGTGACTTTATACGCCTCAAAGTAGGCTTTACCAATTATGTCACTCGATACGCCTCAAAGCAGGCTTTCCCATTTTTATGAAAATGCGCCTAAAAATGGCCTTACCCATTGTAGTGACAATGGTGCCTTAAAGAGGCTCTAATCGGTCCGAGTATGAATGTCTGTTGACGGCTCTTTCGATCGTGAATAATGGACATCGTAAGGAAACGAATGAGAGAGACTACGACATGGTTGATGATACGGAGTGCGTGGTTGAGAAATCTCATGAAAAAACTAACGGAGATGGAGAATGATTTGAATGCTAAGAAGCTCCTAATAAAGCGTTTCTTTCTCAGTAAAATCTATTGCAATAGAATGTCGGGCATTTTAATTCAATAATGTAAACTAACACAATAGTGAACATTCAAAATAGCGCCTTTTTCATATTTATAAAAATAAAACGCTTAGGATTTCAGTTTTTGTGTGTCTCTTTTTTGAATACTTGTACGATTTCTTAGAATTGTAAGTTCAAACAGTATTACCCACACTCATCAGTTTTCCCTTACACTATTACGTGTACATTTTCTGCTAAAAATGGTTTTAGGGCATTATATATAAAGCAAGCTTAACCTTACTTCGCTGCCGTAAGTCGGCAACAAAACTTTAGACTTCAATGTGAGTCAATTGACTTATATTTATACATATATACGGTCGAACCTCTATTTAACGTAGTCTCTAAATCCTGAAAAAAAGTTCGTTTTATGAAAAATTCATTATATAGACATACAACGATATTATTTCAACATACTTTATAAACCCACATGAAACAAATTATAAATTCATAACCTCTATACATAAAAAACGTAATTATTCACACATTTTTGTAAATTAATATGTATTAGTTTTATATATCTTATCCATCCAAAAAAAGGAAAGAAAAATTGCAAGGAAAACAAGTAAAAGGAATGTCGAAGAATGCACTGTATATTCAACATTAAGAGAATAATTTTATATTAAAATTAAGGAATTTTTTAAGGAAATGTTTTCTTACATAAAGCACGCAAGTAATTTTAAACAAACATAATTTTATAACTAGAAATTCTAAATTAACAAATTACAATTGAAATACAATTTAAACGCCCAGGACTTGTCAAGTTTAGCATTTAATAAAACCAGTTGAAGATTTCTGACCACCACAGAATGCGTTAAAAGAGAGAATAACTTAAAATGTCTAGAAATCCTTTAAAAATAGGGAGAAAAAATTGAATCACAAAAGAAACAGTTAGATATATAGAAAATGATCTTCGCTATCGTGAAGTTATTTTTACGAAGAAAATCGTGAAACGTGCTTGGTTCTAGGAAGAAGTTAGCTATATAGAGATTATTTATATGGTAATTCTACTGCATATATATTAGTTTGTTGATCTTAGTTTTCAGCTTAATGATTTCACCTTTCTCTGTTATGCAACACACAACATAGATATACGCATTTGCCGAAAAGTACTTTTTGCGATTATAACAGTGAAAAATCAGCTCAGAAGATAGGTGACGCAAAAGCAAATATCAGAGCTATAACATCACAGAAGACGTCACAACGCGTAAACGCATGGAATGCGCGCACTCAGGTAACTTAAAAAGAGAGTATAGACTAGTGCTTCTCAAAGTTTCCATAGTCGTGACCCAATATTCAATCATACTTTTCATTTTATACAATAACAATGTGCTGAATTCAATAATGCAACGCTAAAACTACAATACGACCACAATCTCTTAAGTTCCATCGGCGTATATAAACGTATCTCTCAGTCAAAGCGTTAATTTCCCTGGACGTATATATACGTCTTTCCAAAGTACGATCTTTTCTCTACACCGCTATCCATATAACTAATCCGAAGGCTTTGGAATGCAATAAAAGGACCTTGACAATGTTTGTCAACGATTTACTATTTCCGATTATTTGCTCCTTATTCTTCATCCCCCCCAAAAAAACCCACCACATACGCATTCCTACGTGGAAAACAAATCTCGTAAATTTTAATCAGCATTTAAGGGATTAATTATAAGCCGTACAAATTATAAAGATAAGTGTTAATTTTTGTATATAATTTTATATGACAATACCATGGGGTCACTGTTAATTATTAAACTTAAACTTGTTTTTAACTTAGGATTGTTAAATTAATTATAAAATACATTGTGTAGCTCTGTTGCATTTATAAGTATAATATATCACTGTAAATGTGTATTTTATTTTTTATTATGTCAGAATATATTTTGTTGTTTACTTTCAGTAAATTAATAATTTTTAAATCTTTTGTTTTTGACTTTTCAATATGCTCGCGCGCCCCTCGTAGAGTCGTCACGCCCCCAAAGGGGGTGGGCCCCACAGTTTGAGAAACACTGGTATAGACGCATTTTCTTCAAGTGTATGTGAAATCATGCAACTACATATTGGCTATAAGAAACGAACAGGATGCCTTTGCAAGTAGTAGTTTGATCAGCAAGCTTGAAGAGGGGCGTAGTTTGACAAGTGCTGCGCTTGAGTTAAAAATTAACAAAAATGTAGTTTGAAAAGCTTAGAAAGATCCTTTCAAATGATACGTACATTTGTAAAATAGGTTGGCGGTGGTGGCCTGAAGAAGACAATGGCAAGTGACGACTTATATATCGTTCTGATCATGAAAAGAGTCCAGGACCAGACATTGTGATACTTTTCTCAGCAATTGCGTTCGGAAATATGGAATACTTTGAACTGCATATAACAGACTTCATAGGGATGAATCAATGTGTTGCATTTTCAAAGGTTATCAAGACATCCATGTTTGGCACAAGTGGCGTAACGAAAATAATTGCCCCCGCAAGGTTAGATCTTGGGCCCCAAGCCGGTTATATATATATATATATGTCAGGCCCCAGGCCTGCTGGTAAAATGAGGAGGGCATCATCTTCACAATATTTCTTTATTACGCTCCCATCACATAAAATCTAACATGGCGGACCTTTTGCCGCGCAACCGGGTGGTATAAAAACAACATCTCAGCGAGGAGACACCAGCCAAGCCTTTTCTAGTATGCGTTCGCCTTCGTCAGCGCTAGTTGCACCTTTAACAGGCTTATTTACCCACAAATCCTTACACGATGGTAAAGAAATCGCTCTATTTTCATTTATTACTTCCTTAATTTTGAATCTAAACTTTTCAAACCTGATATATATATATATAAATATACAAATAATTGCAAAACCATAACACATAACGTACCTTTACACATCATGTAAAAACATTTAAATATTAAACTTATAACTGAATATAAAAGCAACCCGTGTCTTAGTAAACAAAGTAAATAACTTTAAAAAAGTAGAGAGTATTTATAGTATTTAAAAAAAGGAAAATCAAACAACAGTCGAATGATAACCTGGTAACTTAAATAAAAACGATACACTAAGAAAAACACAATCACTATAAAATAATATTTTCGATTTCAAATCCTTATGATAGAAAAAAGGTATCACTTATCAAATTCTTCGTTTATGAATCCTGGGATGAGCTTGACCTTAAATTCGATAAAATTCTAGCATAAACTGTCAAAAAGTCAAAGACACAACTACTATTACTAATAACAAAAAATGGACACAAAAAAGAATGCGCTCGCAGAATCACTCAGGTTGAACTACAAAAGTAACTAGCTCGTTGGGTTGTTCGCGACACACACTACTAGCTAATATACAGCACTACACTCAAGAAGTAAATCACAAAAAAAGCGATTGACGTCTCACATTTTTCTTAGCAAAGTCGGTTATTAATTCATCCAATTAAATTTTCCTTGCTTCTTGTTGTTCAATACATATCAATGACAAATAGGAGAGTCTCTCTTCTGACATCGTACAGCGTAGACAATTTTTTTATTTATTTTAATTTAGAAAAGAACCTTTCCGCCATTGCAGAAGTAACTGGAAGAGTCAAGAACAATAAAACTGCAATACATATATCTGGAAAACCTAGCACAGCAAACTTATTTTGAATCGTCAAAAAATGACCTAAATCTTTTATCAAAGTTATCTTAGTTAAATCTTCACCACAAACTGCTTTTAGAGACATAATTTGATTTGAAAATTCACTAGATAGGTCGAGGCTATATACGTTTTGAAGATTACTGGCTTCATTATATAAGGGATCATGTGTAGTGCTTACAATATTTTTGGGAGAAAGAAAACTGAATGATTTGTAAATGACATTCATACTCTCAAATCGATTTTTAATTGAGTTGTATTAACATCAACATTGGCCTTAAAAACATCCACCTCAAACAATCCTTCTCTGTCTTGCAGTTTTTCATCAGCGTTGTAATCATCGAAAAACTGTCTAACTTTTCTATGTATCTTTTTTCAAACTCCGGGGTAATACCTCATTTTTTAGCCAAACCAAAAGCTTCTACCTTTATATTAGTAAAATTGTTTCGAAGATTCTCGATTTTCATTTATTCTAGAGCCTATAATACCAATAAGTTCATTTTGAATTTTTGGGCTAAGATATTTTTGATTCCTTTTTTCTGACAAATGAACATTGAGAAGATGTTCATATTTAGTCAAGAGGTCTATTATATTAAAAAAATTCCCCTTTGAATCGAATCTCGAGTTTTTCGATGTCCCCGAAAATGAAGATTGCACATCGCTAGAGTCATTGTAATGTCAATGATTCTTCGTAAGATTTGGCTAACTTTATTAACTTCTTCTTTAAAATTGCATTTTAATAATGAATCCACCGTTTTATTTTGTTTCCAGATGTCATATGTGCGACATGCTTGGATATGAATTATAGAATTTTCATGATCTTTAATTTTTTTTTTTGATATCCCTTGCCAGTCATTCACACCTTTACACCAGGCGTCTTTAAAATGCATTTTGTTCTATCAGCGAAAAGCCAACATACCTGACAGTAAGCAACATGAAGTCGTGCTGAAAAGCTGAGCCATTTCTTTTAGATCTTTTGTCCTGCCTTGGATATGAAATTATAATAAGATGATAAAAAGCTCCTTCCCTTGGCATCTTTTTGGAAATTACCATCTGGTTGGTATGGGCCCAATTTCAAAATTTGTTCCCTTAAATCTGCATTTATGGGCATACCTACATAATGCGCAAAATCATTTATATAATCAATTTTGTTTCTACGTTTTCATTTTCCCACTCCTTTTCTTTAGATAGAGTATCCTTATTAGATGAAGTGTCCGAAACTGTGTTTTTTTCTTGTACATTAATTTTCACTTGCAGGATTTGTTCATCAAGTTCCCTGGCATTACTACTAGCACTTGCACAAGATGATGAACTTGCGGATATTAAAAAGTTATTCAATTTTGCATATTTGCTATTAATATTATACACCTTTTCCCTTCGAATTTTTCGTTTTTGAAAACCAGTCAAAGTTTTTTTAACTCCACCCATTTTAGGGCCGATTTTCTTCTTGTCTTATTAAGAAAATAACAGTATAAGAACCAGAATAATTAATTCCGTTTGCAGAAAACAGTTCTAATATTACAATAGAAAAGTGAGATCAAAATGTTTTAACAGAGAAGGAACACTTCTTATATTGAAGTGCATTGAATATAAAAAAATATATATGTTCTAAAAACAATTTTGTGAAACATTTCTCATTATGCTTTATTTGATTGAATACTCATAAATCTACGGAAATTTCTGTGGGCATATGGGTTTCTAAATCATTAATCTAGACCATATAATTATTTAAAATGCTTTCTATGCGTTTTCAAGTATCGCAATACTATTTTTCATGAAAAAGGCATAACAGATGTACGTTATTTACGAGTTCGCTAAATGAAAATGAAATACATGTGGGGGGAGCTAAAGACTTCATTAAGTTACTTTGCTACTTCAGTAAAAAGTAACATGTCTTTTTTCTCTCTACCGCTAACATGAAGTACAGTAAAAAAAACAGTGATGAATTTTTTTTTTATCTTTCTAGCATTTGATCCATTTTTTTTTATTTGGTTATTGGATCTAAGGTATGTAATAAGCGATCAAAGTTTTGATTTTGAATGGTGTTCAATCGCCAATTTGAAAATCACTTAAAATTTGGATTTTAAAAATGTAAAGCTAATTTTGTGAACTTCTACGTTAATGGCGTCAGTCTAGCTTTGGGCCCTCTAGAAGCCTTGGGCCACCCACAGTTTGGGGGTTCCGGCTTGTACGTTACGCCACTGTTTGGCACGACAAGCAAGAAACTTTCACTACATAGGTCTCGAAACATTGAGGGATGCTTAAAATTTTTATCAAAATTTTGAAGTACATGAGGATGTACTAGTTCCTATATAAGCTAGTAACAGCCTATGGACAGAGGTGATCGCTTTTGTCAAGTGGTCATGTTACTTGGCTTCAAATCCATAGATCGCTGGTTATGTATTTTGACAGTAAAGGTAAATTTTTCGAATTATATATATATATATATATATATATATATATATATATATATATATATATATATATATATATATATATTTATATAATGATATTATATATTTTATATATATATAAATATTTATGATATATATATATATATATATATATATATATATATATTTTTATATATTCATCATATATATATATATATATTATAATGAATTACATAAAAATTATGATTAGGGGGGGATATAAATGAAAAAAACTTTATCGTTTAACGAATCTTTTTCTTGCTACACGTCAAATATGACTCCTGGTTTTCTTAAAAAAATAAAATGAAACTTTTTCCTTGGCTAAAGCTTGCTTTCAGTCCTATAGATGTATTAAAAGTAAACCTGAATGGAATGGTAAAATCATTTAATTTATAGTGTTTCTGTAATGCAATCATCAAATAATACTTGGTAGGAGCTTTTTCCGAGCCATTGATGCCGTCATAGATTTTGGAAATAAAGTTCATCTCAACTCGCAAAAACATTTCCAAACACGTCATCCAATGAATAGATTTTTTCTTTGTTTGCCACAACAGATTACCTTTTTGAACCTAATTCGTCGTAGCAAATATGTGCCCTCAATTCAGATATTCAAGACGTAAATCAAGATTTGATTATTGGTAATAAAGGTCTCGTGCTGAAGGGACCTATTCCAGCATCGAACGTGAATATTGAGAGTGGTTGTTGTAAAGTATGGATAGCAAATTTCTCTCGTCGAATCCAGTTGATTCCGAAAGGAATAAACATAATCTGCTTAACAACTTTAGAAAAAGACGCAATTTGTTCCTTGAAAAAGGAAGATCGAAGTGGTTCTTAGGGACGCAAGGCCAGAACAAGAATAACTCGTCACAAGTTTCTTTGGTCGCCTCCATCGATTTTCGATCAGATTAGCATCTGAGTTATTTGCGGACCACTCAAATAGATGAATGTGATTATATTTTAAACCATTTATTGAACACAATAATCACATGGCATGGAGCCGAGTTATGCAGAAATAAAAATGATAGATATTCTTGGAAAATATCATGTCTTAAAAGGCTATACTTTTTGGGCTCGAGTATTTGCCAGAATCTATCTGATAAGGAATGTTTTACCAGTTCCACTGGTGTATTTTAGAAGACTTCTATATTCCCGTTATTGACAATTTACATTTCTTGATCTTAAATGCGTTATTTTTCAAGCAGCTTAGGACTATTTGATTGCACTTACAACAAAAGAGGGCCTGTATTATAATTTTATTCATGATAAAGTTTTATATTGAACGAAGCAGATTTGATGATGAAATGTCCAACTAATTGAGAACACTGGAATATCTAAAAACAAAACTTCGAAGCTTCGTACAAAAACAAAAATAGTCACAAAATATTTAAATTCTAATGGAGATCAATCGACACAGCACAATTCGAAATCGCTGAAAAACGAATAACTTTAATCCTCTAGAATAAATACTTCGAAATATATCAACTTCGGATATAATTGCGATTTAAAAGAAAGTCAGTTGAAACAGATGAGTTTTGCCGCCGGCTGCACTGAGAAACAAGGACAGTTAAACAATGAAATGAAAAGCAACTATAAATGGAAAAAAAAATAAAACTTATTCGCAGAGCAGTTACAAAGCAATAAGTTTACTTCCCAATTTTATTTATTGCATTAGTGTTCCCATTATTTTTTTCTGATGGTGACCAGTTTTAGATATACTAATAAAATTAAGAAATTCTTGCTTATTTAAGCATGTGACGAATATGTACAGAACCTTTCCACTAATATTCTTAGGCGTCTTTTTGGGGATTATAAATTCGCGTATATATTTCCAATCAACTCCGAAAAGTGAACGGGATATTCAAAGTAGATAGGGTATTTAAGTAGAGCGTTGTAAGCTAGCAAGTATGAAGGCTATTGAGCCAGCAGCAGTAGCCTCAAATTTAGAGGATTCCATTGGATTACGTTAGTGAAGCCTGATTGCTGTTATTCTACGAAAGAATCTGGAAAGCTGATGTACCAGATGGTATTTATAATTTATTTACGCTTAAAATAAGCGTTAGTTTAATAAAATTAGTTAAAGTTAATGAAAGCTAATAATTCGAGTTACCTGTATTTCTCGGACCTCCGATTTCGGTAGACCTTATTTGATCTTGCGCGCAACTATTGATTAATTTCATAATTCGTAATTTAATTTAATATTAAAGATAAATTCCTTTTGTTTGACGTAACATAGAAATATTATGTTATTAGAGTTTCTGATATTTGAAGTGATATAATATAAATACAAGTTATTACTATACTAAATGGCTTTTAGTGATTCTTTGACTCAAATTAATCTTGGTGTCCAGGGTGGAACCCAGGGGGTCCACACAAGCACTTGGCACAGTAAAAGAACCTTAGATTGTTATACAGCAGTGTTTCTCAAACTATGGGGAACGTCATATCCCTACGAGGGGGCGCGATGCTCTTGAAAAGTTGAAAACAAATTCTTTTAAAAATTATAAACTTACTGAAAGTAAACAAACAAATACATTCTGACATAATAAAAAATAAAATACTCATTTACTAATCTTATAAATGTATCGATAGTGCACACTATATTTTATAATTAACTTAACAATACTAAGTTAAGGACAAGTTTAATAATTACCATTGGCCTTATGGATTTGTCACATGTTAAATTATATGCAAATATTAACATTTATCTTGATAATTTGTACAGTTTATAATTAATCTCTTAAATGCCAATTAAAATTTATGCGATTGCTCTCCAATAGCCCCGTTTAGCACGTAGGTAAGCGTATGGGGTGTATTGAGGGGGTGGGTGGTAGAAAAGGAATAAATAATCAAATCCTCTGAAATAAGTGAATCCTTCGCAAACACTTTCAAGGTCCTTTTCTTGCTTTCTGAAGCCTTCGGAATAATTTTATGGATATCAGATCACAAAAAAGATATACCTTCGGAAAGACGTATTTTTACGTCTGAGGGCAATAAACACAGTGGCTAAGTGTGACGTTTATGTACGTAGGGGGCTTAAGAGGTTTAAGTCGAATTGTATGTTTAACGTCATAGTATTATTGAATTTAATACAACGATATTGTATGGAGGGAGCGCCATGAAAATTATGATTAAATATTGGGTCACAAACATTGGAAGTTTGAGAAGCACTGTAATACAGGGTGGGGGGAACTTTATGTTTTGAAAATGCAATAAACGTTCTACATGTTTCACTCGACTTTATTAATGTTTTCCCTCTACCACACAATACTGGAAATTTGCATTTACATAATTTTAAACACAATGTCTGTTAAATGTCCCTCTTCATTATCAATACACTGATGCAGTCAATATTGTAAACTTTGAGTCACCTTTCCAAGCAAATCATCTAGGATATTGTCGATTTAGGCTCAGATGTTGTTTCGTAGGTTTTCCAGGGTCTTGGGGCGAACTCTGTAAACCAGGGACTTGGAATAAACCCATAAGAAGTAATTAGGAGGGGATAAATCAGGTGAGCGTGAAGACCATTTTACCTCTCCTCGAAAGGAGATAAATCTTTCGGGGAAGGCTGCTCTTAAGACGATCATGGAAACCCTGGAGATATGAGCTGTGATCTCATCTCGTTGCAACCACACGTTGTCAAGATCTCTTTCTTTGGAGAGCTGGTAAGAGGAATTGTTGGATCATTATCACATTGGATCATTATCAGAGTCTGAAATGACCCACGAACTTTCTTTTGAAACAAAGACGAACACGAACTTTCTTCTGCTTCTCTGAAGGCATCCACCCACATTAAAATACATTTCCAATTAGGAACATGACCTTGTGGATGAATATCGAAGTGACGATGAAAGGCACGTTGCACTGCTATCACCAACCGACCGTTGGAAAAATATGCCTCCATGGCAAAAGCGTACTCCTGCCTAGACCATAACATGTTTGAGACTGAGACGGGTGGGTAAACAAATATCCCATTCCACCACTTCCATTGAGCTCCTCACCACATTCCTCCCTTCCCTACGAACGTCACTGCAACATGTTCAAAACAGGAAGTTCCCACACCCCACCCCGTCTTCGAATTTTCGTGCAAATCAAATTTTAATAACTTAAACAAAATGTTAAGGAAATTTAGTTTTAATCACACACATAATGCAGATTTAGTTAAACCTCGGAAATAACGATAGATTATATTATTTACAGTGGATATATTATACTTTGTCAAATATTTCTTACTAGAATGAAATTAATTTAATTTAAGCATTAAAATATAAAATATAATGACATGTAAGAAATATATTTTTTAAAAGCACATTTACTCTTTTACATTTAATGAAAGAAAAGGGCTTTTAATTCATCTTCTGTTAAGAATATAAGTTATTATGCATAAGGTACGACTAAGAAACAACGTAATATTTCTTGATTAAAATACTGTCATACATTACCACACATTAAACGCATTCTCTCCATTCTTCGCAAAGTTTGATTAATGTTATAATCATGATTCTAGTATGTAGCTAATGAGATTGTGTTCATGAAATTAGTCTTCACTCTTCAAATATTTAACATTAGATATGTATAACTTATTTGAAAGGGATCACGCTTGCTTCATGTTTCTTTAATGCAAAGAGTGTTGTTTGAAGAGGTTACAAAGTTAAAACATTTTGTTTGATCCCTAGAAGTTGGATTGCTTTGATTAAGATAAGTATCTAATTTAAACTTTGCAGCCAGCTCTTGTAGAATGTATTACTTCAATTTGGTATAAGCTTAAATTTATAAATTTAAGGTAAGGCTCTAGATCATGATAAATAATTTAAAACTAACTCTGTGAATTTCGTATTTTGTATGAATATTTGATCAAAATAGATGAAAACGTATACATGTTCTGAAGAATAAAATACTCATTCGAATCTTGTCTCTGTAAATGTTTTCCAAGTAATTTAATTCCTTTAAAATATATTTCCCTTGATTCCTAAGCACTAGAAGAATTTTATTTTCGAATAACGAGCTTTGGAGAGTAAAGTAAAATGGATTTAATTTTATAAAAAATTAATTTTAACGTAAATAACGTAAGAGGAACGTAAATAAAATTCATTCTGTATAATTAGGTATATATTAGGTTTAATAGTGGTGAAAATAAGCTGAATTCAACAATTTTGATTATCAAGTGATATAAATATAAATAAAGAATAAGCAAAAATGATTCTCAAAATGCAGAATATTTTATTCGTGCATGATATTTAATTTGTTTAACATTATTATGATATAAATGATATACAAACAATATTGCTTTTATTTTCTGGCCTAAAAGTACATAATTTCATCAGACTATGCAGACAACAAAAATTTAGTGATAAATTAGAAAAAGATAAATGAAACACCTAGAGCATTACTCAATAAAATTTACAATACATATATATTTTTCTATATAACGAACTTTTTCCTGGAACCTTGAACATTCCACGACTTTGTTCGTAAAATAACCTCTCTATAGAGGAGTGAATTTTCTATATGATAAACTTTTTCTTTTGTGATTCAATTTTTTTTTTTAAAGTTTTACTGAACATTGCAAGTTATTCTCTCTAATACATGTTATGGTAGTCATATATCTTGAACTGATTTTATTGGATCCTAACTCGCCGAGAGCAACAGAGTTATCGACGTTTCATGCAAGAAGTTTACCTTTTACCCCCATTCTCCAGTTCGCTAGAAACATCTTCGATATCCCCTTTCATCCTAAGTGAATAAGTCTCGTCTCCACAGTGGTAATGTATGTGTTGATATTTGCTTAAGGTATCCGACGACGTTCGGAACCGTGATTTTGCAAAAACTTATAAATGGGTAATATTTATGATATTTAGTGTCACTTAGATTAGAAAATGTATATAAAAATGTATTAAGAATAGTAATACAATAAGAAGATATTTAAGTACAATATTTTGACCAAAAACGAACATAGAATGACGAATTTTTAAAACGTTCTTCTTTTATGAAGAATGCTTCTATTAGAACAATATTTTGCCTGTATATAGCTCAGACCTCTGTTCAGAGGCTCAACTAGAATTTTTGAATTATATAACTTAGAAGTGGGTTTATATATATTCATATTTTACGACAACAGAGAGGAGCAACTTTAAGTGAAAAACACTGATAATTATTTCAATTGGTGGTAACTATGAAAATAATGTGAAATTTTCAATAATCCTAGTTCATACTCTCTGGGGGTCTTTACATTACACAAGCAAAATATTGTTATTATAGAAACATTTTTCATAAAAGGAGAACGTTTTGAAAAAAAGGTTATCCTAAGTAGATTTTTTGTCAAAATATTGAATTAAATAATTATTTTTTGTCATACTGTCCTTAAAACAGTTTAATGCATGTATTCTAATCAAAGTGACACTAAATATCATGAAAATTATCCATTTATGTCCCTTTTTAAATCACGGTTCCGAACATAGTCGGATATCTGAAAAGTGTATGCGATATTGAATAATATTCATTTGATAAATTACGGTTCAAACGGAAATAAAAGTACCTAAATGGCAACAATATGTTGCTTAATTAATGGTTACTGACTAGAGGACCGCTGAGAAAAAAATGTGACAGGTTTCTTATATGAATAAAATGGAACTAAATTTTGTAGTAGATCTTTTTATTTTTAGATAAAGAAGCCCTCAAAATGGGACTGAAATTCAGTGAGAATAAGACCAAATACACACCTTGCAATAAATCATGTTTTATTAATTCCCATTTTGAAATTGAAGGGTATAATTTTGAAGTAGTTGACAGTTTTACTTATTTAAGTTAGGAATTTAACAATAAAAACGATTGTATTACTGAAATCAAAAAGAGAATTACTGCGGCTAATAGATGTCTTAAAGGAATACAAAACATATGAAAAATTTAATCAAAAGAAAACACGCACACGCACACAATATAATTTGACATGTGTATGGTTCAATAGTATAAAAGTCTTTTAAGATCAGCATTAACTTAGGCTTGTGAAACTTGTTTCATATCTCGAACAGATGAGAACATAATAAGCATCTACGAAGAAAGATTTTAAGGTTTATTTTTGGAGGAATTGAGGAAAAGGGAACATGGCAAAGAAAATCAAATTTCGAGCGGTATCACTCATATAAGGAATCAGACAACGATGAATTCATCAAAATGCAACGAATTAAGGTATCCGACTATTTTCGGAACCGTGATTTTCAAAAATGTATAAATAGATAATTTTCATGATATTTAGTGTCACTTAGATTAGAATATATGTATGAAATTGTTTTAAGAACATTTTGACAAAAAATTTTATTTAAATACAATATTTTGGCAAGAAATTATTTTAGAATATCTTTTTTCCAAATGTTCTCCTTTTGTGAAATATGCTTCTATTAGAATAATATTTTGCCTGTATATAGCTCAGACCTCTGTTCAGAGGCTCAACTAGAATTTTTGAATTATAAAACTTAGAAGTGGGTTTATTTATATTTTAAGACAACAGAGGGGAGCAACTTTAAGTGAAATACACTGATAATTATTTCTATTGGTGGTAACTATGGAAATAATGTAAATTTTTCAATAATCCTAGTTCAGACTCTCTGGGGGTCTTTACATTACACAAGCAAAATATTGTTATTATAGAAACATTTTTCATAAAAGGAGAACGTTTTGAAAAAAAGGTTATCCTAAGTTGATTTTTTGTCAAAATAATGATTTCAATAATTATTTTTTGTCATACTCTGTCCTTAAAACAGTTTAATGCATGTATTCTAATCAAAGTGACACTAAATATCATGAAAATTATCCATTTATGCGCTTTTTTAAATCACGGTTCCGAACGTAGTCGGATACCTTACATGGGAAGGTCACGTTGTCAGGATGGATGAAGACGGCATCACTAAAAAACGTCTTCAATGCCCCACTAATTGGCACACAAAGAAAAGGCAGGCCACATCTTTAAAAGATATATGGTCTTGAAAAATATATCCTACTTTTTTTTGAGAACTATAAATTGGAGAGCACTAGCAGGAAAAAAGGCTGTCCTGAACAAAGCTTCTTGGAAGGACAAGGTCCTCACTAGGCTGTCGAGCCACTGAGAAAGAGAATCGCTTTTTTAGAATATTCTCTTAACTCTAGACTCATTGAAATATTTGATATAGTTCATTTGACCATTTTTTGCTATCAACTTTCTACGATTACTTAGGCAACATTTCTAACACATTAGCAACTCCAAACACTCGACACGTAGCAAATTAATTTTGTTTCAGTTCCTCTTATTTTACAGAGCTGTGCAAAATTTATTACAACAAAGTTTTTTAATGTATTCAAATTTTTCCAAATTATGTCCCATTTCTTACAAAAGAGGAAGTATGATAAAAATAGAAACTAACGCTATGGGATAAAGAAATGATTTATATTATTTGTTACTACGGGAATTAAAATTGAAATAATTTTTGTTACTTGTTTTCCGGTTTAAACCATTTATTTGTTTAAAGTCTAGCTATATATTAAGGCGAGGTAATGCGTTTAGTCCAATTTCGATTGAAATCAGTTTTAAAATTTAAATGACATCACTAGAAACATTCCTAACTGAATAATTGACTCCTTACTTTATTTCAATTACAAAAGAGCATGAACTGAAATAAATCAATTTAAATTCAACGTAGTAAAAGTTTTACTAAAATAAGTTCATCTGAAACGAAATATATCAGAAAATAAAAAAGTTATAAGGAAAAGGAAATCTAGAATAAATTGAGAGAAAATGACTGTATTTCTTGAAACTTTTTTTAAGTAGTTAAAGAAGAAAAAATAGTTTTAGTTAATATAAGAATATTATTTTCAATAAAGTCATTAAGATTAACTTTTTACCTATTTCCTTCACAATATCAAGTCAAGGAGTAAAGTGCATGATAAGAAAAGAAGCGAATAATAAAGTTTGAAATCGCGATTACGAATACTTTCTTATCAGTTGTTACATAACTATACTTTAAAATCTTATTTTATGGAGATATAATTATACAGATGTACATAATTACACTTTAAAATCTTATTTTATGAAGATATAAATTCAACCAAAGGAAATTATAAGAATTTCACACTTAAATTACATTTACAATGTATGTATGCGGCGAAAATGAGTTATCAATTGCATAAAATAATTATACACTTTTTTTAAGAAAACATGTCAACAAATTATTTAAAAATATTAATTAACCCTCCAAGCAGTTAGCACGGAAAATTCCGTCATTGTAAAGATGCTTCAAAAATGCACTTCACGGGTTTTTTTGCCTTCAAGTAACATTTTCAAAAGCGGATTAGCGGTACTTTTCTGAAATCCTTGCCCCCTTTTAAAGGTTTAACATCTTGAAAGATAATGAGGGACGGTGGAAGCAACACAGCAGTACACTGATAGGAAGCTTTATGGCTCGCAGGAAATCCCGTCTTTTGACCCTGGGGCAATCGTAAGAAATCGGGGGAAAATTTCTTTAGACCCCAGGAAGTGTTTGTTAGCTTGTATTTTAAAAGTTTTGAAAAGTCCCAACGCATAAGTAAAATATGTTACAATTCCCTTTTGGTTTCATATTAATTTGAAACTGTAACAAGTTGGGGCGTGTCAGGGCAATCTACTATTTTATATAGTTAGACAAATTATCTTTTTTAAGTATATTCTTCGCTTCATTTTTCTTATCTTAATCAATGCTTTCAGTTTTTGAAACATGATTATTTCATTATAAGATGTCAAAAAAAATTAATAAACACCAAGCACTTTAAAGTTTGAAACCTTTCAAACTATCCAACCACTAAAAATGAATAAATTTAAACTTCATCAATAAATTTGAAACATTTTCTTACACTTTGATAAAAATAACAACGAAAAAAAAACTAATTAAGATATATTAATTTTTTCTAGATTTCAAAGCCCAAGTGTTCAGGGAAGTCTACGTTCAGTGCCTAGTTATATGTATATTGTTAAAATACACCGAATTATATTTGAATTTAAAGTGCTTGAACTTCAGTTTACATCAAAGACAACATGAATAAAGATTTTCCCACATTTTTTTTATAACTTGAATGTTTGAATAAATGGTAATCAAAAATATACGGAAACATCTGCAGTAGACATTTGTGCATACAAATAAACATAAAAATCAATTTTAAATTCGAGCTATTCAAAAACATTCGAATTATTCTTCAAAAATATCTATTTATACAAAATACCTCAACATTTATCTTTTTTTAAAAGCTAACTGAAAAAGTAATTAAAACCTGGATATTTTTTGAAATCTCGACCGTATAAAGCTAGAAATTTTACATTAGAAATTATTTACCACATAAGTTCTAGCGACTCTTTGAGTATAATATAAATTTCAAATTTTTTTATATAGCTTCTTTGGTATTTTTTAATATATTTCGAAGATTTCATACAATTCAGTTGAAAACTGCATACTAACAGCAAAAATATACTAAAAAAATCGATGAATATACAATAAAGTTTTACATAGAAGTAAAACTGAGAAGCTAAAGCGTAGGAATGAAAAATTTTGAGTATATCTGAAGTAGTTTTCGAAATATTTATTTTAAAGTTCAGAAAATTTGTGTGAGTTATGTTATACTTAATATTAATTAAATGGTTAAAATAATATTTTTATAATAGTCATGTAATCGTTTGATAACACATTTATATACTAATAAAAATTATAATGGTCATTGATGCGAATGTCAAGAGAATTTTATGTAATTTTAAATTCAGACATTAAGATATTGATGTAGAAAAATAAAAGGACCATCTAAAATACATGAAAAATGCAGTCTGCTATAAAATGATCTTGACAAACAAAATACGGTATTTTAACTTACTATGGCAGAGCCGCCTTTGTCAGAGGCAATCTGGAAAAAAAGGGAGGGAACCACGGTTTTGATGGATGCCAATCTAGCTTTTAAATCTCTCAGGAAAAAAATATATAAATTACAAATGCAAAAATTAAGTCTTGTAATTTTCCATACATTTTTATAACAATGAATTGTGGAATTGGCTCCCAATACTTCGTTGTGTTTGACAATATATATATATATATATATACCTAAGGTAACCAACCATACTTAAGATAGATTTGCACTGCTTTTTCGTAACCGTATTCCTTTTAAAATTAATTCGTGCAGCCAAAATACACTTTATGCACTCTTAAAAACTTATGTAAACTGTAACAGTTAATTCTAATTTATGCAACTTGTGAAATGTTCATAATTAACCATTTCCGTCTAAACAGTTTACATGAAAAAAAAAGTTTGGACTCCCTCATTCATTAGGGAATTATATAAGATTCTAACATTAAGTTTTATTTTTCACCAAATAGGGTCGAGTGGTAGTGTATCGTACTTCCACACCATAGGTCTTGGGTTCTATTAACGGGCTGGGCAAGGTGGACTCTGCCTTTCATCCCAGCTACATTGGGTCGATAAATGAGTATCAAGCTTGCTTGGGGTATTAAACACTGAAGATCTCTATTCAGACAGACCACAAAATCGGGACATCCGTTCATGCACCTCAGCGTCCAATGGTCATGTATATTAGGATGGGCTCAGTAGTTCCTGGCCCTCATGGATTGTTGTGTTACTGAGTTTGAGTTTTAAGTTTGAGGATTGCCGCACATTGGGGATACCCCTTAGATAAACATGTATTTCCACTCATTTGCAATTAAACATTTTTCTTTCAATTACGTTTATTTCAGAAGGAAGATCGATTTTTCAAATGTATTTGCTTAATAACATGTATATTTGTGTGTTATATTAAAATTTTGATTAATCCAAAATTACATGTTTTAGGCTCCTCTAAAAGCTTTTAGGATTTTACAACTGATCTTACAATCCATATACGGTTTATAGTAGTATATTTAAAATGATAAAGACATTTTTACGACTGTGAGAGCTTTTATGCCTCGTTTATAAATATAAAAAATTGCAATCAGCTACAGTTTTTAAAATGTACTGAAATAAGTGGAGGAAGAGGATATTTACATATTATGAATATTTTTGACTGCAGTAAGATATATTTATATTTCAGTTTCTTTACAATTTGACTAGAAGTTCTAAACAATTTTTTGCGAATAGTTTGATATTGAATATAAACCTATAGGCTGTTTAATATTGTAAAGTGTTTTATTTTGATACCAGCACACATTAAAATAAGGCTCATTTGCAGTTATATGATCAGGTTTAGTGATATTTAAATTTTTAAAAATAGTCTACACGTACGAAAACATTCTTTCAATACCACACACCACAACTCATACTTTGTCTTCGATACAGCAGGAAATATTTGTGTATACTCAAAAAATTTAATACAGGATACATTTCAAAATGTTAAAATTGTTTTTAAAATTTGGTATGGATACATTGTTGAACTTTCGGCTAACTTCACTGAACAAAATTGTTTTAAGTGTACTGTTTTGAAAGACAAAATTAATTAGGGAGAACTTTTCTCACAATAGAATTTGTAATGACTGAATTGTGTGAAAATGTAGTTAACGATGTGTGACATTTTTCCTTGTAATAAAAGAAACAGAAAGATAAGAAATTAAACTTGAGTAGAATATGGTTAGAAGTACTGTCATGCGCATTTGAAAAAGTATATCCCTCATTTAAATTAAAAATTATTGACTGAATGTGTGTTATGTCCATCACAAATGACGATGTAAAAAAGATATTTTTATTTAATACAAGAAGTTCGAAAAGGAGAACACTAGGAATGAAAATTTAGATTTTTTCCGAAAAATATTCAGTTAACATAAAAATGTCATTTATATGATTTTAATTTAAATAAATTAAAAGTATTGAAATCTTTTTTATGTTATTTTCAATTAAAAATATAATTGAATAGTGAAAGATCGGTTTGATTTCATATTATTGCATTCAATACATTGTTGTTGTATAAAGGGGGGACACAATGAAAATTATGATTTTGAATATAGGGTCGCAAGTATTGGAAGTTTGAGAAGCACTGTTATAAGATTCTGCAATTGCTTCTGTTAAAAATCAATGTATGAAAATTTTCCTGCGATCACTTAAACTTCGTTAACAAAGTTCTGTTTTTACGATAATTATAAATTTATATATTTTTAAAACAGAGTATATAATTGTTGTTACTACATACTTTTAGGACAGATAGAGTACAAATAAACGTTGGAAAATCACATAACACTGAATGGTGGGGTACGCTTTCCTGGGGTGGTAATGATGACAGAAAGTACAATAAATACTGGGCACGAATAAAAGAAGAAAACACGTTTATTAGCCTTCGTACAGCAAATGACTAAGAAAAAAAGGACATTGTAGAAATAACTATAGTCATCAAAGCAGGTGCTCAGAATTACGACTGCAAGAAATGATGAAGTTCTCACATTTCCAACGCATTGAAGATTGAACGCAAGCAAAACTCCCGGGAGGAGCTACCACGACGTGGGCAACACGGTCATCAGCACTATTAATAAGATTCTCAGTCATCAGTGTCTTGATCAACCTCCATAAGAAATAATCGGTACAAGTGAGGTCTAGCGATCGAGCAAGCCAATGCATTGAACCACCGATGCTTCTGTTTACGTAGCGTCATCTTTCACGTACAGTAGCCAAAGACTTCCCAGTATCTTTGCTGCGCTAAGAATAATAAGCCTGTTTCTACTCTTAGTCATGCCCTGTTTTGTGTTTAATATCGTCACTACCATGCCAAGAGAACGTTTCCGACTATGCACTGTTATGTGATTTCCCAACGTCTAAGTGCACTCTATTTGTACTAAAGGTTTGTAACCGCTGTTACTATACACCTTGTACAAGAAGTTAATAATATCTAAACTCATTGGCTCAACAGTCCATGGAGGCCAGAGGCCTACTGTACCCATCTCAGTTTTCATAACCTTGGGCAGTGAGGTGCCTGAGCAGATGTTCCTATCAAGTGATCATTCTGACGTGAAACCCCCAGTGTTTAGTTCCCAAAAAAGATTGCTACTTATTTATTGACCCATAGAAGAGATGAACAGCTCAGTCGACCTTTCTCAACCAGGGATTTGAATTGCGGACTTCTAGCGGGGAGGCACGATATGTTACTACTCGGCTTCTGGGCTATCACACTATCACTGAAATGAAATACTTATGTTTTATTCATTTTAGTCTCTATGAAGGAATATATAATGGTTTTTATATATAAGTTATATCAAAATAACTCCTAGAAATAATAATTTTTGAATACATAACACTCTTATAAATTAATTATTTTAAATTTAACTTGACACATGTATAAGATAAGCATGCAAAGTATAATTTCACAGATTTAAAATGTGTGAATTCAAAAATACAGTGTTTTAAAACTTTTATGAGAATTTGATTTTAAAAGTAAAGAATTACTGAATTACATGAAGGTATTATAAACTGTCAGTTTAAAAAAAAGATGGAATCTCTTTTCCTTTCACAATGAAAAAATGCGCCAGGAAAAAAAATGTACGATTAATTACATAAACTTGCAATTTCGGTAAACGAAACGTGTTTAACAACACAAAACAACATGTAGAATTAACAATAGTCTCTTTAATATTGGGTTTCTTGCTTTTCGTATGTTTCTCACTAAATTTATTTTTTAAATAACCGAAGAAATTTAAAAGGTATCACGGGTAACATGAAAAGGTATAGTAATACAATTAATACTTAAAAACGAATAAATTTTTAAAATATTTTTTAAAAAATCTACAAAAATTCATAAAAGAAACTGCAACTTATTCTGCAAAATAGCAAAAAAACTCACAAATTTTTTGATATACTCGTTTGAAAAATTTAAGAAATACAGCATTAAATGTTTATCAATGTGAATCTTCAAAGATTTTTTTTAGAATCATAACTTTGTAATTGTGTGCTCAAGATGATGTACAAGTACAATGGGATCATAATGCTAGAAACTTATTCTACATTTCAATTATGTAAGAAGAGAGAAAAGAATAATTTTGCGTTTCGAAGAAAAATTTCTCATTTAGCTATAAAAATATTTTTATACGAATTTAGATTACTGGAAATATATATTTATGAACACAAAATTCATTCTTATGTTACACAAACGGAAATAATTATTTCATGTTTATATATCTCAAGTACAGACTATTGTCTCTTGGCGTTTGTAGCCATGTGGTCATGGTCGCAGACGCGTAGCAAGAGAACACTAGCGTTCTTGAGGATTCTGCCAAATGCATGCTAAAAATTGCGAGGTCCTTCGTCCATAGTCCGTGACATAAATATAACCTCCACTTGATTTTTGTTTAGTTAAGAAAATATATTCTCATAAATACAAAGCGTTTTGAATGATCTACGAAGGAAATTTTCTTGGTAGTTTATCCTGAAACTAAGTGTTCTTAAAAATAAATTTTAGTAACTAATTTTTTTATATTGGAAATTAAAAGTTTTACATTAAAAAAGGGGATTATATTTTTTAAATGAAGGATCTACATTAAAAGGTTGAATATTTTCTAAAATTTAATTTATTGTAATGGAATGATTAAATTAAATACATTATTTGCGGATTTGAAAGGATATTTTAATCAGAAAGGTGGTTAGAAGGCAAATAGAGAGCTCCTGTTAATCATGCTGAATAACTAGGATTGTACTGAGGCGACAAACTTGACAAAAAATTTCACTGATAGATCATCAAACTTTGAAATAAAAATTCATGCTAAGAGAAGACTTACCTCCCTATGAAAAATTCAGATTAAATTTCCACCCTATGTAATGACAATGAAATGAGTGTTGGGATCCGATAGCAATCACGCATTTCCTTTAGCTCAAAAAATATCGATACTACGGCAGCGTTTCTCAAACTGTGGAGTGCTCCAATAGGGGCAAGATAATCGAACAGGTGGGGGCGAACATATATATATATATATGAAGAGAGAGAGAGTGCAGTTGTGTGAAAAAATAAAAGATTATTTTTTTAAAAAAATATTTATTTACGTAAGGAAAGCAAAACAAAATACCCCCTGAAATAATAAAAAATAAAATATATTTTTATACTGATATAATATACTTATAAATGTATGAGTACGCCACAATGTATTTCATGATTAATTTATCGATGCTATCTTAAGAACAAGTATAATAATTACTAGTAAAACCCATGGGCTTACCATACACAACTTTTAGTACAAAATGTAATACTTATCATAATTATTTGAATGGTTTATAATTAAAGTCGTATTGTAGCTTCACGTTAAAGTACCTTATTATAACATTCAATACATTGTTATAGTATGAAAGGGGGCGTGATGAAAATTTTGTTTGAAAATTGTGTCGCAAATGTTGGAAGTTTGAGAAGTACTGGACTACGGATTTGTAGTTTTATATTTTAAGTTTGTGAAGTAAACAGGATTTCTCAGTAGCATTAGGGTTCGATTGATTTACAGACATTGCAAGCCTTAAAATAACTTTATTAAGTTCAATCTAATTTAGCTGTAAGGTAGGTATAGGAGAGGAATGACATCAGCAATCATTTCCTAATCAAACATCAAAGGTTTACTCATCTCAAGAATACTTAAAGTGACTGTCTCTGTGACCCTTGAAAACTCCCAGTGAACTTTCATTAAAGCAATCCATTAATGAGGATAACAGGCACTTGGCAAATTCACTCCCAATGATCAACAATTCATCAAATACTACGATTCGCCAACTCTTCTCCTTCTCACTTTAGCTCTATTTAAATAGCAATGGTCACGGTTCTCACGGTTCAATTCTCACGGTTCATTTACAAAACCAATAATAAGCTAAAAATGCCCTAGAAGGTAATCGAAGGAAATAATGGATGAGAACGCGATACATTTGCTGAAATTTTGAATTTGTTCCATTGCAGATTTGTATGTACATGATAATTGTTTTATGTTGAAAGCGAGAGTTGCAGAATACAGTTTCAATTTACTTCGGAAGAACCTGCTTTTAAAGTGCATAGCACTGCGTTTCTCAAACTGTGGAACGTGCCTTCCTAAGGGGGGTGATAATCCTGAAAGGGGGGCACGAGCATATTGAAAAGTCGAGAACAAAAGATTATTTTTTTAAAAAAATTATTAATTTACTGAAAATAAACAAACAATAATACGTTATAAAATAATAAAAAAATAAAATAAACATTTTGCGCTGATATAATACATTTATAAATGTATCAGTACTGCGTAATGTATTCGATCATTAATTTAACAGTACTAAGTGAACAAGTTTAATAATTACCTGTGACCCCATAGACTCATCATGAATAAGATTATATACAAAATTCAGCACCTATCTGATAATTCAAACGGTTTATAATTAATGCTTTACCTGCTGATTAAAAGTTACGGGATTCACTTCCCAGGGCCACCGTTTTCTACGTAGGCTCGCGTGTGTGGTGTATTGGGAGGAGAAAGTAAAGGAATATAAATACGACCTCTGAAACAAGTAAATCCTTCACAAACACCCGAGAGACGTATATATACGTCCGGGCATTTAACGCACTGCCGGAGCGACACGTTTATATACGTCGGAGGCACTTGAGAGGTTTAAGTCGTAATGTAGTTTTGCGTCTTTTTATTATTATTGAATTCAATACTTCGTTATTGTTTGGAGGGGGACCGCGATGAAAATTACGATTGAATTTTGGGTCGCAAATATTGAAAGTTTGAGAAGCCCTGGCATAGCAACAATAAATAATGTGCGTTTTATTTATATCCCTTTTCAATTTTTTGGTCCCGTATGCCCCCATATTTTTAGGAAATATATTATTTCTATTTGAAACAAATAGTAATTTAAAATAGTTTTGATTCATTACCACAATTTTATTGAATCAAATTGCTAACTTTGTAATGAGTGATTTGTGGGTTTATTTGACTTCACAAAATTTATAAAAATAAAAACTTGCAAATGGATATTTCTTTCCTCAGCGTACCTTTACATTTGAACGATTTATTTAATATTAACAATAAAGCCATGAAATAAAAATTTGAAGCACGTGCATTTTTTTTGAAATAGCTTTATAATAGAATTCGAATGAGAAACTGAAAAAAAAAAAATTTTCATCCGAAGAATGATCTCGACTGTAATGGTGAAAGAAACCATGTCATGAAAGATGACGCAATGCCACGACTAATCAAAGTTAAAAGTTGCATAAAATCCCCTTTACTGTCGAGGAAAAGTTGCGAAATTCACCCCTCACACAGTGCCACCGTTTTTCATACAGGGTTACGCGGTATATCGGCGGGGAAAAAAGGAATGTTATTCCACCTAAAAACTGTTTACTTTAACTGAAAAAGAAAGAAATGAAAAGGATAAAATAAAAAAATAATTATAATCTCGAAACTTACAATATAGCAAAAAATAAGTTATAACTTATCAATTCTGTGATATATCCAGAAATATGATTAAACACATAATTCAGTATCACATTCAATGCATTCGTACAAAAAATTAAAAAGGTCCTATTGCACATGGTCAGCGAAAATGACAGCAAAGAAGAATAGAAAAGTGCAAACATAAACGAAAAAAAAGAAGAAAAAAGACTGCTTAGAAAAACTGCAAGTTGTGAATCTCATCGTCTTTGAATATAACCTTTCAAATTTCTTCCCCAACTTTTGCCCAAAATAAGTAAATTCTTTGGAAGTATTATAAATGTCCTGTTATTGTATTCCAAAGCCATGGGACTAGGTTTAAACAAAGCACAACAATGCAAAAAGTTCTCCTTTGGAAGGACGAGTATGCACGTCTGGAGCACTAAAGACACCAGCTAAGCAGAACGTGTATACACGTCCGTGGTACTTAAGGGGTTAAACGGTTAGTTGAATTAAATTAAAAGTATTTAGCTCAATGTGTTACTGAACGAAACACTTCCTGCTTTACACCAAACTATACAAGGACAAATTCAAAATGATTCAAGAGAAAAAATCTCGTTTGAAAAAACTAAAGAGACATCTGGAAATCAACAATACTCTCATTGTTCTTTGACAATCCTGTGATAAAAAAAGAATCTTTAAAAATTTGTGACACATCAATCTCAAAGTTATATGTGAATAGGGTCCATTTCTGTAATCAATCTACTACGACCACGTTAATTCATCATCTTTGCAAATGTATACATTGTTTAAAACTAGTTAATATTGTTGTTAAGATCTTTCTACTGGCTTTATGACATACGGCACATTCATTTTAGGTGATTCTCTCTCTCTCTCTCTCTTTTCCTTTTACGTATATATTTATATAATTCCTTTATCGACATTATTATTAACCATGGTTTTAGTCTGATTTGATGCAGATCCATCGGTTAACCTTTGTGAGTATGTTAGTAGTAATTTAGGTACAAAGAATATATATATATATATGTATATATATATATATATATATATACACTGGTGTGCAAAAATTAAGGACGAAGTCGAAAAATTAGCATATCAGCTGTATATGCATATATATATATATATATATATATATACGTATATGTATATATATATATATATACATGCGTGTGTGTGTGTGTAATAATTCACCTAAAGGTGTTCTTGATGACTGATTCAAAATGGTTTTGTGTCCTCTAAGATTTCTCTTGATAATTAATTTGTATTAATGGATAATTTTTTTTTCTAAAACAGGATGATGTAATTTTGCACCAGTCGCGTATTCGGACACATCCTTAAGGTCATTACTTGAAATTATATGATTCTAACAACTTTCAGTTGATCAAAAGTATAAAATGTTTAGACCTCGGGAGCGAGCGCTGAATGCATTTGTAAATGTCCTAGATGAAGCGCATGATTACCCACTGTATTTGTGTTGCATATCATCGATATTGTTTGTGAGCGTGTAAAATTAATTTTGAGCGCGTAAAGCTAAAAAAATGTCAGTAGAGGGTGCTTTACGTAAGTAAGTATGAAGTAACGATGACCCATTTTTTACTGTTTTTTTGTATCACATTAAATGCTTTCATAAGCTTAGACTTTAACACAAAATTTGAGCTAAAATTTGAATCGTTGGGGGTGGTTAAGCAGCGCAAACTCAACTGTGTTCAGGAGGTGAAATTTGAACTCCCCTCCTTCCCGGGACATAGTTCAGTTATTCATAATATTCGATGCTCGGTCGTAGACTAGATACTAGCTATTACCCACTAAACATAAAATAAACGTGAGAGGGATGACAAAATTAAACAAAAAATTATTTATAGCAGACATGAGCAATTTCTCCCCGCAAAATACCCGATTTGCATGCAAAGTGTAGTACACAAGAATTTAACTGTATGGTGCTAATTATATGTAAGGCAGTAAAGTTCTACCTCAAAGTGTTTCAGCCAACAAAAGGGCTCGTATGTAGTTCCAACATGACGGAGCGCTTGCACATTTCAGCGCAGATGTGCGAAGTGCATTAGATACAGCATATCCAGGGTGATGGATTGGATGGGGTGGTCCGGTAAATTGGCCGGCATGGTCGCCTGACCTCTCCTGCCTAGACTTCTTCCTCTCATATGAAGAGTCTTGTTTATGCACGCCTAGTCGCCTCCGACGAGGCCCTGGTTGCAAGGATGGTGGTTGTAGCAGTCGAAATTCGGGAGATGGCCGGGGTATTTGCTAATGTTAGATATTCTTTTCGCCGCCAGCAATGTGAGGCCTGCATCTTTACTGGTGGGCACTTTTTCGAGCAGTTACAAAAACTGCTCGAAAAAGCGCCGTAAAAAAATCATGCATCTACTATTTTCCACGTGTCATCATTCATTCAGCCTTCATTCATACGCACTACGTGCGTACATCAAATTGTTTCTTTTATTTTGAGCAGAGAAAATATTCATGCCTCATATAAATATTTTTTTTTAAAATTTTGTCATCCCTCTATCGTTTATTTTACGTGTAGGAGGTAATAGTTTCTAACTGGTCTACGACACCAAGATCGGAAATAGCTGAACTCTGTTCAGATGGAAGGGAGTTTCATATTTCAAATCCTGAACACAATTATGTTTGCGTTACTTAACCACCCCCAACGATTTAAATTTTGAGCTCAAAATTTAAGCTTAAGCTTTTGAAAGCATTTAATGTGATACAAAAAATAACGGTAAAAAATGGTTGTTCGTTACTCCAAAGTCTAAAGCGCCCTTTATCGACATTTTTTTAGCTTTATCTTTAAAATTTATTTTTCAAGAAAATACTGACAAAAAGAATAATTTTAGCGAAAACCGCTAACGAATCGACCCATTTTTCTGTTGTTTTTATAATCATTTGTAATTTCGGACCCTAAACTGTAATGGCTACTATCTCCTTTGGAAGACGTTTGGGACCCGAAATTCTCTATTTATATTGTTTGTCTTGATGTGTACTATCCTCTCTTAAAGTTTTACCGCAGAGTTTAGATACACCCTGTATATATATAGGGATGGAGTGAACTGTAGGAATTGGAAAACATTCACTTAACACCAAATGCTTTAAATCATGTCTGGAATTGTACACACACACGTGCATATATATATATATATATATATATATATATATATATATATATATATATCTGTCTCTATATATAACGAATAATAAATCCCAAATTTTCCAATTATTTCAGCATCTAAATTTTTTATTAGTTTGTATTAGATTTTTTTTTAAATTACAAACACTTTTTGTCCAAAACACAAAAAGAGTTTATTTTGTTAGCAACGAACTCTAAATGGAATGAGTGAGAATGCTTTTTCTTCAAGCACGTTTCGCGCACATGTGATGATTTTCAATATCCGTATAGTGTCCGGTTTCATATACTGCATGAATCGCATTCGGTTACCCGAACAATCGCGTATCCGAACGGTGTCCGGTCCCAATTGATAAGTATAAACGACATTCTACTGCATTTTCTTCTCTGGATATATTTGAGAAACAACATTTCAAAGACAAGAATCAGAAAGGTTTCCAAACATCTACTATTAAATGTTTTAACATTTCAAATTAACTGGTGGGTAAAAAATTCAGGAATAGTATTTTTAGCAGTTGAATAAAAAATGTGTAATCCCTAAATGTGGCTATTTTTTGCGTGCTTATAGAATTTACAAATGGTAATTGAAGAAAAACTGCATATTGTTTAGACCACGATGTTACGAATAACCCCGTGTTAAAGAGCAAAATATTGGATCCCAATGAATTCGTTAAATTGAAATCCAACTGTATGTATATATATATATATATATATATATATATATATATATATATATATATATATATATATATATATATATATATATATATATATATATTATATATATATATATATATATGTATTATATATATATATATTTATATATTATATATATATTGCATATATATATATATATATATATATATATATATATATATATATTATATATATATGTCAGGTTTGAAAAGTTTAGGTTCAAAATTAAGGAAGTAATAAATGAAAATAGAGCGAACTCTTTACCATCGCGTAAGGATTTATGAGTAAATAAGCCTGCTAAAAGGTGCAACGAGCGCTGACGAAGGCGAACGCATACTAAGAAAGGACTTGGCTGGTGTCTCCTCGCTGCGATGTTGTATTTGGTAACACCCGATTGCGCGGCAAAAGGTCCGCCATGTTGGATTATATATGATGAAAGCGTAATAAAGGAATATTGTGAAGATGATGCCCTCCTCATTTTACCAGCAGGCCTGGGGCCTGTCAAGAGCCGGTAGGATAAATAAAAGAACTGCAAAATACGCGAGGAAACCAATGGAATGAACTTCAAAAATATTTTTTCGAACGAGCGACTGCATTGAAAACGATACTACCATGGAGGACGACTCTTTCCGGCAGGAGTCACCAGTCAACACATCCAAAGAACCCTTCTTTTTTCCTGAATTTGATCTTAATAAGTTTAGCAGTTTCAAAGGTTTTTTAGACTGTTTTGATCAACAATGTTTGGAATATCAAAAAAGACGAACAATGGAAGAAGCAAAATATTCCTAGATATCTCACGGGAGTTTATCTTAAATTTTGGTACGAAAACCATTTATTTGAAAAGTCTTACCAAGAAAGCAAAGAATTATTAATGACGGTGTTCGATGCGACGAAACAAGAGGATATTCGAAAATTTCAAAACCTAACATTAAACGACACTAAAGAATTAATTTCCTTTTTTACGGAAAAACTTTCGTTGGGGAAGAAACTAAATTATGATGACAGTTCAATTGTGGAACATATGACATTATCCAGTCCCATACAGTTTCAGAAGTTCCTGGTTATCAAGAAGATTTAGACACCCTGCGAATGGATCTCAACCATGCGACAATTAATCGCAGTAACACCGGACAGCGCAGACCGAAAACCGGTAGATACTGGTAGTTATACCCGATGGAATCACGCATACGGTAGTGTACATAGAGGAACTGATCCACAGAATCGATTCCAGTCAAGAAGAAATCATGGACAACCACATCAATCGCACATGATGAGATTCAGTGGAAGGCAACAGTTCAACAATCAACCTAGGCAGTTTGTACAACAGAATCGACATTTTCAATCGCCCAGAAATGACGAAAATAACCAGAGGCAAGGATGACAACTAATTATTGATTCAATGGTATGTTCCAAGCACTTTTGTACTCTAATTGACACAGGAAGCAATGTGTCATTAATTCCAATAAATTTAGCTAAACAATTAAAAAACATTAAAATTATAAAAATAGTAATGTAAAAATAAATCAAACTTGTGGGACTATTCAACCCAAAGGTATAATTAAAGTTTATATGAATATTGGATGTATATCTAAGCAAATAGATTTGTTTGTAATTGATACTAAATTGCCTTATATTATTTTAGGACTTGAATATTTACATTTATTTAAGCTTGACATTAGTATTCGTAACATGTGTATTTTTCAATGTGGTAAAAATTTAAGTAATATTAAATTTGTAAATAAGTGTGTTGGTGAGTTGAGAACATATCATGGGACATATTGTAAAACTCTTAATAATCAAGATATGAACTACTATAATGCAAATAATGAAGATAATATTAACGTTAAGAATAATAAAGGTTTAGATCAAATATCAGACAGCCCTGAAGCTGATCTGAAAAGATTGTTTAACCCAGCCATTGTTGTTGAGGACACAGTACCAAAACAAACTAGTGAGTAATGGGAAGATTTAACCCAACTTCTTGACAAATTTCAAACCATATTTTCACAAAATAAGTATGATGTAGGTTGTATCAATTTAGAGCCTCAAAGAATTCATTTAATCTCAGACCTTCCTATAAGTTTACGCCCTTATAGAAACAGTCAACAAGAATCTAAAGAAATACAAACACAGATAGAAGAATTGTTAAAAGCAGGTTTTATTAGACCCTCCCATAGCCCATATGCTGCCCCTGTAACTTTAGCATACAAAAAGGATGAAGGGAAAAGATCAAGATTATGTATCGATTATAGAAAACTAAATGAAATCACACGAAAAGATTCCACCCTGTACCTCTGATAGACTTTGTAATTGATAATTTAACTCATGCTAAATTTTTCTCTACGCTCGACTTAACAAGTGGTTATTGGCACATTAAAATTCATGAAAAAGACGCAGAGAAACTGGCTTTCACAACTAATTTTGGACTCTATGAATGGTTAAGACTTCTATTTGGCTGGAAAAATTCACCAGCTGTTTTCCAAAGAACTATAAGACAAATTTTTTTTTTTTTTACAAAAATATCAGTTAACTTTTGCTTTAAACTATTTTGATGATATAATTTTCTCACAATCTTGGGAAGAGCATTTAACTCATTTAGATACAATATTTCAAATTTGTAAAAAGAAAACATTAAACTTAAAAAATCAAAATGTCAGTTTGCACAGGAAAAAATAAAGTTTTTAGGATATGAAATAACACAAGGTCATTATTCCCCAAGTAATCCAAATATTGAAACAATAAGAAGATTAGCACCACCTAATGATGTGAAAGAACTCCAAAGATTTCTTGGTTCCATCAATGTTTATCAAAAATTTATTAAAGATTATGCAAACCTTAGAGTACCATTAAATAAATTACTTAAAAAAGATTCAATTTGGAATTGGTCACATGAATGTCAAGAAGCTTATCAAAAGTTAAATAATTGTTTAATATCAAAACCTATACTTAAATTATACAACTCACAATATCCATGTCATGTGTTTTGTGACGCAAGTCAGGAATCAATAGGTGTAGTCTTGAAACAACAACACCCAGATGGAACACTTTACCCCATAGCTTATCACTCGAGACAATTACTTAAACATGAAAAAAATTATACAATTTCAGAAAAAAGAGTGTTTAGCAATTACAGATGCCTTAGATAAATTCCACTGTTACCTACATGGATCCAAATTCACAATACATACTGATCATGCTGCTTTACAATGGCTTAAAAGTGTAAAACATTTAACTGGACGTTTATTTCGGTGGAGTTTAAAACTGTCTCAGTATGAATATTCGATAGTTTATATAAAAGGTAAATTAAATGTTGAAGCAGACATGTTGTCGAGGAACCCTGTATGCCATTATATATCGCCCATTTGTCATTTTTTAAATACTGATGAAATTATTAAATACCAAAAATTCAGAAAACATTAATGATCGAAAATATATAAAAATTAATGATGTATTAACAGTTAAGAAAAAAAATTTAATTAAAATTGTAGTACCGTTGTCTTTGAGAGAAAAATTAATTACAACTGCACATGAACAATTTGGTCACCCAGGTGTAAAAAGATGTTAAAATTAATTTCCCCAATTTACTACTGGAAGGACATTATATTAGACATTTCAAATTTTGTTAAATGTTGTGAAACATGTCAAAAGAATAAAAAGTCTACACGAAAAAAGTATGGATTATTGCAAGAAGTTCCTGTAGCAGAAGAACCATTTGAAATGATTTCACTAGACACTGTAGGAGGATTTAATTATCATAATTCACAAAAGAAATACCTGCATATTGTTCTGGATCATGCTACCAGATATGCTTGGGCATTTCCATCCAAAAGTGTCACTTCTGAAACTTATACAAATTGCTTAAAACAAATTTTTTCAATTCAATGCCCAAAACAACTTTTAAGTGATAGAAATGCTGCATTCACTTCATCTAAATTTAAGAAATTCTTAAAACATCATAATGTTAGACAACTACTAACTTCAGCAAATAGACCACAATGCAATGGAAAGAATGAAAGAGTTAATCAGACATTAGTAGCAAAATTAAGATGTAAAGTCAATTCAACTACAAAAACTCCTTGGACAAAATTATTAGAACAAGTTACATATGAATACAATAGCTCACCACATGATGTTACTGGCTTTCCACCTGCATATTTAATGTTTGGAACTTTGCCATATGATTCGCCATTACCTAATCAAGTAAAATTAAACTATCCACCTATACAACAAGCTAGACAAATTGCAGTAAACAGAACAATTAAGCATCATAAGATAAATAAAGAAAGGTATGATAAACATTATGTTGATGCAAAATTAAAAGTTGGAGATTTAGTCTTATATCAAAATTTCTCATACCCTAATTCAAGTAAACTTCAATCTCCTTATAATGGTCCTTTTAAAGTTGTCAGAAAACTCTCAAATGTTACTTATGAAATAGATAAACCAAATCAATATACAGGAAAATTAACAGATATTGTTCATTCTACAAGATTAAAACCTTTTCATTCAAAATCCAATTTCCAATTATGCTAAATTCTTATTTATATTTGTTATAGAGTTTGTTTTTTCAAACATTGGGGGGGGGGAAAGAAGTGCATTGTAATTTTAAAAGAAGTACATTGTTATTTTAAAATAATAATAATAATAAAAGTTGTGTTTAATATTTGAATTTAAGACTTGTTTACATTATGAAAATCAAAATTTAATGTAATTCAATTTGTATTGTATCTTTATTCATAATGAACACATTATTCAAGACTATTAAAAAAAACTGAATTATTATGGACTGTATGAAAACATTGTGATGAGGTCATTTTACGATACATTGCGTTATAATAATTTCATTGTGATTATTTGTGATAAGTATATTCTGAAAGTTAAAACATAGTATGTGATGTTATGAAGATTTTATTATGGTTGTATGCTTTTTGAAATGAGTTGATTGAGTAGAGATTCTAATAATAAACAAAAGAACTGTGCGATAAACAATAATTGGATGATGAACATTGAACTATGATTTTTCCAAGACAGGACTGTGGGAAACATTACATTACATTGATTGAACTTTTACCTGTACTTGATATATCTGAAATACCCTTATTTTTCTTTGCATTTTATATTTCTAGTGATATTTTGATATAATGTTGATGTTGTGTTTATTTTGATAAATTTCTGTGTTATAGTTATGTAATCTTTTCTTTCTTGGGAGCTCCTAAACTCATTTTGCTATTACTTATTTTATATCTATTCTTTGTATGTACTCACTTTACCATTATTCCTAAAATCATGTTGCTGTAAGTTACTCCATGTATGTCTTTTTTTGTATTTACTTTACCATTATTCCTAAATTCATTTTGCTGTTACTTATTTTATATCTATTCTTTGTATGTATTTACCTTACCATTATTCCTAAAATCATGTTATTTACTCTATACCTATTCTTTCTATGTATTTATGTACTCATTATTCCAACATTCAATACCATTTTGAAGTACTTGTAACTTTTCAACATTTATCACTTTATTAACATTGTTTACTATTGGTGCACATTTAGTGAGAATTTCACTTGATCTTATGTTATGTTGTTTAGCACTACTATATTTTTGAATGTCTAATGTGAACTATTTTTATTTTATGTTGTTTTTCTCAATCTCATTATTATTATAGTCATAGTGGAAGTATTAGATGTGTGATATTTTTCAGAAAACAATTCTATGTAACACAAAGTTTTATACCAAATTTTTGATACTTTGTTATTCATTATTGCTATTTTTTTGTACATGTTAGGATTCACCAGCCCACTCTTTTACACAATTATTATATCTTCTAGATTTTTATTTCATTTGGGGAATTTGATATAATTGAAATATAATTTTTTTCCCTGGGGACTTGCCAGTCAGAATTGGCCAATCTGGCTGTGCCAGACTTCAGCGGAGGGGGAAATTTGTCAGGTTTGAAAAGTTTAGGTTCAAAATTAAGGAAGTAATAAATGAAAAAAGAGCGAACTCTTTACCATAGCGTAAGGATTTATGAGTAAATAAGCCTGTTAAAAGGTGCAACGAGCGCTGACGAAGGCGAACGCATACTAAGAAAGGACTTGGCTGGTGTCTCCTCGCTGCAATGTTGTATTTGGTAACACCCGATTGCGCGGCAAAAGGTCCGCCATGTTAGATTATATATGATGAAAGCGTAATAAAGGAATATTGTGAAGATGATGCCCTCCTCATTTTACCAGCAGGCCTGGGGCCTGTATATATATATATATAATATATATATATATATATATATTATATATATATTATATATATATATATATATATATATATATATATATATATATATATATATATATATATTATATATATATAATATAGTATAATAAAATAAAAGTGAAGAATAACTAGAACCCACAGTACTAAAGAAGTAAGAAAATGGAATTCAGCAAACACAACAAAAGTAGGTACATAAAGTCATAGGACTAATCTGGAGACCTATTATGATTTCTAAAGCTGTTGCTGAATTAGGCCAGCGAATTAGGGTTAGAAATGCTATATGAATCCACCTTCCCCATACAGCAGAAATTTTCGACGGAATAGGGGGGGGGGAACAAGTTTAAAAGTTAATCTTAATACAGCACGTGGTTGTAGAACCTAACAAAATCGTAAAAAGAAATTGAGAAAAGAGAACAGGAATGAATCTATCAAGGAGAGGAATAATAAAACTTTTTTAATAGAAAATATTAGGAAAAACTTATTTGTAAAACAAAAATTCTGAACTCAAAAATCCTGTTCGCGAAAATTCCACCTACTTGAAAGAGGTCCTACGAGAAATGGCGAAAAAGATTGAAACTCCAGCGCAGGAAAGAAAAAACCGAAGCGCCATTTGGATAGTTAGTTTGAAATTAAACTAATCGCAAAGATAAATAATTAAGTAAAAAACACAAAAGAAGTTTTAAAAAAAATATAAAGAATAGAGCACAAAATAGATAGTAACAATCAGAAATATATTAAAGTAAATTTACTTGGATGATTATATACTAGAAAGTTATATTGCAATTAAATTAAACGTAAAAAAAAAGAAAGAAAGAAAAAAAAGAAAACATTTAAAATATTTTTAAAAACAAACTCAATAGAGAGAGAGAGAAGAAATATTAAAAAAATAATGAACTAAAATAAAACAAGATTTAATTAGAAATAGAAATATATTTAAAGATAAATTTACTAGGATAATTGTATTCTAAGCAATTATTGCAAAAATTCACAAAATTATTATGTATTAAAATTTTATCAGTAACTAAATCATTGTTTCTTTTCATAAAATTTAAGATAGTATTTCTAAAATTGATAGGTGTAGGTTACTTCCCCAGAAAGGCATTTTTATATTGTTAAAATCAAATGAGTCTCTTTTATCCAAAATATTACTTGTAAGCAAATTATTCTTAACGTTTAATTGAAGGTCAAAAAAGTTAGCTGACTCATTATTATAATTAGTTTTCAATAATTTTAAATAATGGCGATAATAATTAAAGCTAGGAACATAGTCAACTATATTACTAAAAATAAATAAGTCATCTATGTATATAAAAAAGTAACAAGAAATATTACTAATACTTTCATTTTCATAAAAATGTAGGTAAATATTTGCTAAGCAGTTGCTAGCTGGTCCACCTTGTGGTAAACCTTTAATTTGCTGATAAAGAGCATTATTATGGAAAATATAACTTTTTTTAAATACTTATTCAATAATAGAAATATATTTATCAAATTTTATTATCTTATTCAAAAAATATTTGCTATATGCTATTTTAAGAATCTTAAGTATGTCTTCGATATCAATGGAGTTAAATAAGTCTTCAAAATCATAGATATAAATTGAAGTAATTTTTTTACCATGCATATACTTAATAATGTCCATACTATTCTTAACTATAATAGAATTATCAATATTTTCTAATGTAGATTGAATAATATTTTGTAACTTCTTGCCCGGATGTGTAATGTAAGTTTTAAAATCATTCGTAATAGTTCTAAACTTAACAGGATTTTTATGAAATTTAGGAGTTAGAAATATATATATATATAACATACATATATAATATATATATATAATATATATATTATATATATATGTGTGTGTGTGTGTGAGTGCGTAAATTATTTAATCAAAAATTCAGCAAATTTACCGTAATAAAATCCAGAGAACATTCACAGCTCAAGAGCAAAAAGTTTATTCATTTTTTGTTTTCTTCAAGTACTATATCAAAACAAACTAAAATTCTGGATCTATGTGGAGGGTGTTAAAAATATTCATGCAAAAAAGTGTAAGATATAGTCTTTCATGTATTGTTAATAGAACTGTTTAAGCTTTAGTCAAAAATTAACTCTTATCTATTTTGAATACAAGTTTATGCATTAAGCGTATCTTTTAACTATCTCTTACAAAAACATATATATTTGGTTGAAAGTAAATATTGTTGAGTTTTCTAAAAATAATTTGTTAAAAAAATTATATAATTGTAATATATTAAAACAACATGAACCATTCTTTTTTTTTATGTGTGTGAAAGTATTTCATAAAATGTTTTGAGCTTTTTCGTAGGCTTAAGTAACCAATGCATATATTTATATCAACATTTCTAATATACAATAAACCCTAATAATATGAATGAGAGAGGGACCATATACTCCCTCACCAGTTTTGGTTTACTGATTACAATTCTTGTAAAAAATTCAATGCTTAGTCATTATTTATCATCATGATTAAATTTGTAAAATAAATGGAGATAATCAAAAAGGAAAAATGTAAATCCGTTAAGTTCTGAAATGTTGACAGGTAACATAAATGAAACTCTACAGTGATACTAGTACAAAACTCACAGAATACTGATTTTTTTAACTTAAAAACAACAACTGTTCAATATTTCATACAAAATAACTGTTAAAGGTTAGATGATTTCCCAAATGCGAAGCTTTTCAAATAGAAAACCCTGGATAAAACCCTAACAATTTTGTCTTTGGTTTTCTACAGGATTTATTCAAAGTCTAACGGCATTACTTCTTTTCCTCTAAATCTAAGAAATGTTTTCTAGATATATCTGGCACCCAAAGCCACAAGGGATATTGAATAAAACCGAACTTATGAAAGTCAAACGAGTTATACCAATACAGAAACTGTTTTGATCCTTTTCTAGAAAAATGGTCTCATTATCTTCGCAGATATCATTCGTTAGTGTTCTTTTCTTTTACTCTACTTTTCATAAGTGTGTGATGACCAAAGTTTTCCCATTTTCATCATGTATATTTTTATAAGCCTTTTTCTGTGGAACTTCAAAATAATCTCAGGCGCTTAAGCTTGGAAATGATTTCATAAACAGTGATTTATCTCCGATGTGTTTTGTTGTGTATTCGGTTAGAGTTTTATTCCGTGTCGCAGTAATACTTCAGGGATCAAATACTTGACTGAGTAGAATTTTAAGTTAAAAAGTTTATCTTATTTTATCTCGTTATTCTGTTATACAAAAAGAGGAAAAACATAGAAGCCTTTTTTAATATCTGTATTGTCAACAAATGGATATTAACTCATGTGCTATTAGGATGGAGCACAGTTTTTCTCTCTACTGATTAATGAAATCTTTTCAATACAATTAATATATGGAAATTTGGATAAAAACAATTTCAAAATTTAATGTTACCATAAAGGGGCTGGATTTTCGAAAAATGTAAGAAAAGAGATTTAAATTTGGTTAGATGACTAGTGTGTTTTAAATTGTATCTATTTTGTACGTGTCCTTTGATCATAATAAATGTTAAAACGTACTAAAATGCCTGTTATTCTTTTGCATATATTGCAACATAAAAAAGCTTTAATTCCTAAACACATTTTTCGTCAAAGTACCTAGCATAAAAATTATTTTTTATGCTAGGTTTCCCTTCATTAATATACCAGAGAATATAATTTCCACATGTGTGTGGGTTTTTAAATTCTGGAAAAGGAAATCGATCAACACTAAAGTTTTTGTTTGGTAAACTATTTGTAAAAAGATACATTGAAAGTTCGTAAAAGACACCGTAAAAGAACAGTCTAATATCCCTTGATGCGTACAGAATATACTGTAAATAAAAAAGTTTTTATATTTATTCTAAAGTTTCTCCGAGAAAAAAATGGAATTCCTTATGAAAACTTTATATGTGGCTTATGAAATATTTTTGTGACATATAACGAATTTTCAAATTTTGATGTAAATTTACTGAGGTTCTCAAACTAAAATACATAACTCTAAATATAGCATATTACTTAATAATTTCTCATTACTAATTTCAAATATCTAAATTGTTCATTTTTAAGAAAAGTGGTTCCAAAATATCCTCTAAAGCAGCTAACCCATAACTGTTCTCGTCTATTGAAAGAATTTTAAATGCGAAGCAAATATAAAAACTCGCATAAAACTGTTAAACTTGGTCATTTTATTCTTCAACACAACTTCAACTTCACAACCTAAAATTCTGCTGCGCCAGTTTTGAACAATACTGAGGATTTATTAAGTATATCTGGCAATAAAAGTTAGAAGAATGCTGCATTTGTTTAAACATTTATCTAAATTTTTTGATTGGGTTGATTTGTATTTCCTTCCTTTCAGGTGCAATTCCTTAGCATTGTTTTGTTTTGTTTATCTAAAATCATAAAATTCTCATATGTTTAAATGCAAAAGGTAATTTTATAGAGAAGTAAATTTAAGCGTTAGATATGTAACAGCGTTTCCAATAAGTATTGTGATTTTTATTTTGTATGACTAAATGATCTTTATTTACTGGTGGCCTTCATAAAATTTCTTCTTATTAAATATTATATATATATATATATAAATATATTGCTGGACAATTGCTAAGAACGGATCACAAATTGCTATGTAGCATAACATTAAGTGAGACACGAGACCTAGTAGGATAAAATGTAGTTGCCACACTGTTCAGACATTAGAATAAAGAATATTTATTGTTCTGGAAAGTACAAAAGCTGTGAAACATCTGAAAGAAAAAAATGTTCATTTGATCTGCGTACGGAGAAATGGAACAATGCATCTAAAAGTCAGCAGGCATCTTAAAGAAAGATATCAGTACGGGATATGTCCACCGTGGAGTTAGATGCAACATTCCACACGTCGTACCATACTTTGCACAACATTATCCAGCAGCTGTTGAGGCAATTTATCCCATTCCTCTGTGAGTGCACGGATGAGGGTGTTCTTGTTTGTCGGAGGATAGTTTCGACAAGCAACTTGCCTCCCAAAGCATCCCACATATTTTCAATGGGGTTTAGATCTAGAGAACGTGCTGGCCATACGAGACATTGAATACCCTCGCTGTCTAGACAATCCTGAACAGCAAGTGTTTGATAACATGTTGCGTTGTCGTCCATAAAAACAAATTTATCACCGACAGCACCACGGAAAAGACGAACATGAGGAAGTAGAACTTCATCAATGTATCGTTGGCCCGTCATAGTCCCATTCGCAACCACATGTAAGCGCGTGCGGCCATTGATCATGATACCGGCCCACACCATGATACTGCATGTCGGATATCGGTCCTTTTCCTGGATATTTTCTGGACGATAAGCAGTACCACTCTCGCGCCAGATCAGTTGGCGTCTACAATCCGATGACAGACTGAAACTACTCTCATCTGAGAATAGTACGCATGCCCAGTCCTGTTCAGTCCAATTGTGATGCTCACGACACCATTGCAAACGGGCAGTACGGTGCTGTCTCGTCAATGGGACACACACAATAGGTCTGCGTGCGTATAGTCCTCCTCCCCTCAAACGTCTGGCAACAGTCTTTCGGGAGATCTGCTTTCCTGAGGCAGCAAGAAACTGATTTGCCACCTGCTGAGCTGTGGTGCGCCAGTTCTTTTTTGCTGATAGGACGATATATCTGTCTTCTGCAGGCGTCGTACTTCTAACACGACCTCTCCCGTTCCGTCTACTACACATTCCAGTAGTTTTAAATGACTCTCACAGCCGTGAAACAACGCTGTGAGCGATGTCGAACTCCCTGGCAACATCTGTTATTTTTTGCCCTTCTTCGATCTTTCAAATAATTCGGCCACGCATAAAATCATCTATGTGATGTCCGTAAGACATACTAAAACTTTTAAGTTCGTCTATTAAATCTTTCCTGTAAAACTTTGATTTGAAGCAACAACTGTCCACACGCGTCAAAACCTTTAAAGCTCTTATGAACGCTATCACGTGATGAACAGACGTGGAAAAAAATGTGCATACTCATACTTCTTCTTACTAATATCCCGCACTTATTCTAATTTTCCACATTTTGCTTCCTTTCATTTTGTGGTTGCTATGGATGATAGTGTTATCCGTCCTTAGCAATTGTCCAGCAGTATATATATATATATATATATGTATATATATATATATATTGTGAGCTTCAATGTTAAAAAAACATTTGAAAGCAATAAAAAAGTGCACTAATATTTGTTATCTCTTAAGTACTATAAAAACCTTCTGCCCAACCAAGTGCTCTACTCAACTGATAGCTTGCAAATTACAGTAAATTACACTAGGCAACAAAAAATAGTTTTTTGTCTGTTTACTAGTGTTAAATGGCCTATTCTTACTAATTTTGGGTTGAAGAAAACGAATATGCAAAAGAAATGTATTTATTAGCTCTTGTTTTTAAGATATACAGCAGCACATCCATCAATTTATGGGTAGGTGTGAAGACCAAAACATTACTAACTAATAAATACAATACAATAAGTCATGTTTCAAGAAACAGTGTTCATATCAGAAATGAGCAGTAATTTTTAGTTCATTTCCTGTGAACATTTCCTTTTGGATTGCCTCTTGTATGTCGAAGCGCAAGTATCCTTTAAAATGTCGAGCAGTAGTCTGCGATCATTGACTCATCCCAACGACACTGAAACCTATGTTCCATTGCTATGGTACCTTGAGAATATCTTTAACCATGTTCATCGCTTACAGCTCCACAATTTGTAGGGGAAAAATTAAGATGGGAATGTAAAAAGTGGATTTTTAGAGTCATATTGCATCCTAGGTCATTCAAATTTTAAAGAAGTTCTTTTACTAACTGTTGATAGTTCTCATCATCTTTTACTGTCTAGAAATCCTCATACCACACTTTCAAAGGCTTCTCAGGCTGATTTTTCTTTTTCTTCCAGAATTTGATAAAAAGTTGTGGTCCTTCATGATTTCTTTTAGTATTTGAGGGCCCACTAAGATTCCCTCCTTAATTTTTGCATCACTCATTATTGGGAATTTCTATCTGAAGTATTGGGCAGCCTCTCCCTTCTTGTTCATGGGTATCCTTAAGTTTTTCATTAATCCCAGCTTAATGTGTAGGGGGAGGTAGAATATTATTTGGGTTTACTAGAGGATCATTTGGGACATTTCTCTTACTGGATTTCAGATTTCTGGATGGCCTTTTGTCTTGTATCTAGTGCGATTTTCCATCTCTACTGTATTGCCTACACAGAAAACAGCAGTACTTAGTATAGCTTAGCTGCATTCCCATGAGTAAAGCAATGACTTTCAAGTCAAGACAGATCTGTCATTTAATCAGACAGACTCACTTAATGAAGTATGATCTCTAGAAGTAATTTCCCATTTGCATAAGTTTCCATCACGGGAACAGAATGTTCCATGGGAATAGAAAGAAGAATGTTGCCGTTGTGCAGTAATACTGCCTTAAAACTAAGCTTGGAAGAGTCTATGAACAATCTCCAGTTATTTGAATCATGACTGATGTTCCTGAAATTCATCGTTGACATCAATATATGAAATTCTATCTCCTTTCTTCTCGAAAAAATGAAGAAGATTATTTTCACGAGTCCTGTACTCTGTAACCTTGACGCCTGGTAGGAGTAAATTTCTTTACTACAGTCTGGATGCCAGAAGCTCTGCCTTGAGTTTTGGCAAGTCAAGATCTCTTACTAGGTCTCTTGATTCTATTTGATTTAGTCTGTGCGTAATTGTTACTTGAATCATGTACTATTGTCTGTTTTTTGTTCTATTGATGCTCTAGGTTACATTAAAAACACACATGCAGAGGTGGCGCTGTTACACGCCTTTCGTAGATGTTAAAAATCGATCCTGAAGCAAGTGCTGCTATTTGTCAACTTAAATAAACATCGCAAAAATTATGCACAGAAAGTAAAGATGAGTGAAAATACAGCTGTTTATGAGTAAGGTAGAGTTCTGATTCTTGAAAAAAAGAGCTAATCTGAAGGTTTAATGGTGCTTTTCGAGTTTAGCAGGCCAAAATACTTCATAATAAACTATTTTTCAGCCCGAAACATTTTTGGTGTTGCCTAGTGTAATTTAACAACATACATTGTAAATTCATTTCACACAATTCTTATTGTTCCAAATATCATGTTTCACACTTTAACCCTCTAAGTGGATACCTTCCTCCTGAAAAGTTATTCCGAAAGCGTTTTACTCTTATTTTTCTATTCCCTTCAAAAATACAACAGACTACAATTCTTTCCCCCTTTTAAAACTTGGAGGTCGAAAGGGGACAATTTTATGACCTAGTTCGGTTCCTTTGTCAAGTAAGGCGTCTTTGTTCACTGAGAACCAGGATAGCAATCGTTTACAGCTAGCTGTTAAGTTGCCTTGGGCAATCTTGTATGAAAACCGTAGTTCTACTTTGTCGTTTTCCCGATAGATTCAGTCACAGTAAAAATTAAAACAAAATGCAGGGTAAAAAGAACATGAAATAAATAGCGTGTTAAAAGTTGAAAAATAGTTATATTTTCTTCAAACAAAATATATTTTTCTGTCATTTTTTAAAAATGAAAAAAAAAAAATATTTTGGTTTTGTGATTTGAACCAGAAAAAAAAGCATCCTGTATTCATTTTTGAATATGAGAGTAAGAAAACGAGCTCACTTTCCTGTTTTTAAAAAAGTTATGAGGTAAAATGAGTAAAGGCCCTATCTTTTTTAAACATTAAGACAATAAATGGTGCATATTTATGAAATAAAACAGATCTTTCTCTATTCAATTATATTTTTAATTTAGAATAACATAAAAAATGATTTCAATACTTTTAATTTATTTAAATTTAAATCATATAAATGATATTTTTATGTTAACTGAATATTTTTCGGAAAAAATCTAAATTTTTATTCCTAGTGCTCTCCTTTTCGAACTCCTTGTATTAAATAAAAATATCTTTTCTACATCGGCATTTGTGATGGACATAACACACATTCAGTCAATAATTTTTAATTTTAATGGGAGATATACTTCTTCAAATGCGCATGACAGCACTTCTAACCATTTTCTACTCAAGTTAAATTTCATATATTTCTGTTTCTTTCATTACAAGAAAAAATGTCACACATCGATAACTACATTTTCACACAATTCAGTCATTACAAATTCTATTGAGAGAAAAGTTATCCCTGATTAATTTTGCCTTTCAAAACAGTACACTTAAAAAAATTTTGTTCAGTGGAGTTAACCAACAGTTCCACAATGTATTCATACCAAATTTTAAAAACAAATTTAACACTTGGAAATGTATCCTGTATTAAAATTTTCAGTATACACAAATATTTCCTGCTGTAGGGAAGATATAGTATGAGATGTGGTGTGCGGTTGTGAAAGAATGTTTTCGTACGTGTAGACTATTTTTGAAAATTTAAATATCACTAAAGCTGATCATATAACTGCAAATGAGCCTTTTTTAATGTGTGCTGGTATCAAAGTAAAACACTTTACAATATTAAACAGCCTATGGGTTTATACTCAATATCAAACTATTCGCAAACTGGCTTAAAACATCTATTCAACTTGTAAAGAAACTGAAATATAAATATATCTTAATGCAGTCAAAAATATTCTTAATATGTAAGTTTCCTATTTCTCCACTTATTTTTGTACATTTTAAAAACTGTAGCTGAATGCAATTTTTATATTTATAAACGAGGCATAACAGCTCACACAGTCGTAAAAATACCTTTATCTTTTTAAATATACTACTATAAAACGTATATGGATTGTAAGATCATTTGTAAAATCCTAAAAGCTTTTAGAGGAGCTAAAAACATGTAAGTTTGGATTGATCAATTTTTTAATATAATACACAAATATACATGTTATTAAGCAAATACATTTGAAAAATTAAACTTCCTTCTGAAATAAACGTAATTGAAAGAAAAATGTTTAATTGCAAATGAGTGGAAGTACATGTTTATCTAAGGGGTATCCCCAAAGTGAGGTAATCCTCAAACTTAAGACTCAAACTCAGTGGCATAACAATTCATGAGGGCCAGGAACTACTGTGCCTATCATAATACACATGACAATTGGACGCTGAGGTGCATGAACAGATGTCCCGATTTGGTGGTCTGTCTGAAGAGAGACCTTCAGTGTTTAAGACCCGAAGCAAGCTTGGTACTCATTTATCGACCCAATGTAGCGGGGATGAAAGGCAGAGTTGACCTTGCGCAGCCCGTTAATAGAACCCCAGACTTGTGGTGTGGAAGCACTAGACACTACCACTCGATCCTATTCGGTGAAAAATAAAATTTAATGTTAGAATCTTATATAAATCCCTAATGAATGAGGGAGTCCAAACTTTATTTTCATGTAAACTAATTTGACGAAAATGGTTAATTATTAACATTTCACAAGTTGCATAAATTAAAATTAACCGTTATAGTTTACATAAATTTTTAAGGGTGCAAAAGGTGTATTTCGGCTGCACGAATTAATTTGAAAAGGAATACGGTTACGAAAAAGTAGTACAAATCTATCTAAAGTAAGGTTGGTTACCTTACATATTGTCAAACACAACAATGTATTGGAAGCTAATTCCACAATTCGTTGTTATAAAAATGTATGGAAAATTACAAGATTTATTTTTGCATTTGTAATTTATATATATATATAATTTTTCCTGGGAACTTTAAAAGCTAGAGTGGCATCCATCAAAACCGCGGTTCTCTCTCTGTTTTTCCAGATCGCCCCTGACTAAGCCGGCTCTGCCATAGTAAGTAAAACGCCGGATTTTGTTTGTCAAGATCATTTTATAGTATAATGCATTTTTCATATGTTTTAGATGGTCGTTTTATATTTTCTACATCAATATCTTAATGTCTGACTTTAAAATTACATAAAATTCTTGACATTCTCATCAATGACCATGATAATTTTTATTAGTATATTGCCGCACGCATGATTGGTACAAGTCCCGATAGCCGAGTTGGCAGAGCGTTGGACTGAACTTTCTCGGGTTCGAATCCCGGCCCCGGCAGATTTATCCAAGGACTGGAATTTTGTTCTCGTTTTTAATGTATTGTTTCTCTAGGTTCTAGATGAATCCAGATCATTCTTTAGAGTGCATACTGGGTATTTCTCGAATATTCCGAAGTGTATAAAAGCAGAGTTCATCGCCAGTTGGGGATGTTCTCAGTCCAGTGTTGTATCGAGCTCCCAGCGTTAGAACAAATCTAATTGTTTGTTTAATTGAACTGTGTACTTCTTTCGAACTCCGTGACAAGTTTGGTGGAGGCGCGGGGTACAATTACGTCAAACGTGGATAATAGCGACAACCTTCGCAGGAGCCTCCGGTTAAGATATCCGACTACGTTGAAAACGTCATTTTCGGTCAAAAATCACATTTTCTTTTTATTTGATATTTTTAAAATTCAAACAATTATCTTTCTAAATCTGCCTTTGTTTTGTCTGTGCGATAATTAGAAAAAAAGTTACAGGTGTTTAAAATATTATTACAGCGGTGAAATTGAAACCGGAAGAGGTGAAATCGAAACCGGAAGTTGACTGCTTCACATGCTTTTTACCCATAATTTTTGCAAATTCATTCCATTATAATTTTAAAAACAATTTCTGGCATTTTTAAAACTATTTTATTGATAGGCAACAATTTCAATCTTTTAATTGGACTTTTGCGATTGGCAACATCTGTTTCTTCTGACCTCATATGTTTTTCTTTTGATTTGAATCTTTCGAATAATGCTCGCAAATTTCTTCAAAAACCTGATTTTTTTGCTTTAATTGCACAATTTTTAATTGTTAATTGTTTCTGAACATTCTGCTTTTGATATTATCAAAAAATGAATCAAATTAACCTCTTGAAAACGCAACTATGCTGGTGAGACATTTACAAAGACAGTGGAAGTGTTGACTTGTAATGTTCTTGACTTGAAGTGCTCAAATTTGTAATGAACGAAAACTGGGATAAGTAAAGGTATTTTTACAGAACAAAGAATGTTTTAGTGGAACATTAAGAGGTAATAGAATATTTTATTTAAATTGGGAAGTGTGTTTTCAAGTTTGTGTTTCTTCAATTGTTTTGAGAACAATCTGTACCTGCATGAAGATTACATGTTTGGACTGACTTCTAATGTGACTTGAAAAATGCTCCGATTTAAGTTTTATCGTCCTTTTTCAGCTACTGAAAAGCTAAAAAAGCAAAGTGTTATTAATTTGCAACCTATTTTTAGAAGGTGAGTGATTGAAAGATGATATTTACCTGTGAAAAAGCTATGTTCTAAGCTGAACTGGCCTTGTATGACAAAAGGAGCATTTAGACTTTGTGAAAGAAAGTCTTGTCTGTGCTGCTACACCAACGGCTAAAGATGCCATGAACGACACTGCTTTTTTAAGCGAAAAGCATTATAAAATGTTTCAAAATGTCAGTTGAAGAATGTGGAATATCCGTTGACGGCAGAGACACATGGACATTCATCGCTAAATGTGGTTTCTATAGAAACTTTATACATTGACACTGGGAAATTCTAGATTTAGAAATGTTATCAAAGTTTTTTAGAATTCTATAAGTCCAGTCATACATGCTTGTTCCTGCAATCATCTGGGATTTACTTCAAACATAGTGCGTACAAAATCTTTGTATGTTTTTGCACTACGAAATCTTAAAAATATGTATTTCTTTTGTGATGGTGAATCCAAGGATACTTTTCTGTTAAAGATGTGTATGGTGTCAACAATGTCATCATATGAGTGCATAAGATACTTCTAAGAAAGATTGAGTAGTCGGAAAAGAAAAATTTTAAAAAGACGAGAAAAACCTCGGTGAGAAGGAAAAACTTATCAATGTTATGTTTATTAAAATTCTACACTGTTTTAGCACTAACACCAATCACGCCAAAGCTATGCTAAGTGCTACAATAGCAGTATTTTTCACTGTTTCTCTAGCAGGGAGAAACCCATATATGGGCCGTGCCTGATTTGAGCTGAGAACTGGTGTGACTATCAACGAGGAAACGACACCAGAAAACAATAAACAGAAAAATTGTATGTATTTCTGTGAAACTTTAAAATATTGTTAAACCTGTGTACACAAAGCAGAGTGATAAGCAGTTGTTATAAAATTGCCTCCACGGTAAGACACAAATAAAAATGTATCATTTAACGCCTGTTTGTGGCAAATCATTTTGAAAGAAACTTTTATCGAGCTAAAACCATTTTCTTTGGGTACCCATATATTACCGTCATTATTTTTAAAAAAGCTTTCATTGATGTGTTAGGTATTTTGAAAGCATTTGGCATAAATGCAGGGAATTATATACTGCGTGATGAGAGATTTGTTGACATCTTTCGAGTCGGTGACTCGAAACAACATTTTTTGCCTTTTATAAAATCAACCAGAAAAAAAAGGAGGCCCAAAGAAAGAAAAAATTTAACAAACTTCCAAAGAGTGGGAGTGTTACTTATAAATCAGGAGAGTTTTAGTAATATACTTGTCATATTTTGTTTTGAAATTGATTTTATAAAATTTAAATGCATTTTTCTCAAAACCATTTTTTGTAAATTTCATGATATTTCAAACATGATATCTAAAAAATTTTAGAGATACTTGTATGAGATTTTACATAAATGTTATTATGGGTATTATCTAGAGAATGACCTACAAGCTAAGAAATTGAACAATTTTTAGTTATTTTATAGTTGTATTTCTTTCTGAAAGTTACGATAATTTGATTGAATTTCCTAGTTCGCAAGCTCGACTGGCCATAACTTTTGATTCAAAAAAGTAATTTAACACTTGTAGGTCATTCTCTAGAAATGTGTTTTAAAAATGTATTGCAGCAATATTTTATGGAAAATATAAAATATTTTAAAAAATAGAATGTTTGAAAAAATTCCAAAATTTGATTAAAATTTCTTTAAAAATTTTAATTTTTGCAAATTTTTATGTACATATATTATTTCTAACTGTACTTTTTATTATTGTGTATAAAAGTGAAACTAAAAATGTAAAAATATTAGGGATTTTTTGAAAACTTAAAAAAGTCTCCGAACGTAGTCGGATACCTTAAGAGGATTATCCCCGAAATCGGACTGTTAAAAGAAAATAGTAGGAAGAGGACACAAAAATGCCGACCGAGCAAGAAGCCAAGCCCGCTGTAGTAACACCTTCGTTACAGCAATTGAGGAGCCCATCGACCTTCCGAGGAGCGCCTGGGGAAGACCCTCTCAAATGGCTTAAAGAGTACGATCGAGTAGCCAACTTTAACAAGTGGGATGATATGATGTGCCTGGCTAACGTTTATTTCTTTCTTGACGGAACTGCGAGACAGTGGTATGTCAACAACGAAGACGCCTTAGATTCCTGGGAAGCGTTTAAAAATGGACTAAGTGGACTTTTCGGTGACCGTCAAAAATATACCAGAAGGGCAGAAGAACAACTAAAATGCCGAGCCCAGCGTTCAGGCGAGAGTACACAGTCCTACATACAAGGTGTATTAGGACTTTGCCAAGAGGTAAATCCTCTGATGAAAGAAGACGAAAAAGTGTCACACCTAATGAAAGGTGTTGCTGAGGATATTTATCAGGCCCTGCTGACGAGAGAAATCAACGACACAGCAAGTTTTAACAAATGGTGCAATTATATCGAAGATATGAAGCAGAAGAGAGTTGGTCGACCGAAATTTGAAAGGCTTCCAAACGTCGTACCGGTTGCATCCCTGACGGATGAGACTGATTTGGTCTCTCTTATTCCCACAATCGTACGAGAAGAAGTCCATCGACTAGTTAACCAGACGCAAGAATCTTTGGACTCCGATCCCCAATCCTTAGAAGAGATCGTTCAAGACGAAGTTGGAAGGGTTTTGGCCCCAGTGTCAACAAAACCTACAGAAACTAGACCACGACCAACATACGCCGCTGTAACCAGGAAATACAGAGCTCCTGTTCAGAAATTCCCACCTGAAGCAAGAAAAACAGATGTGTGGAGAACGGCTGACAACAGACCTGTTTGTTTCCACTGCGGACGTCCTGGACATGTAATGCGCTACTGCCGAGAGAGAAAGGCTGTCTTTGACAACTCTCGAAACCGCCGACGGAACTTCGACGACGTTGGCACTGAAGAAGAAATACGCCGACCAAACTCTTCTCGCCGTTTTACGCCAAGCCCCACGAGAGGCCGATCCCCAATACGTCGTTACAGATCCCCGTTGCCATATCGCCGATCCAGTCTGTCGCCAGGCCGTAGGAGCGAGGAAAACTAAAGGGAGCGACCTTCCAAGGAGGTGAGGCCGCGTGTACTGGAAATCCTCCGTCGACCGCCAAGATGACTGGTAACCAACTAGACGTAATAATAGATAAGAAGCCGATACGTGCTCTAGTAGATTCTGGGGCATCGTTTTCTGTCATATCCGATAAGTATCGCCAATTTTTAAAGAAAGTTCTGTTTGCTGATGCCAAGAGCGTTATGCTGAAAGTTGCGGATGGAAATTTTGTTCGGCCGATAGGGAAATGTGTTTTACGTGTCCGTATAAACAATCGAGAACTGCCTTTTGAATTTATTGTTTTATCACATTGTAGCCATGACGTCATCCTAGGATGGGACTTTTTAGAGGCGTCTCAAGCCGTTATAGACTGTGGACAAAATGAACTTGTTCTAGAAGACATGTGTCGAGACTCCTCAGCGCCTGACGCCTGGAATTTGTATGCCACCAGAGACTAAACACTTAAGCCGCATTCTTTAACTAGAATAACAGTATCAGGATATCAAACCCGAGGAGACATAAATGTAGTTCTAGACGGCAGCAAACATTTGCTCTTCGAGAAAAATATTGCTACACCGTCCATGGTATCCACATATCGTAACGGAAAAAGTGATGTCTGGGTTACCAACCTGCAGTTCCGAAACCAAATCATCCCTAGAGGAATGTGCATAGGCCAAGCTGAACCACTAAATGAAGGGCATCTATGTGTTATTTCCGACACATTGGGTTGCTTGGATGACCATCAAGAAACTTCGGAGTCACAGATGAATCGTTCGTTAATGATGTCACCCGAGTTAAGTGACGAACAGAGAAACAAGCTATCCGAACTACTCCGGAAATTTTCTGGGCTTTTCACGAAGACCGACAAGTCGACAGCCGCGAAGACGAATGTGAAACACAGGATTTTTACTGGTGATCATGCTCCAATCAACCAACGAGCCTACAGAGTCTCCGCGACTGAAAGACGCATCATTCATGAAGAGGTTCAGAAAATACTTGATGAAAGTATCGTCCAACCCTCTGAAAGTCCTTGGTCATCACCCGTTGTGCTCGTAAGAAAAAAGACGGTAGTTGGCGTTTTTGCGTCGATTATCGCAAGCTGAATAGCGTCACGAAAAAGACGTTTATCCTCTGCCTCGTATTGACGATACGCTCGACTGTCTGAAAGGTGCCAAGTTTTTTCTTCCATGGATCTCCGATCTGGTTATTGGCAAATAGAAATAGACGAAGCGGATCGTGAAAAGACGGCATTTATTACCCCCGAAGGCTTATACGAGTTTAAAGTCATGCCGTTTGGTCTCTGTAATGCACCTGCGACCTTCGAGAGAATGATGGACAATTTGCTACGCCATTTTAAATGGACTATGTGTCTTTGTTACCTAGATGACATAATAGTGTTCTCAGAAACTTTTGAAGACCATCTTATACGATTAAGACTTGTTCTAAAATGTCTTCATGAAGCTGGTCTTAAATTAAATTCAAAGAAGTGTCTTTTTGCTGCCCAAGAAGTAAAGATTCTAGGCCATCTTGTATCTAGTAATGGCGTTCGTCCCGATCCCGACAAAATAAAAGCCGTAAGAAATTTTCCCACTCCAAAGAATATACATGACATACGAAGTTTTCTTGGCCTTTGTTCATACTTTAGAAGATTTATTAAAGGTTTCTGTTATCTCGCCGAACCTTTGCAGTCGTTGCTGAAAAGTGGCGTGGAGTTTCATTGGGGTCCTGAAGAGGTGGAAGCATTTCACAGTCTTAAGAAAGCACTTACTTCGGATCCAGTATTGGGGATGTACGACGAAAGAGCTTCTACAGAAATCCATACTGATGCAAGCGGGTACGGTATCGGAGCTGTCCTAGTACAAATTCAGAATAATGTCGAGAAAGTTATAGCATACGCTTCTAGAACTCTGACAAAAGCCGAAAAGAATTATTCCACCACAGAAAGGGAATGTCTTGCCATTGTATGGGCTACCAACAAATTCCGGCCGTACATATTCGGAAAACACTTTACTGTTGTAACTGACCATCATTCCTTGTGCTGGCTCATGAATTTAAAGGATATTTCAGGAAGGCTTGCCAAATGGGCCCTCCGACTTCAAGAGCATGATTTTGACGTAAAATATAAAACCGGTAAGAAGCATAGTGACGCCGACGCTCTTTCGAGAAATCCAGTGGAAGAGGAAACGGAAACACCAGACAAATTTTTAGCAGTCACGACGAGTATGAACCTTGCGATGGAACAGAAAAAAGATCAAGACCTTGCGAAATTAAAACTTTTGAGCAACTCATCCAAAAACGAAGAATTCAAATTCATCGACGGTATCCTTTGCAGGAAGAATTTTGATCCAGATGGAAAGTTGTGGTTACCAGTCATTCCTAAACATCTACGAGCAGACATACTAAGGCACTTTCATGACGCCCCCACCGCAGGACACCTTGGTTTCGCGAAAACTTATGACAGGATTCGCAAGAGATTTTACTGGCCGGGAATGTACCGAAATGTCGTTCGGTATGTCATGCATTGTCGGGAGTGCCAAAGGAGAAAATCCGTTCCTCAACGACCACCTGGACGTTTAGTTCCCATCCCTCCAGCTATAGCTCCTTTCCATCGCATTGGAATTGATCTCCTTGGGAGATTTCCAAAGTCTGCTCATGGAAACAAATGGATAATAGTCTGCACGGATTACTCAACGCGATATGCAATAACAAAAGCCTTGCCGACAGCCGAAGTCGCCGAAATAGCGAAGTTCTTACTTGAAGAAATTGTCCTCAGGCATGGAGCTCCTCGAGTAATTATCACAGATCGTGGAGCCGTCTTTCGATCCAGACTTGTTTCCTCTCTCGTCGACTTGTGTAACATTGATCATCGTTTCACAACGGCGTATCATCCCCAAACAAATGGACTGACGGAGCGCTTCAATAAGACCTTGGCCGACATGTTGTCAATGTATGTGGATGTAGAGCAGAAAAATTGGGATGAAATTCTACCATTTGTAACCTTCGCTTATAATACCGCTAAACGAGAGACCACAGGTTTTACGCCGTTCTATTTACTTCATGGTCGTGAAGCGGAAACGACACTAGATACAATGCTACCATTCTGTCCTAACGATTTTGATGACAATAACATCACCAAGATAGCAGCCAGAGCCGAAGAATCACGACAGCTAGCCCGAGTGCACACACTGAGAGCTCAAGACAAAGATCGTCGACGTTACGATTCCAAACACCAAATGGTATCCTACGCTCCCGGAGATCTCGTATGGGTTTATACTCCAGTGAGAAAAGTCGGTCTCTCCGAAAAACTCTTAAGAAGGTATTTCGGACCGTATCAGGTGCTACGCCGTTTATCAGCCGTGATTTACGCAGTACAAGATTTTGATCCTGCTTCACGAAAAAGAAAACTAAGAGAAGTTGTCCATGCACTGCGTATGAAACCGTACCATGATCCCGCCGAGCAAATCGAAACCGAGGATATTCCTCCCAAAGAATCATACAAAGGACCCATCACTCGTTCCAGAATAAAGACCCTTGAATAAAATGACAGCGGGGCGTTGTCTTCTTTTTCGAGGGTAGCAATGCCGCACGCATGATTGGTACAAGTCCCGATAGCCGAGTTGGCAGAGCGTTGGACTGAACTTTCTCGGGTTCGAATCCCGGCCCCGGCAGATTTATCCAAGGACTGGAATTTTGTTCTCGTTTTTAATGTATTGTTTCTCTAGGTTCTAGATGAATCCAGATCATTCTTTAGAGTGCATACTGGGTATTTCTCGAATATTCCGAAGTGTATAAAAGCAGAGTTCATCGCCAGTTGGGGATGTTCTCAGTCCAGTGTTGTATCGAGCTCCCAGCGTTAGAATAAATCTAATTGTTTGTTTAATTGAACTGTGTACTTCTTTCGAACTCCGTGACAATATGAATGTGTCATCAAACGATTACATGACTATTATAAAAATATTATTTTAACCATTTAATTAATATTAAGTATAACAACGCACAAAAATTTTCTGAACTTTAAAATAAATATTTCGAAAACTACTTCAGATATACTCAAAATTTTTTCATTCCTACGTTTTAGCTTCTCAGTTTTGCTTCTGTGTAAGAATTTATTGTAATTGTATATACATCAATTTTTTTAGTATATTTTTGCTCTTAGCATGCAGTTTTCAACTGAATTGTATGAAATCTTTGAAATATATTAAAAGATACCAATGAAGCTATATAATAAAATTTGAAATTTTTATTATACTCAAACAATTGCTAAAACTTATGGTAAATAATTTTTAACTTCGCGATGCCTTTTTCTCGAAATTTCAAATGGAATTTCTAACATAAAATTTCTAGCTTTATATGGTCGATATTTCAAAAAATATCCAGATTTTAATTACTTATTCAGTTAGCCTTTAAAAAGATAAATGATGAGAAATTTTGTATAAATAGATATTCTTGAACAATAATTCGAATATTTTTGAATAGCTTGAATTTAAAATTGATTTTTATGTTTATTTACATGCACGAATGTCTACTGTAAATGTTTTCGTATATTTTTGATTAACATTTATTCAAACATTCAAGTTATAAAAAAATGTGTAAAAATCTTCATTCTTGTTGTCTTTGATGTAAACTGAAGTTCAAGCACTTAAAATTCAAATATAATTCGGTGTATTTTAACAATTTATAACTAGGCACTGTACTTAAACTTCCCTGAACACTTGGGCTTGGAAATCAAAAAAAAAAAAAAAAACTAATAAATCTTAATTAGTTTTTTTCGTTATTATTTTTATTAAAGTGTAAGAAAATGTTTCAAATGATTTGGTGAAGTTTAAATTTATTCATTTTTAGTGGTTGGAAAATTGAAAAGGTTTCAGATTTTAAAGAGTTTGGTGTTTTATTAATTTTTTTGGTATCTTATAATAAAATAATCATGTTTCAAAAACTGAAAGCTTTGATTAAGATAAGAAAAATGAAGCGAAAGAATATACTTAAAAAAGATATAATTTGTCTAACTATATAAAATAGCAGATTGCACTGACACGCACCAACTTGTTACAGTTTCAATTTAATATGAAACCAAAAGGGAATTGTAACATATTTTACTTATGCGTTGGGACTTTTCAAAACTTTAAAAAAATGAGGTAACAAATAAACACTCCCTGGGGTCTAAAGAAATTTCCCCTCGACTTTTTACGATTGCCCCAGGGTCAAAACACGGGGTTTCCTGCGAGCCATAAAACTTCCTATCAGGGTCCTGCTGTGTTGCTTCCACCGTCCCCAATTATCTTTCAAGATGTTAAACCTTTAAAAGGGGGAAAGGATTTCAGAAAAGTGCGGATAATCCGCTTTTGAAAACGTTACTTGAAGGCAGAAAAATCCGTGCAGTGCATTTTCGAAGCATATTTACACTGACGGAATTTTCCGTGCTATACGGTTAGAGGGTTAATAAGAAAATAATAAAAGCTTTTTTGTTCATGATAATTAACATATTCTTAGTCTTTATGTAACATAGCTTGGGATTTAGAGAAGGGTGGATTGCAATAACATAGTATCAGCTTATCACTTGTCCATCATTCACAATTACAAGGAAAGCAGATGATAAACGCATTGTAATTATAAATTGACAGTATTTCAAAAAGGAAAAAAATATATAACTGATCCCAGTTTCTTTTTTTTTCATTGTAATACTGTCACTAGTGCCACTTTTAATTCTTGAAGTTTTAATTTAATTAAAATGTAGTTCAACAGTTTATAAAAATTCATTTCTATGAAATAATAATTCATAGTAGATCTTCTTGGTGCGATTAAAAGGCCATCTCTGTAAAACAAGCAATTTATCTCATCTTAACTTTCAATTTACCTCAAAATGATCCTGGACATGTCTTTTCTCATTACTTAGATGGCTTAGAACAATGATGTGTCAATATTTTCCTTTTCGTCTCAGACATTCATTAGTAGTTACTATGGGAACTCATATCTATAGTGATTTTAAATCATTCCTTGTCGTTGTTTTTATACAATGTCTCACGACATTTTTGACATTTCAGGTTCTCTTTCAAGTATTGGCTGAACTCTCAGGTAATAGAAATTGACAGTTAAATAATTCTGTTTCGAAGTTTTAGTATCATGCAGATGTTACAGATTAAAGTTGTGTTAGTCCAGATAAAAGGAATTTGTTGAAGAATAATTTCTGTACTTAATTATCAATTATGCTACCTATTATAGGTTAATTGTAAATTCAATTGCGCTGTTCCAAAATTGTTACTTTTATTGCTGTGATAAGCATGATGTTACATATCTTGAAGTTATTTGTACAGAAATCGAGGGTAAAATTATTAGTACTATGGAATTTAAATAATGGTATTTTAAGCTGAGACACTGATAATGTATCAATGTCCCATTAATGATTAAATACTTTGAAATGAAATATTAAATATGCAAACAGAAACATCAAACATAATCGTGAAAAAAATACGTCTACCATGATAACTCATAAAATTCAGTCGCAGGAACGGCGGAATTCAACTACAGACTTTGCTCAGTGTTGGATCTGAAACATTATTGTGTTAATATTGAGACATTATTGTGATACCATTGAAGAAACTTTGAATTAGATAATTGACTAGTACATTGAAAAAAAATGTCCCTTAATACTTATATGTCTCATGGTCATTAATTCTTTATGTTCAAAATACTTTTTTTTGTGTCAGTGCTTTTTAATTGATTAATTTGAGCGATGTGTTTAACATTATATTGACCAAGGAAGTCATTTTGACTGCTTTTTAATTTCATTTAGAAAAAACAATGACATATATAATGTACATAGTTTGTATTTTAAGTAATAAGAATATTTTTGTCTTGACACGGCTGTACGCCAGAGGGCGCTCCAACCAGTGGGAGTCAGTAGTGGGGCCTTTGACCTTGATAACGCTTCACTCCGCAGTTACCAGCTGGCTTTGGTTGAGGCAAGATCACGCGTGGCGTAGATGTCTTCAAAAATATGTGTGCAAGTTCAAAATGCAATAAAGTATTGAACAGCGTTCGGTTTGAAAATTTGGGTGCATCAACGCTGAAAATGATTCAGCAAGCGTACGGTAGGGAAAGCTCAAGCTTTTAGATGGCACAAAATGTTTAAAGAAAACCGGGAGAGCGTGGAGGACGAACCACGTGCAGGTCGCCTATCAACAAAAAGAGCTGTAGAAAACGAACAACGTGTGCGACCTTTGCTGAACACGGACCGTTGTTTAAGTGTTCGCATGATCGCAGAATAGCCAGGAATGGATAAAATGGTTGTGTACAAAATCATCAGTGAGGATCATGGGATGAGAAAGATTTGCGCCAAACTCGTGCCGAAAGTTTTAACGGACGTTCAAAAGCAAAACCGTAAGACCGTTTCAAAAGATCTTTTGGAACGCATTGAAGAAGAACCTCATTTTTTTGACAACGTCATTACCGGAGATGAAAGTTGGTTCTTTCAGTACGACTCCGAGACAAAACGTCAGAGTAACGAATGGCACACTCCGCAATCGCCTCGACAGAAGAAAGCTCGCATGTCCAAGTCGAGAATGAAAGCAATGTTGATTGTCTTTTTTGACAAGAAAGGTGTTGTCCACTCGGAATTTGTGCCCGAAAGACAGACAGTCAATGGTGCCTTCTACGTGGAAGTGTTGAAAAGATTGAAGCGTCGGGTCAACCGAGTGAGACCAGAAGTTTCCGCCAATTGTAAGCTCCACCACGACAATACGCCATCTTACATCTGCTTCTTGGTTACCGAGCACTTGACAAAAATGGCATCTTAACAATTCCACAGCCTCCCTACAGCCCCGACCTTGCCCCAGCAGACTTTTTCCTCTTCCCCAAAGTGAACACCGCCCTCAAAGGGCGCCACCACGGGACCCTGGATGATGTCAAAAGGGCTTGTAGGCATGCTCTGAAGGATGTTTCAGTTGGTGACTTCCAGGGAACGTACGAAGCGTGAAAACGTCGCCTGCAGAAGTGTGTTCATGCTCAAGGAGCATATTTTGAAAACTACTAAAGTTTTGTAGCGATATCTCTAATAAATTATTTTTGTGGACTTATTCTCATTACTTAAAATGCACACCCTGTATAATTTCTTAGAATTTTTTAGAATATAATTTTTTCCAAGTTAAAAGTTATTTTTTATTATTAATATTTACTAATAACTGATTATATGAATGTAAATAATATAAAAAAATATTAAAAGTTTATTTTTTTAAACAAATTTGTTTACACATTAATCATTCTTTCACAATGCAGTCATTTTGACTGCTTTTAGGCAATATAGGTATAAACTAAATTTCAGTCATTCTAGTGTTAAAATAAAGATTTTTGTAACATATATTTTTCCTTCAACCCATTGATTACCATCTTCATGATAGTAGCTGTAGCTCATGTATTAATAAAAACTGCAGAAAAAGTGAATGATTGAATTTCTTTTCTTCTGCGAATATATATTTGTTATTTCATCAAAATGTGTTTGTAGTTATCGTCAAACGAACAAAATATCACTAAAGCTAGCTTAATTTTTAAGGTAAAAGTAGCTTTTTCCAAATGATTAGGTTCTTAAATTAGCAATAAAACTCAAAGATTAAATTGTATTTTGCCTTATTACCTAATAAAAAAACATTTAAGGTTTGTAAAAATAATGTTTATATAAGTCACATAAATTTATATATAAGAATACTTTAAAGAAAAATATGTTTAATACTTACTTTAGGAATACATTTAGTTAAAATCAATGCATTTGCTTCATTTTTTTAAAAGAGGAAGCAGGAATTTTAAGAATTTCAATTAAAAACTTTCTTTAAATATTTGTTTTTTTCTGGTACGAAGTTAAAATTATTATTATAAAGAGATAGTTTTAAGTTAAATACTTAACCCAATTGATATTGTAGACCAAAAATTTAAAAATCAATTTTAGATAAGTTAAAACACAAACAATTTTTAATTACGTTTAATAAAAAAAAAAAATTAGGTCTAAAAATTCCAAATTTCATCAATCCTCTCTGTCAGGATTTCTTTTTAAAACACTTTAGTTGCTTGAAAAGGTTAGCTGTAAATTTAGTGAGTCTCAAAGGAATAATGTAAAAAAAAAAAAAAAAGAAGCGACGAAGTGAAAGCTTACAAGGTAACAAAAGGGAAAGGAAAATTCATCCTCAGATAAGGATCTGTTCTTGACTTTTCATCGAATCGTTAAAAGAGCTTATTAAAAAGAAAAAAATAAAATAAAATAAAAATAAACAAATAAACCGAAGGTATAGTCGTTATTTTATTTTTTAACAGGCCTATATATGAGCTAATTAAATGCATAGGTATTATAATTATATTTATTCAATCATGTTCTGTCCTTAAATTTATAGAATAAGACAAATTAAAAGTTATGCAAAAGTGTTACGGTGCTTTACATTATTCCTGGGCTAAGCCTAAAATTAATGAACAAGATCACGGGGGTAAAATAATACAATTAATAATATAAAGGATAACAAATTACAAAGGATGGTTATACAAGACAAACACACACACACAAAAATAGAGGAACATATTAAGGGAACTTTTAGTTTAAATATGGCCCAGGATTGGACGACAAGGTGGGTGATCCAAACTCATTGGGATCTGGTCTCTCTTTGCCGAGTAAAAGTAGTAGGTTGAGAGTTCATGCTACTCTTCCAAGTTTGTCCATACAATGGCAACATCTACATTTTAGTCTGGGAAATATAGTGTGTGAAACAAAAGTAAAAAATATATGAATCGAGTGAAGTACTAAATGAATTCTATTTCAAGAAGCACATTAAATGTAAGATTATAAATATATTTCAGAGGAGAAGTTAAACGATTAATGCATTATTTGTTTGAAAAGTTTAAAGGACTTTTTATTTATTTTTATTAAATGCTCATCCGTTTCTGAACAACAGCAATTATCTTGACATTAAAATAAAAATGAAACAAAAAAATCCCAGTGTTTAATTGTACTCTATCTAAAATATATTCTACTTGATAATCTGAAGCATGACAGAATGTAGAATAGAGTATGTTTAAAATATTATTTTGGTAAACATAATTTGCTATATTAAGGACAAATTAAAACGTCCCTATTATTGATCATAAATTTAAAAATGATTTTAGAAGTTGAAATGGCTTCCTTGAAGATTTGAATCTGACTTACTTAAAAAAAAACACTTCTCTCTCAGATCATAAGTGGAGCCCTTTCAAAGATATTTCCACATACAAAACTCGTCATAACATGAAATGTTTTTCTGCAGCAATAGATTCAATTTGTATCTCATTTTACACATCAGCTTTTGTTCTTAATTCTTATAATATTGCCTATTTGCTTTAAGCAAACTTAGCAGTTACACAAAAAATAGACATAAAACATGAGAAGCAATTTGTGTTAAATTCACATTTCTTAAATAACGTTTTTGAGTACTTTTTTTAAAATAATGTTTAAAAGTGGGGGTGATTAAATTTTATTAATCACTTACTCTAAAAAACCAAATTATGAACTTTTTCAGTAAGGAATCTCGTTTGATCACAGCTATTAGAAAGCGATTCAGAGAGATTGAAAAATTATTTTCATAAAAACATGTTGAAATTTTTGTTATTAAAAATCGTTATTTTGTAAAAATAATTGTACCATATCCTGAAACACTAAATAGTCTGTGCTATTTCGGATTTATTTATTTTTTTGTCGAATTTCAATACGGAAAAAAAGACGGCGGTTTTAAAAAATGTGAAGGAAATGTTACCTCCTGCAGTTTTTTGGAGAATCGGAATGATAGATGGCATAAAGTGGTAGACCAATCAAGCATTTTAACGTTTTTGATTAATGCCTTTTTAAAGAATTGTAATTTTGGAATTTAAAAGATGAAAATGGTTCCTCTCAAATAATTCCCCACATTTTGTTACCTTCGGCGAGTTTCTGCGTTCACTGATTACTGAGAAGGTAGCCTCAGATAGATAGATACGTTTGCTTGTTTTCTAAATTTAATAGAGTATACGACATAACGCAAACTATTTCCCTACAGAAATAGACTAAAACGCTTTCTTTATCATTCAAATTTTATAATATTCATCAATTTGTGTTTTATCTAAAATGGGCTTAATTCGTGTGACGTCATAGTCACATGATAGTGAAAGCCACGTGATTCTAGCCAATCAATTTAAAAACTCATGCGACGTCATAGTCACGCGATAAAAACTATCTAGTGTTTCCAGCTAATCAGTTCACGCGCTCCGGTGTTGCCAAGTTTCGCTCTTCGCTGAAACTTTCTCTTAAAAAGTACATTGTATACAAAATCCATTTTATTTAAAAGTATAAACATAAAATATGACTTTTTTAATCTAAAAAAATCTTTTTGAAGAATTTTTCTTCTTAACATTTAAACATCTTTACCGAAATATGAAATTTGAAATTTTATTTGAGTTTTACCAATAGAACAACAAGTACAATTAGTTTAATGTTTGTTTTGAATCACGTGTTTGTTTTTGTAATGGGGGGAACTCCATGAATTGAACCCATTGTAGATTATAGACTAATAAATTCCTTACATTATAACGATCTATGATATCAAACTCCATGTATCCATGAAAATAGCTAAAAATGTACAACATAAATAACTATTTCATTCTTTTGGATTCGAATACTTGTTTTTTTTTTCAAATTGTATTTATTGTCTCTATTCGTATAAGTACATTATTTACTTTTTCATTAGTAACCATGTTTTTTTTCTGAAATTATACTTAATTAATGCTTTGTTGTTTTGGGTAAAGGTGAATTTGTGTTAACCCGTTTGTCGACGGTTTAGTAGTTTTCAAGCAATTTTTCTCTAAAATATAAGGAAATGGTGTATTTTTTAAATAATCTTTAATCCCCTTTTCTTGTTAAAATAATGTTAAGGATTTTTCTTACATTCTTATATCTAAGAGGATATTAATCATTCTTAAGCAAAACTACAAGTGCAAACTGTGGCATTGAATTTTAGCTGCCAGATTCAGAAAGGTTGTTTCTGTCAAGATTTCCGCCCATCAGAAGTTTCAGATCTTTTTATTGGATGATCTAAAATGACACGGGATTACACTAAAGGAAATTCCGATAAGAGTAGAGAGAGAGAGTTTCCTTTTTTTTGTTCCTCACAAAGATTGTGACACCGCTTTTGACAGCCACTGATAAAGCTAGAAAAAACGCTTTCCATTTGGGTTACTTTGAAAGGATAATGGATCCCGGTGTTGTCATTGATGTTTGATTTACTTCCTGAAAGCATTTTTCGACGCCGTCTGTCGTTTGCCGATACTAGAGTTTCGTCCTCGATTACGTTTTCGGAGAAAATGTGGAAAACACTTTTCAGTTCGAAAACAGCTTTTTCTCTAGAAGAAGCTTTGATATCTTTGAATACATTCAACAATGTTTCTATCCTAAGCTGGCTCTGCCATAGTAAGCGAAAATGCTGTATTTTGTTTGTCAAAATCATTTTATTGCAGACTGCATTTTTCATGTATTTTAGTTGGTCGTTTTAGTTTTCTACATCATTTTCTTAATATCTGAATTTAAAATTACATAAAATTCTTGACATTCGCATCAATGACCATTATAATTTTTATTAGAATATAAATTCGTCATCAAACGATTACATGACTACTATTAACATATTATTTTAACCATTTAATTAATATTAAGTATAACATAACGTACAAACTTTCTGAACTTTAAAATAAATATTTCGAAAATTACTTTAGATATACTCATAATTTTTCATTCCTGCGGTACTCTAATAAACTTAATTTTGTTAAATATATGGGGTTTTTTTTAGTATTCTTTAAGATGAAATTATGTTAGCACAAAAAGAAAATTCATGCCCTCTCAGTTTTGTGTTAAACGATTTTCACTGCATGTACATTTTCTATAAACTATTTTAATGATTCGAACTTTAAGATACCTTAGTGCTATTTGTTTATATAAAAAATAAAAATGGATGTTTGTATGTATGTATGACCTCGCTTCCCTCCAACATTGTTCAACCGATCACTATGAAAATTGGAATGTATATGTATTTTTTATGGGGAAGAATTTGGGGCCATCTTCTTCGTTTCAGCTCCCCACCAGGTGGTGCTACAGGATATCGACTTCTGCACAGTTTAATCAATTGTCAAGTTGCCAACTCGACTCTATCGCCCACATTTCGCTATGTTTTCATTGAATCGCCGTTATAATTTAAGGAACGGCGTTGCTTGCGAATATTACAATTTTAACAGAATAACAACAGAAAGTAATATTAACGTATTACACTTCTAGATATAAATTATTTACACTATTTTAAGCGTTCATTACACAAAATGTGTAACAATGGTTTACTTTTGCTGAGCAGAGATCAAGGTGTTTTCAAAAATCGTCCCACAAGAGAGTTAAGGGGTGTTATAAATTAAAGAAAACATTTTATCAGCTATTAGATCTACAGACTTAAAATTTTACAAACATGTGTTTTTTTTGTTTAATATGTATTTCACATAAAATTAACTCATTAAAAATTATTTACCTTCAATCTCTTTTGTTTAATTTTTCAATTTACCCGTGCGAAGAACGGGTATACCAGCTAATACACATATAAACATGCACTACTCTGCTCTGGTTCCTACTATCCTGACTAGTTATATTTAGGTTTCATAGCTTTTGTATATATTTATGGATTATATATATATATATATATATATATATATATAATTATGTTTATCATAACGCAAATTCCTGTAATTTTCTTAAATGAAAAACATTTTTTACGAATGTATCACTAAAAAAATTAAACTTATTTTTTTTTTGTAAATTTGGATTAATTTTAATTTATATACAATTTTTAATATGATTCAAATTAAACATTTTTATAAATTGTACATGTAATTTTTTTTGGTAAAATTTCAAATATTAAATGCAGTAAATACGAGAATATTGGCTATGAGATAAATATTTAAAATATTATCAAAACAATAGATTGATCACAGTTCCGAACTTAAATAACAATAAAATGATAACGGATTGATGAGTTTCGAACTTAAATAATAAATTAATATTATCGATAGGGATTTAAGTATACCGTATAATAATGTTTATTAAATAGTTAAGAAGAATTTTCCAACACCGAATCCAAATATATGTAGAGTTATCATTAGTCTTAAAGATATCGGAAAAAATAAAAAAAGAATAGTAAACAACTATAGTTATTGCTCTTCGATTTCAGAGTATATTGCTTGAATATTTCTTATCTCCTAAAAGTTACAGAAATAAAAAAGAAACATTATTTCAAGGATATATAATACGATAAATCCAAATGTCTAAATAATTGTTATGTTGCACCTTTCACTGCATGCACCATTGTTGCATTCCCTTTTTCCCCCTTGCCACTGTATTGATAAGAATACAGTTTTCACAATAAATTAACACTTTCCATTTGTTTTTCCATTTTTAAAGTTAAATTGAACTTTTTTTGCAAAGTAAGCCCATGGATAATAAATTAACTTCACTCAGTGGCAGCAATAGCCCATGAGAGCCAAGACCGACTGTACCCAACTCAGTATACGCGACCTTGGGCTCTAAAGTGCATGAGCAGAGGTTCCGGTTAGACGGTTAGTCTGACGCATACCCCCCAGTGTTAAGTTCCCAAACAAGCTTGGCACTCATTTATCGACCCATTGAAGGAATGAAAGGTTGAGTCGACCTTGCCGAGTCCAGGGTTTGAACCTCAGACCTGTGGTGTGAAAGTTCGAGGCACTAACCACAGATAGCTTCTTACAGATAATTTACCCACTGTAATAATTTACGTAAAACGGCTGCACCTTTCTGCCACAATAAAAATAGCAGTTCAAAACCAGAGATATTTGAATAAATGTATTGGATTCCAATTTATTGTATCAAGTACTTCAGCCTGAGAAGGAATTCAAAAATCCTTTTAAGAAACTTTTTCTTAACAATGCATGCATTTCTTTTTGAGACAGGACATTAGTAATAGAGATTTCAAGAGTGCGCAAGGGAACTCGAAACATATCAATAAAAGTACCTACATCAGTCTCAAACTTTTCTCCAATAGGTCAGTAAATCTTTTCACATCTAATGTATACCAAAAGGAGAAATTCTTCACTGAAATTCTTCACAAAAGAGGTTTTTTCATGGGTAGAAAATAATATTAAAAATGCTTTTATAAATGTATATATATATATTTTGATTAATCTGTGTATTCGAAAATTTTTGAATCTCATTAATTTAAGAAATTTAGAAAACTTAGCATTGGATAAAAGTTAAATCAGCGCTTCAAAAACAGTAGAGCGCGACCCCTATAGGAGCATGATTACCCAACGAGAGGCGCGAATATATCGAAAAGTTGAAAATAAAACATTATTTAAAAATATTACTAAAACAAAATGCATTCTGAAATAATAAAAACTAAAATACGTATTTACACTGATGTAATATATCTGTAAATACATCAGTTCTACACAATTAATTTAACAATACCAAATTTAACAATTACCTGTGTCCTCATGGGCTTGTCATATATAAAAATACATAAGAAATGTTAATACTTATCTTGATAATTTGCCTGTTTATAATTAAATTCGTATTCTGGCTTTACGCCAAAGTACATTATTACTGAATTCAATAAATTGTTGTTGTTTGGATCGGAAGGGGGGCGATGAAATTGAGACTGAAAATAGGGTTGTGACGAATCTGTACGGAACCTTTCCACTAATATTCTTAGGCGTCTTTTTGGGGATAATAAATTCGCGTACGTTTCGAATCAACTCCAAAAGGTGAACGAGATATGCAAAGTAGATAGGGTATTTAAGTCGAGCATTGTAAGCTAGCAGGGATGAAGGCTATTGAGCCAGCAACAGTAACCTCAAATTTAGAGAATTCCAGGAGATTGCGTTAGTGAAGATTTATTGCTGCTATTCTACGGAAGAACAAGAAAGCTGATATAGCCAGCGGTGAATATAATTTATGTACGCTTAAAATAAGCGTTAGTTTAGTAAAATTAGTTCAAGTTAATGAAAGCTAATAATTCGAGTACGTGTATTTCTCGGACCTCCTATTTTGGTAGACCTTATTTGATCTTGAGCATAATTATTAATTAATTTCATAATTTATAATTTAATTTAATATAAAAGGTAAATCCCTTTTATTTGACGTAACATAGTAATATTATATGTTATTAGAGTTTTTTTTTTTAGAATTGATATAATAAATACAAGTTATTATTATACAAAATGGCTCTTAGTGATTCTTTGCCTCAAATTAATCTTGGTGTCCAGGGTGAGACCCAGGATCACCAATATTGAAAGTTTGAGAAGCCATGAGTTAAATTAACAAAAAGTGTTATATGCTTATGAAAAAAGTGAATGTTGTATATAATATGAAATCTAGGTGTTTAGGATATTTCTTAACAAAGGCATTGTTCCAATATATGACTTAGCACTAGAATGCAACGTGGAGTCTTTTCGATTCCAAGGACAACTAAAAAACTCGTATCCCATACAAATTTCGAATCTAAATATTTCCCTTCCGTGTGTGTGACTTTTACAACTGTCTATTTATTCTGAAAATTATATAACCGTTGCTCAATTAATAAATTAAATAATATAGTCAATATTCCTGGAACCCCAAAGGGAGTCAAATCAAATCCTAAGTGAAAGTCTCAGGTATTTTTCTCGCCTCATGACTTTGGGATGAGTAAAATAATGTCTGTTATTGAGAGAGTAAATTTTTTGCCTTTTTCTTTAATTCCATCGGAGTCGGAACTCCCTACACCGACATTTTTAAATTGAGCTTTTTCATGTACCTTTTTCTCATACTTGTTAAATGTAAAGGTTTTAAATTTTGTCTGCATATTAATTTTACCTTTATATTTATACTGAAGTGAGATTTTTCAAATATACTTTTTAGTTTCTCCAAAAACAAACTTTTATTGAACATCCCTATGGATTTTCTGTATAAAGTCATATTTTGTTACGGTATCTGGTCTCTAGGACAGTGTTTCTCAAACTGTGGGGCGCGCCCCCTGGGGGTGCGATAACCTTACGAGGGGGGCGCCAGCATATCGAAAATAGTAGATTTAAAAATAATTAATTTACTGGAATGAATTAAAACAAAATACTTTCAGACATAATAAAAAAATGCACTTTTACTCAGATATAATTTATAGGCAAGCGATAATAAGTCATCAAAAATAAAAACTTCTTCAATACCTAATTAGCTATCTTTGATCATATAACCAAATAAAAAAAAAAACTTTTATTTGATTTGCTGTAATCCCATCAAGAGAGATTTTTTTTTTACGCTTTTTTTAAGCCTTTTTCTTTCAGAGAAAAAACAGATCCCAGACCCAGAATCGAAGAAATTTAGGAACATAAAAAATCCATCACTGTCATTATTTTTGAAATACTGCACATTATAGCTGTAATCTGCATGATTTTCTAAGTTATTAGTACAGTTAGTTATGACCCCTCTCTTACGTGTTTGTTTCTCATTTAGGGAAGTTGTAAGTAATGTGTTTATTTCTCTGTTGCGCTTTTTTCCATGCAAAAAAAAAACGTTTTACACAATTATTTTAGCAGTAACATACATATTAACATAATGAATACAATTTTTACCCGGAAGTGGTCGCGCGGGACACACAGATTACAAAATCGTTAATTCTGGCAAAACTGTTTATTTGTTACCAAAGAAAAATTGAAAAGATCTTGAAAGTAGGTAAGTAAACTTTCTCTTAGTTAAATTATTCACTGGAATTTACGATTTGTATCGTGTACAATAAAATAATTATTAAAAAAAAGTATTGGAGTGACTCAATAACCCCGCTCGACCGTATCGAGTGCGCTCCTGCTCCCGTGTTAAAATTCTTCATCGGAAATTTATATTATTGTTCATTATTTAACATCAATTATAAATGCTATTTCTGTGAGGCTTAAAATTACAATTCACTTAAAACTAATTAAAATTTGAGCAACCATTTTAAAAAGATCATTTTACATTTTTGTAAACATTGTCGAGCACTTGGCTTTGTTCTCCTGACAATTCAGCTGTTATATCAATAATGTTTTATTTTCTTACAAATGAACTCGGGCAAAGAGCGGGCACTTCAGCCGGTATACTTTTAATGTATCAGTGCTGCACAAAGTATTTTATAACTAATTAATTAATACAAAATTAAGAACAAGTTTAATAAACATTAACGACTTCCATGGCCTTGTCTTTCAAAGCAAAGTTTTTATATAAGGAATGCTTATGATTAGAAATTGACCCTCTAAATTCTTTTTCTATATTTAACACATATCTATATTTTGGCTTCTAAGCAGCCACCGGATTTTTCAATATGTTCAATTTAAAAGTTAGAGAAAGGAAACTTAACATAATAATTATCCTATTATTTTATTTATTTATTTATTTATTTTTGCTTAAAAGTAGTATACAAAATTTAAAAATTATGTTATTAATTTGTATGGTTTATAATTAAGATTGCCTATTGTAGCTTTAACATCAAAGTGCATTAGTATTGCATTCAGTACATTATTAACGTATAAGGAGGGGGCGCGATAAAAATTGTGATCGAAAAGGGGGGCGCCAGTATTGAAAGTTTGAGAAGCACTGCTCTAGGAAAATATTATGGTAATATCTCAAAAAAGATCACTTCAGTACATATAATTACATATCTGAGTAACAATTGCAGGAAACACACAATTGAATATATTCATACAGTAGAATCTGAGAAAAAGATACACGCAGTTTTAAAAACACCATTTTGAGAAAATTGCAGTTTTAGTATAAAATGTCCCCTCACATCGCAAAATTATGAATTACAACCTGTCTTTGCACTATTTTTTTAAAAAATTAGCTTCTCATTTTCTTTTAAGACTTCTTTGCTTCCTATTTTACTTAAATTTCCCAGAAAATACATACATAGCATTTTTCAGTTTTTGTCTAATGAGATATTTTGAAGCATTTGCATCCTTTCCTTAAATTCTGTACCAATATTTGAAGAATTAACCTTATGAAAGTAGACTATAAAGTATTACAAATTTAGTGTAAAAATGCATCACTACGTAAAAGTATGGTTATTTTTATGATATTTTCTGTGTGGGTTCAAGTGGATTTAAGAAAGATTTAGATTCACAATTCGGTCCGATATCGCAATTAGTTAAAAATGCGCCAAAATTATGTAAGGGCGCGTGATGTTTCATAAAAAAATCGTGGGCAATATTCTTGATGCCACTATTTTGAGCGGCAAAGTTCAAGGTGAAGTTTTACTTTTACCACATATCCCAATGGTTCTTATAGACTCACCTAACCATTCAAATGTTTGCAATTTTCATTTCACTTGGTACTTGCTATGACCATTAATAAGTCACAAGGTCTAACAATGACAATTTGTGGCTTAGATTTAGAAAACCCTTGCTTTTCACAAGACCAATTAAATGTTGCATGTCCAAGGTTTGGCAAACCATCGCATTTGTTTATTTATACCCCTCAATGATTAACTAAAAACATTGTACATTCAATGGCATTACGATAAATTTATTTTACAAGCCTTAAAAAAATATACCTGTTATGAAAATAGCTCGAGTTTCATCTTTTTCACCCTTTAATCAAAATAAGTTTTAGTTTCTATTCAGAATAGGTTCTATATTCAACTTAGTTCATAGTAAATACATACTCACACGCAATTGATAGGTCGAATTGTGGTAACGGTACATGTGATGATGTAAGGAATTGTAATAACTTTTTTTAATGAAAAAATCATCAAAACGGTCCATATTGTTACAACTTATTCAAAAAAGTTTGAAATTTCCGGATTTAAGACGTGTTACAGGACAACGTCTGCCGGGACCACTAGTATAATGTAAAAATGTATGCAAGTATGGATTCGGGAATACATGATTATACGACATTTCGAAAGGTTTTATTTGTGTTTTGTGTGTGTGTGTGTATGTTCACATGTAAACACAATTTCTTAAAGTATCAGTATTCAAACGTTTCTGTAAATATTAGACACAGGACTTCTAAAATAGCCAAAAAAGTGTTTTTATGTTTTTAAAAATGAAATTTATTCATTTTTATGAATGTAACAAGCTTCTTGAAACGACAAAGGACATTGCATTTGAATTATCTTAATGTACTTTTTATTATTAAACTTTTGAGTATTAAATACTAATAACTTGTTCTTACAATAGATAGGCACTTATGTTAAAACTGAATAGAAATTTTTAAAGTATGTGGTTCAGCTTCTTCAAAAATAATTTTTGTAGAGAGTTATAAATTCAATAAAAAAATATCATTTTTTTGTCACGACGTGTGCCTTTCAACTAAATATTTTCTAATACACTCATGGGCAAAAAAAAAATAGCGCACTTAGAAATAATAGCGTGATTGTAAAGAAACTAGGCATGAAGGTACATGTAGGAAAGATATGCAAATGGATAGAAAAAAATGCAGCGTGATTGCGCATTACGAATAGCCGGTAGAGGACATTTAACGTTGTTCTTCGTGGAGTATAAAACAGATAACCAAAGATTGTTTGAGTGTGCTGTGTTCGTTTTTGAAGACTATGAGCAGCTGTCGCAGTTTTAGAAGAGGAGAATCATCGGCATGATGGAAGCTGGATGGTCACCTAGGCGAGTAGCTCGTCAATTAGGCCACTCTGATTGTGTTGTGAAGAGGTGTTGGGACCAGTGGATTCAAACTATGTCATTTACACAAAGACCAGGCTCAGGATGCCCTCGACAGACCAGTTGTAGAGCAGACCGTCACATCTTAAGGAATGCACGCGTACAGCCAACTGCTTAATGAGCCGCTATCGAGGCACATGTATCACTTTCACTAGGAGACCCTATGTCTTTTCTAACCAAACGAAGGCGCCTGGCTGGAGGACATTTGGGATCGCGGAGCCCATTACGTGTGCTGCCCTTGAAGCCCATCCATCGACGCCTCCGTTTGGAGTGGTGCCGGGCACGAGGGAACTGGACTGCAGCGGAATGGAATCAGGTCATCTTTATCGAGGAATCCAGATTCAATCTCAGCAATGATGTCAACCGTATTCGTGTGTGGAGACCCCGTGGTGAACACCTTAATTCTGCCTTTGCTTTACAGCGACACACCTCTCTCACAGCTGGTGTGATGGTATGGGATGTCATTGCCTACAATACACGGTCATCCTTAGTATTGATCCGTGGCACCATGACAGCCCAGCGCTATGTCCATGACATTCTGCAACCACATGTGTTGCCACTCATGCAACGGGTTCCATGAGCCATTTTTCAACAAAACAATGCTCGACCTCACACGTCAAGGGTATCATACGACTAGCTCCACACTGTTACTACCTTTCCTTGGCCTGTCCTATCCCCAGATTTGTCTCCAATCGAGCATATGTAGGATCATTTGGGATGACGAGTTGGACATTCCACGAGTTCGAATGAGTTAGACGCAAGGTTACAACAAATATGGGACGAAATGTCACAAGACATCATACAGAACTTGTATGCCTCAATGCTCGATTGTATGGAATCGTGCATTCGCACTAGAGGGGGTTCAACAGGGTATTAAATCCTCCGTTCTTTTGCCTTTTTCTCTGAAAAAAATGATCCATCTTTTCTTTGATTTTTTATTCATTTACTAATACCAAATTAGTCATTACGTATGTAAATTTCGTTTATTTTAATGACTCCTTTTTGATACGCTAAATGTTTTGGCCATGAGTGTATTTTATAAATCTTACTTCAGTTCGCACAAGTGTACATGATGAATATAGTGTATAAACTTGTAGTGTATTCTTTCAACAGATTTAGAGAAATTTCATCCTGCAAATATAACTTTAAAAAATGTAATATTTAGGAAACACTAATATTTGTATACATTGGGAATACTTTTTATCAAGAGATAGTTGTAGTGAACATTTTCAATATATGTAAAGAAAAATAGCATTGCGTGCATAATATCATATTGCTGATTCTTAACCGTATTGAAGAACAAAATCGGTACGACTGGAACCTCAATTTTCTTATTTCGATATTAAGACACGCTAAGACATATTAAAGGATTTGTATTAAAGTACGAAATATCTATACATGAATCCCAAATTATCGTTACCTCAATGTACAGCACATTTTTCTTTACTTCTTATCGAAAAATACTATAGCAGTTATAAGCAAAACAATGTTTAAAACGAATATTCATTTGTTTAATTTCAAATCTTGTTTTAAAATGTTATACATCACATTATTAGGCATCAAAATTACACAACTTCCCTTTGTTTATAATATATACCCCTAATGATACAGATCCTTTGTCGATGATTATCCGCATGAATATTATTTCAAAGAATAGTTTCTGGTCATATATAAAAGTTATAAGTGGTTTTTATATTTTCTAATACAAACTTATTCTTATTGAATTGTTCGGAAGTCCAACATTGTAGAGATTAAACCATTCGTTTTATCTCACTCAAATGTGTTATTCCAGATAGTTTCTACTAATATTAAAAAATAGTTCATATAAATTGTATATTACAAAATATTATATATAATTAGGATTTACAAGTTTGTCATATTCGTCTTCCACTGTATTGTCACGCTCACCATTGAATTCTATTTCATCATCAACATCAATGTTACTCAGATCCATAAAAATATAACTATCTACCGTTCCAACTAGATTGTTACATTTACTACATTTTTGGAGACTTTTGAATTAAGCCGGGTTGAATGTCATTTCATGTACTTGCTATCCTCTCACATATTACATCTATACTTGCACATATACATTTCAAATTATTTTCGTAAGAAAGGTGTGCGTTATATTGTAAATAAACATAAACTTTACAAAAAAATGCAGTTTGAAAGTATAGGGGTACATTACACACCGGAGCTTGTAATATATACGCCGGATTATACGAAACTAGAAATGAGCGTGTAGTGACGATTTTAAATTACAAAAAGATAAACAATCTTGCTCTCATGCTTGAACAGTTAAAAGAATAACTAATCACTAAAAAGGGTAAATCTGGAATTCATTCCTCGAAACTTTTGGGAATACTACTGGACGCAAAATAAAAGAAGTAAAAGTGAGATAATTTTTCCTCAACTCCTGGATTGTTGCCAAACCCTGGGGGAAAATCGGGAAAACTTGCTGAAAACCACTACGAGATTTATAATGGAGTACTTTCTCATTCTTTCGCTTCAAGCGAGAATTACATTTCTATATTTCGTGGAAACTGAAGCTTTATTTTGAATCAAACCAGTATGTGGGCTTAGAATCTTTTATTTTGAAGTTGAAAACAATAAAAGAGCTCAAAAAGCCCGTCAGATTTTGGAAAGTATGTATTTCCTTTAAAAGTATAAGATTTCATTTTTAGTATAACAAACGCCGGAAGGGCTGCTGTCCAAAATGAATGTTATGAAAGTCAAACATGAAAAAAAAGTGCGGAAAGAATTTGAATTCTTTATTGAAAAGTATCTCTATCTTAACTATAATCATTTGTTTCTGATCCTTTCTTTTTATAACAAGTTACAAAATAAATATACAAATACTTGGCATTAACTCCAGGCGTTTAAGTTATGAAGAATTTTAATGGTAATTTCCATTTTATAAAAAAAAAAATCATGAGAAATGTTTTAATGGGAATGCTTAATGGGTTTTTGAAAAGATATCATTTCACATCTTTGCCCTTGTACAAATTCAAAACTTTTCATGTGGTGCGCGCAATGAGAGTCTGTCATACATTTATCAAATATTGCCGCGGTGTGCTAAGTAGAAAAAAAAGTGCAGTACTATTTTGGAAAATTAGTTTTTATTTTATATTGTCAAAAAAAGAATTTTTACTACTTTTCTAAATAAGTGGGGAGGTTCCTTTAAATTGCATTATTCCCAAAAATTTGTTCAACAGCAGAAAAATTTGCCAAATATTCTAAAAGTTTGAAGATATATTATTGATTAAATGTATTTTCTGTGATTGTGTGTGTTGAAAACGTTGTAAAATTGTTTGACTTATAATGGCTAAGGGAATAACTAACTTAACAGGTCATTTTATTTTTAAGAGAATAGATTAGGCAAATATTTCATCACTGGTAAAAAGATTGTAATTGTATATTAATACAATGGATCAATCCAAATTCAGACCTCTAAGCCAGGGGTACTCAACCTTTTTTTCTGCTGGGTCGCATACATAAGTCAGCCATTTCACACGAATCGCAACTTGAGGATAAATGAAGAAGGGGGAGAAATGCTTTAAGATCAATATAACATTGGGAATTTAAAATGTGAAAAATTGATAATAATATTATAATTCCTGTTTTTTTGCTTTTTTTAATTATTATTTTTTAAATATTTTTCATTTTTGTTACTAACACTAAATTAGAAGCATTTAAGAAACACTCCTTCACAATTTATGCATCAGTAAATGGTTTCACATTATTACAGATAATACAGCACACTTCATGGGATGTACTTGTTACCGCTGTGATATTACCACTGACAAAACACTTTGTTGCTGTTTGCAAGGATTATTCAAGAAAAAGCCTATTTATCACCTCTTGAAAAAGAGCTTTTAGGAAAAGTGTCATTGAATGATTCATGTTTATTGGTATTTTTTTAATACAGCACTTTTATTACAAATCACACAATTACTGATCCATGTTTGTTTTTCACTACAAAATAGTCAACTTCCCAATCGTCTTGCAACGATATATTTTCTTTGAATACTTTTAGCTCGCAAGATAAGAAAGGTAGTTAAAAATTTGTTCCACCATTGTTCATTCCACTGTTGTCTGTTATCACTAACAGTAACTATTCCGTATAGAAATAGAATATGAGTTCGGTACCCGTACGATACCGACAGCAAAAAGCAAAATTGATGCATTATATTTCTTGGCAAACACTTTCCCACTAAAATTTTTATACAATGTTCTTAAATAAGTAAATTTCTCTAAGCAATGGACCATGACCGGGCCACTTTCAACGACTTGGAGGGCCGCATACAGCCCGCGGGCCGAAGGTTGAGTATTGCTGCTCTAAGCTAATTCAAGCAATCTTAAAAGAGAAATATATTTCTAATTCGTTTTAATCCATGAAATATGCTATCATTTTGTAAGTTGCTAATTGTCCTAAGGATATAAAAAATTTTAATCGAGATTTATAAATTAGCCTGATGAAATATAATAGGGATTAAAATTCGATAGTAATTTCTCTTCCTTGGTTTTTTAACCTTTTTAAACATTTAATTTTTAAAGTGTCCAGAATATATAAAAACTTAGGTTATGAAGTATTTTGCAAGATTTTTTATAGTGCTTAAATTGGGAATTTCTTTGTAGTTGTTAGCGGTTTTTAATTGCCACCTTCTTACAAAAGAAATCTCTTATTTTAAAGAAAAACTTATAAATGCCCTTATGTTCTAAGAGAAGAAATGGAAATACAATTTTTTGAATCTATTAGTTTATGCTGTCTTTTCTAGAAAGATTTTCGTAAAATATTTATAGAAATAAAAAAAATAAAAATTTAAAGAAATGTCGATGTAGTTTTATTTATTTAATTAAAAAAAATAATTCTAACTCCCGTATTATTACGAAATAGGATGTTCTTAGTTATAACCGACAAAACAAAAGATCAAATATTCAGGAATACAATTATGAGCTATGATAAAGCCTTACCAGACTACTTCATTCGAAATTATATAATATATATAAAGGTGTAATAGAGGGTGTCCTAAAACTATAACTTCGTTTTTAAAAATGAATTTAAAATAAAAGAAAAAAAGATTTTCTTTTACGGTTTTTTATATTCCATAAAGAAAAGATTAATGTTTATATTTTATGAAGAGCAAACTAGGTAGCACAACATCCCCGTTTTTAAGCACCTTTATTTCAAACTAGCTTTACCGAAAGAACAAGTGCAAGTTTTAGAAAGATTTATCGAATTTAAATCTGAAACGCATGTATAGCGCAAATGGGGCACTACCACCCTGGAGTTTGGAAGTTAGAAAAGGTTCCCTTGGAGATGGCTGAAAAAAAGAGATGGCCAATAATGTCTGACTCCCTAGATTTCTAGACTTAAAACCTTTGAACTTCTTCTTGTAGCGACACGTGAAAAACATTGCTAACAAATCTTCTGTTACGAAGAATGATAAAATGAAAAGTCGAATTACGTTGGCCATTCAGATTGTTGATCTTGCAGCGCTTCACAGAACGTTGCTAGAAATCTCATGTAGACTTGATGTGTTGCGAGCAACTAAGGGTGAACACATTAAAATAGTGCAATAAATCATCGTTTTCTTTGCGGAAAAAATAATCCGTAAGTGAATATTATTTATTAATTTTTGTAATTAATATCTGTAAGTATAGTCCTATTTTTTGCACACCCGGTATTTCATAGCTAAAAAACAAGTACGATTCTACTATTAAACATTTTTTTATTATTATTTCTAATGAACTACCGATTGGAGCTTGTTGACCCCTGCGTAATGATGACTGCGAGTATGACGCTGGCGTGTATGACGCATCCGTGAAGAAGCCTGCGCACGCAATCTGCCAGCCGGATGGTATATTCGGAGAAGTTGAAGGATTTCGGCATTTTTGTGACGTGGGTAATAACTGCTTTACATCGATACCCACAGTAATTTATGTTACCTTTTTGTTGTTATTAAAATTTTAGTCTAATAGACTTGGTCCGTCAAATTATTTAAACTCGTGCCAATCACGACAAGAGCTTTTCCATTGAAGGCCTGGAACATTCCCCGAAAGCTGGTTTCTCTTTTTAGTGTGGCGCCATATGGGCGGATACCACTCACCGCAGGTAATTTTGACGCTCTGTTTGCTCCCTAGAGAGAATCACTTGAGCTGCTCTGACGATGCGAACCTGTACTAGGATTTAATTTTGTTTAGAGCACCCAAGCCCAACAGATAATCTAGAGATCTTTTACATGTTGTATCATCATACAACATGGCCTCTGTCAATTTTTCTGCATCATGAAAATCTACCAACTTGGGCCGGGGTCGGACCCGCAACATTAAGGGGCAGAAGGCCAGTGACAACCCAACCACGCCACCCAGCCGGAGTTATTAAACATTGAAGTGAATAAAAATGACTTAAATTCATTGGTGGTAAATTCTTTGATATAATTGGGATAATTAGTTCAAACAAGCATTTCGTCCAGATTATGTATTTTTTACAATCCATGGTCAAAGGGCAAAAATTGGTTTTATTATTTTAGTACTCTGTTTCAACGATGTGGGGTTACGCAAGTAACTGTAATAATTCGTTACCAGTCAGGAATAAGTTATGCTCATTAGATCGAAATTTTGTTCATAAAAATTATGAATAAAAATTTCATAGGAAATTATCTCCTTACATAGTTAATATTGCATAGCGAACTAAAAGCTGAATTTCAAATATTTTTAATGTTTTTACTACTAAATTCCGAAAACTTACTTATGATTGGTTTCCATTATGCTGCTTTGTTGTTTATTTTTGTTTAAACTGTTATTGCAAACATGTCAGTTTTTAGAGATACTGCATAAATTTTAAATGGAATAATTACGAAAATATATCCCGACTGGAAATTATGTGCATTCCTGTGTATGAAAGAATGATAAAAAAATTGTGACAAGATAATATATAAATTATCTCCAATTCTTTCCTTAAATCTTATTGTGTGTGTGTGTGATTTGCTTTAATATATTACTTTTATTATCAATTGTTTAATATAAGATTTCTTTTTTAAAAGAACGTGCTTATATGTATTTCAAAAATTTTCTACTCTTCATGCGTTAAACATATTTCCATAAACATTGCTTCAAATAAATTTATTCAAACTATTTCACGACAAGATTTTCCTTTTAAAAACATTGAAATAGAATAATTAACTAAGCTCAGATAAAAAATAATTTTGTTGATAAAGTTGTCTGATCTATTCGGAATGAACTTTAAGTTTAGTTTTAATATTTTAGTTTTTCATCGCGTTGTTTTGTACGGTATTAGTCTAGACAGAAACCATTAAAATGGAAATCCTTCCTTTATGTTTATTTTCTCACTTCCAGTTGGAAACTTAATTAAAATTTCATTGTGAAATCTGAACACTTTAACAAGCTAGAACAGTAAATACAATTTACAGTTTATAGTATTCGATATGTACATTACTGCTTGTACATAAACCTTATTTTTCGAATAAACTATATTTTTTTACTCAAAATGTCTTAAGTTGATCTTCAAGTTTTGATTCTTTTCATTTCATTTTTTCCATACATATTTTTATAGCAAATTTGGGATGATTATTTTTGCCGATTTTTTTTTTTCATTCTAGACAAATACGGACAATTATCTTAACTATCTATGCAAGTTAGTAATTCACTTTTAATGTAGAATGTAAAATCACTGAATTATGTACTTGTTTTACATTATTATTTTTACTACCTAATTAAAATGCAGAGATCGCAAAAAATTTCTTTTCTCATGTATATTAAATATGCCTTAGAATATTTTCAGGAAATTGAAAAAGGAATATTTTAGTAACATCTGGTGTTAAAATGTGATAATTTTATAAAATAAAATTAATAAAGAGGTTTAAGGTAGGAGTTTTTCTTTACTAATCAGTTAATTTAGATGTATTACATGAAACTGAAAGCTTTGGAGACAGTTTTGCTGAATCCAATATCTTATTCAGAAAATAACCAGACGATTTTGGATTAAAAAATAGCAAAGCAGTATAAATAAATACGCGTACCGTATGTTAGAGATTTAAATGCTTTCAGAATGAATATACTAAGATGTATTTTTGATGTAAGAGGACACAGTACGATTCAATTGGCGAAAATCGATCAAATTTAATTTTCTTAGCCTAAAGTTTTTTTTTGTATACTTTTCTATAACCTCACAAAAATTGAAAGCTCTAAACTTAAAAAATTCAGAATTATGATAGATTTCACGTTCTTTTTTATTCACATCCCTATGGTAAAACAAAACTTTAAACGGACTTATCTCATAAAGATAAAATAACTAGTTTGTTTTCTTGTAAAATGCTAAGGCCTTTTTTCTATTGCGCCTAATGCTTTGATTTTTTTTTTACCTATTGCTAAGAGTACATTTAACAAAAATTGGTATGCATTTTTGAATCAAATCAATATTTATTTATTTTTAAATAATTTAACTCAGAATTTATACATTTTTTAAGGATTTTTCAATAAACATTCATAAAAAGAAGTATTGGATGAATGCCAATCACGTTAACGCCCATACCAACTTTTATTATAAATAATTTCACGTCCTTGTTAATCAAATTTGATGCATGCACGTCAGTTTTTGTAGGAGGAGTAACATTTTAAAACCACTTTAAAAATTTTAAGTTTTTTTCCTTAAAAAATTACATGGCTAACTTTTTATGAAATTTTGAGCACAAAATTTGTTTAACATATTATACATGCGTAGGAAACAACCAAAAAAACTTTAAAAGTCCTTAAATTAAAAAGTTTTGCGTAACCATGTCCCTTTAAAATAAGATAATAATACGTTCACTTATGCTTTATCTTCATTAGGCAAAAAGACAAGACGTCTTTTAAATTGTTTGATATTTATGTATTATAAGGATTATTAAAAATTAATTTATCGCCTGATGTGTAAAATAAATAGCATTCATTCTTCTGAATGCTGTGTACTTTGTAATTTTGAGGTCCTTCAACGAATAAAAAGTGAATATATATTATTATGGTTTTATCTCATTCATTTTAGCTTGTAAATTGTTGGTGCATAGTTCATACGGTCATGGTCATTTCATAATAGGACAAATGAAATTGGTCCATTCGTTAATACCGTTTGTAAAAACAATTTTCTTTTTATTGAGGATGATATAATGCCCACATTTAAGCATCTTAAATATAAGTTACAGTAACTTCAAGTTAACGAAATTTAGAGTCAAATGGAAAGTAGTTCAGTGACAGGAAAAGATATTTTGTACGGAAGATATGTATTATTTTTATATAAATGATATTTTTTTAGATTCAAAGCTCTTTTTTAAAAATCTGTTTTGCTTTAATTACTTGAAAATCTTAAAAATATATAAAAAACAATATTTAACAATAATATTACTGAGTCAAGGTGTAAGGTGAGTGGTAGGATTATCATAGCTACTACAGTACATAAATTAGTTTTAAGAAAACAATATCGAAACAAAACAAAGTTTAAGGAAGGAAAAAACGCGCTAAAAATGAACTGATTATAAGAAGATAAAAATGTTGTGTCTTACAGACTGCAGAATATAATCTGAAGCTATCTTAAGTGCAGTTGGTGCTTATGTAAGGGTAATAAAAAAACTATATAATAATCTTTTACATAGAATTAGCACTCGAAGAAAAATGTCACTTCTTAATCTACAGCATCTAACAGCATTACTAGAAAATAATTTGGAAAGTGTAGTAACATATTGAACAAGCCAATGACCAAGAAAACACACTTTAAGATCTGATAAGAGTAATATATTCTTAATTGAAAGTTTTACTACAAGCTAAGTACAGCTTAGAATAGAGGATTTATAGTCAAAATCTTGATTGAAATCTTAAGCATTCTACAAATGAAATGATATGGGCATGTAAGTTGGCATACAATGTAACCAAAATATGAATAAGCCAGATTCGAAAGAACTGGGAGACTTGGATGTCGAGCACTTGGCAAAAAAGCTGCCCAGGAGGGGGAGGGGATTCACTTGGGGTGTCAAGTCCCAGGGTTTCGGGATCTGAATATTAATTTAGTCGATCCCCCAAATATCATTTCCATACCACCAAAAATTGGCACCATAGGATTAACCTGGGAAAAAGATACTTAAGTGTGTAAGCCCTCCCCTGCCTCAAGCAGGTTATCATCAGTAAAGAAACTATGGAGGGGGGCAGATACTACACATAAAAAATAATTATAGAATAACTTTGAAATTGTTTATTTTTCACGTTAACGGCTCATCATTAGTTATTTCATGGAATCACTAGGTAAAGTATAAAATATTTCCCTACTATATATACTTTAACTGACTTGTCTATTTATTTAATAAAAATACCTAGTTATTCTATGAAATAACTGAATTATACACTTTAACGGTAACATATATTAAAAAGAAATTAAATGCATACACTCTAATAGTATTGCAGATAGAAAATAAAACGATAACATAAGATTTCACAAGTTATTTTACTGATCGAATTTGCTACAACAATCTCCAAAACCAGATTTTTCCTTCTAATTAAACTAGAATTTGATTAATGCTCTGATAATATAATAACTTATAGCGCACATGAAATTGGTACAAATTATTACATTAAAGCATAATAACATTATTCAGAAATTGTACCATGTAAAGTGGTACAAATTATTACATTAAACAAAATTATAAAGTTATATATTAAAGTTCTACTATTAGAAAATGTGTGTAATTAAAGTACTATAAACTTATAAAAAAATGGTTAGTAATTTTTTTTTAAATACTAAAATATTTAATAGCCATAATCAAAATTTGCTGGTAGCATTTGTAATAGAATTTAAAAAAACATCTATAAATTTCTTTGGAAACATTAGGAGCTTTAATTAAAAACCAAAACCAACTAAATAAAAAAAACATAAAAAACTTAAACTTATAATATGTATAAATTAGAAAAAAAGTTTGCGGGATAAACTCATACATGATAGAGTAACTTCATCCATTTACAATATGTATAAAAATCTTAATCATCTTATATAAAGGAAAAAAACAAATAAATTTATCAAAAGAAGTGATATATTTCCGATGAATTGAAATACTCTACATTGCACTTTACTTAAAATTACTAGGGAGGGTATACCATGTCAGCTAAACGATGAACCTACCCTCATTGTATAAATTATATAACTGTTTATACGCATTGCTCAAATTGTAAAACTGTAATTCACATGTATGTTGTAGTTCTAAAGTATTCGTGACCAAGAATAAATTTATTTAAAAAAATATCCTGGTTCTATATGTTGCAGTTAATTTTAACTACGTCAAAAATTTAGTACAACTTCACGAAAACCTTTATTTATATATAGAGATATATATGGTTCATATAATTGAAAATTTTCACTGGCCTAGTTACAAGAAAACGTAATAAAGAAGTATGTTACAGATGTGAAAATCCTTTGGAAAAGAAGCCTATCATATTTAATTGGAAAAATTTGAAGAAATTGCGCATGCTTCTATATATTACATTTCCATTATAAAAAAAGACTGCAACAACTACCTCGTAATGTGGCAACGATTTATAAGATCTACACTCCTTTTAAGTTCTTATTCCACGCAAAATTATTGAGTTACTTAACACTAGATTGCCCAAGGAAGTCATTTTGACTGCTTTTTAATTTCATTTAGAAAAACAATTACATACATAATGCACAATTTCTTCTAATTTTTAAAACATATTTTTTTATCCAAGTGAAGTAAATGTTTGTTTACTGTTAATATTTACTAATACCTTGTTACATCACTGTAAATAATACAAAAATAATAAAAGTTAATTTTAAACAAATTTATTCACACATTAATCATTGTTTCACAATGCAGTCACTTTGACTTATTTTGGGCAATATTGGTTTATTCTAAATTTCAATCTTTCTAGTGATAATATTCTTTCCCAAAGGGAAATGTAATTCAAGAGGTAGGTTATTTAAGTCCTACTGCAATGAACATTTTAGGAAAGTGAAAACATGTTACGTCAGATGTCACTAAAAAGTATTTAAATTTCCCAAGATGTTCCATCAGTAAAGTTCTAGAGAAAAGGGGATCCATTAAAACGCAAATATGTCAAGAAAGTAAGACAACCGCAGTTTATAATAAATAGAAAACATGCCTGAAATGTAGGATACATTTTTTTAAAATATTTTCTTTCAACGAATATCCAACTTGGCTTTGTCCCAATATATTTCCTTTTCACGAAGATTCTGCACAACTCAAAAGCAATTTAGGGACAAGGTTTTTCGAAAAGGAGGGAAAGGATTTATGGCTCATTTAGTTAAGCTTTCATAAGTGAGAAAAATGAGGAACACTTTTTTTGTGTTACGAGTTTCAGCAAAGGGAAATAAATTGAAACAGATATAAATGCTTCGAAAACGAAAGTGTAATTTTATGGTAATGTAGCTCTTATTATTATATTCAAGACAATTTCTTTGGGCAGAAACAGCATGATAATATCTGAAAAATGAATTTGCAATTATATTTTGAGTATTAATAGAAAAAAAACATTATTCTAACACTTCCTTCCTGATTTTATTATTATTATTAAAATTGCTTAGAATAACTGAAGTCTAAAGTTAAAAAATAGCTGAAAAAATTATGTTAACAAATGATCAGTGAACAGTTCCAGCTTACTTCCAAAAAGAATTTCTATACCGGAAATAACAAGGAATCCACAGTTGTGATTGAGGACGAATAATTATTTGACATAATTATAAAATTGAACAACTTTTATTTAAGTTAATATTTTGTGCATAAGTATCCTAATGGCTGGAATTCCATAGGAATGAAATCCTTAAAACAAGATAACCCTATTTAGTAATAATAAACTGACAATGAAAACCTTGAACCACATCCAAACCGTTTCCAAATCTAACAAAAGTTCACGAACTTGCCAATTCTAATCAGTATTCAAGGACTCTTTTACTACGACAATGTCAACCTCCACTCTGTTTCAACTTCAAATGAATTTAAAGAGCAAACCTGAATAATTTGCATCTCTCATGGTTCCTTTTTACAAAGAATAATCCTCAAATTAATAAAATAATCCAATAAGTAGATTTCTCTATAATTAAGTTTTAACATTAGAACGCCGATCCGTGTCAATTTGACACCGTGGCCTGTTCAATTTGTTCTCCTTTTCGCATTTTTGCAGGGAATTTGAAAACTTTTAATTATTTTCCATGGTAATTACACAGTAAAAGTTTTGTGGTTCTAGGTTAATTAGAAGAAATTTTACAGCTAAAAATACTTAGAACGTCCGCTGGTGTCATTTTAAAACCAGGGTCATTTATCAACATTAATATATGTCCTTCATCATTACTATTAGTAAAACAAACTTCCAAAAGTACCATCACACATTTATTTGATTTTGAAAGTAGTTAGCAGTGGAAATGAATTTTATTTTTCTAAAATTGTTGTGTCTAAGTGTTTCGTTACATATCATTAAGTTATCTGCTCATAAAATAAATAAATAAATCATTCGATTTTCCAACCTTGTGCAGAACAGCCACCCCGAAACGATGACTCGTAAAAGAGGTCTCAACCCTAATAAAATTGTGAATTTATTACGAGAAATTTCTGAGAATTAATTGGGTCTAATTTAGATTCCGATGAAGACATAAGATTGAGTGAGGGTAACTGCGAATAATCTGAAGAAAAAAAAAAGATATAATTGATAATATTTCAGTAAATACTGATATTTATATCGCTAAGGATGGCACATAAATGATACCGCATAATTGTAATGTTCCTGGCAGATTTGCGACTAAAAAATTTTGCTACAAATCAGCGGTTTAACACAGTGTTTCTCAAACTGGGGGGCGCGATAACCTTACGAGGGGGTCGCGAGCATATCGAAAATAAAAGATTTAAAAAATAATTAATTTACTGGAATGAATTAAAACAAAATACTTTCAGATATAATAAAAAATACACTTTTACTCTGATATAAATTATAGGCGATATTAAGTTGTAAAAAAAACCTTCTTCAATACTTAATTAGCTATCTTTGATCCTATAACCGAATAAAAAATATTTTATTTAATTTGTTATAATCCCAAGATGAGAGAGTTTTTATTACGTTTTCTTTTTTAAAACTAACATTCTACTCTTCAGAGAAAAAAACAGATCCCAGATCCAGAATCGAAAAATTTAGGAACGTAAAAATTCATCACTGTCATTATTTTTGAAATACTGCACATTATAGCTGTAATTTGTTTGACCTTCTAAGTTATTAGTACAGGTAGTTATGACCCCTCTCTTATGTGTTTATTTCTCATTTAAGGAAGTTGTAAGTAATGTATTTCTCTATTGCGCTTTTTCCATGCGAAACAGTTTTATGATATTTGGAAAACCAAGGAGAGCACACTTTGATGGATTACTTGGCCAAGACTTAGACCAAGATGAGTATTTTCAAACATATAAAGCATAACAATTGTTTTTAACAGTAACTTACATATTATCATAATGAATACACTTTTTACCCGGAAGTGGTCGCGTGGGACACACAAATCATTGTTAACTCTGGCAAAACTGTTTATTTGTTACCAAAGAAAAATTGAAAAGTCCTTGAAAGTAGGTAAGTAAACTTTCTCTTAATTAAATTATTCACTGGAATAACGATTTGTATCAGGTACAATAAAAAAATTATAAAAAAAAAGGATTGGGGTTACTCAATAACCCCACTCGACCGTATCGAGTGCGCGCCTGCTCCCAGGTTAAAACATGTTGAAGTCTTTTTGCTTTAAATATTAAAAAGAATACAATTATTCTTCATCGAAATTTATATTATTGTTCATTATTTAACATCAATTATAAATGCTAATGCTGTGAGGCTTAAAATTAAAATTCGCTTAAAACTAATTATAATTTGAGCAATCACTTTAAAAAGAAGCATTTTATATTTTTGTAAACATTGTCGCGCACTTGGCTTTACTCTGCTTACAATACAGCTATTATATCACGAATGTTTTATTTTCTTATAAATGAACTCTTGCAAAGAGCGGGTACTTTGGCCGGTATACTTTTAATGCACCAGTGCTGCACAGAGTATTTTATAATTAATTAATTAATACTAAATTAAGAACACGTTTAATAAGTATTAACGACTTCCATGGGCTTGTCTTACAAAGCAAAGTTTTTGTAAGGATTGCTTATGATTAGAAATTGACCTTCTGAGTTCTTTTTCTATATTTAGCTGATATCTATATTTTGTCTTCTAAGCAGCCACCGCATTTTGCAATATGTTCAATTTAAAAATTAGAGAAAGGAAAAATAACATAATAATTATCCTATTACTTAATTTATTTTTTTGCTTAAAAGTAGTATTCAAAATTTAATTCTTATGTTATTAATTTGTATGGTTTATAATTAAGATCTCGTATTGTAACTTTAGCGTCAAAGTGCACTATTATTGCATTTAGTGCATTATTAATGTATAAGGGGGCGCGATAAAAATTGTGATCGAAAAGTGGGGCGCCGGTATCGAAAGTTTGAGAAGCACTGGTTTAACAAGCTTCGCGAAACATAATGTCAACGTCAGTTTTTTTGATATAAAGGGCCATAAAACAAATTAATTACATGAAATAATATTAAAAAGTCTTAAAACTAAACCCTAATAAACAGTGGTTCTGCTATTATTTAGATTAAATAATTATTTTAAATATTTTATTTCGCGGTGTCAAATTGACAACGGTGCACGCTTAAGGGTAATAGAAGTCCCCGATGTTCTACTGTTAAAACGCGTTAAGAATCCAGCGCAGTACATTCGAATATATATATATATATATATATATATATATATATATATATATATATATATATATATATATATATATATATATATATATATATATATATATATATATATATATTATATATATATATTATATATATATATTATATATATATATATTATATATATATATATATATATATATATATATATATATATATATATATATATATTATATACACTCTGAAGCAAAAAAATATATGCACCCAGAAGAAATTGAGCTACATTCACGAAATTTGGTATGCATGTAGTGTATATGAAAATAAACAAATGATTAAAAATCAGAACAAAATATATTTTTATTAAGCGGTTACAGCTTGCAAAAGGTTAACAAACAGTAAGTAGTAAAGCCACCTCTGGCAGCTATACAAGCCGAAATTCGGCGTGGCATCGATTTAATTAGATCATTTATGACCCCATGTGGAAGATCCTGCCATAGTCTTTGCATCTGCGCAGTTAATTCTCCTGTATCTCGGGACGGCTGCAGTTACCTTCCCAGCGCGTCGCAGACATGCTCTATTGGTGAAAGATCTGGTGACCTGGCAGGCCATGGTAGGACGTCATATCCTTGAAGACATTGTTGGGAGAGTCGCGCAGTATGTGGACGAGCATTATCTTGTTGATAAATGGCACCTGGGCGATTTGATAGCATGGGTAGCACAATCGGCGTTAAAATATCGTCCACGTATCTGCGAGCTGTCAAAGTGCCTTGAAGGACCACTAAAGATGATCGTGTGTCCCAAGAAATTGCTCCCCACACTGTCACACCTTGTGAAATTGCTGTATGCCGCTCGACAATAAATGCCGGATCGGACCGCTGGCCGCTGCGCCTCCAGACACGTGTGCGGTGGTCATCAGCACTGAGACTGAATCGGGATTCATCACTGAAGACGACACGTCTCCAGTCTGTCACACTCAAGTTGCCCGAGGTCGGCAAAAAATCCAGTCGACACTGCCTATGATGTGGGGTCAGTGGTAAGCGTCTTAGAGGACGTCGACTCCTCAAGCCAACTTCGGTCAGTCGTCTCCTTATGGTTTCTCTTGATGGCACTGGATGTCTGGAAGGAGGTAAGTGGCGTTGAATCAATGCTAGCGACGTTGTTGGTGCCGAAGTGGCCACTCTTCTGATTGCACGATCCTCGCGATCATTTGTGTTCCTGGGACGTCCTGACCCTCCGTGACGGTACACTCTACCTTCTGTGATCCACTGTTGAAAACACCGAGCAACTACCATATCGCTCCGACCGAGGTGGCGGCCGATACGTCTATTCGACCAACCTGCTTCTCTGAGGCCTATTATACGGCCCCCTATCAAAGTCCGTCAGCTGCTCGTACTGCCGCCGGTTACGTCTTAGAGGCATCCTAAGTCTCAATATCGTCTATCAAAGTCATCAGATTCGTTTGGATAGCCGTACGGCGCTCGTACTCATGCTTTTAAACTCTCCCAGTTGCGCAACTAATATGCGCATAGCACACTAGCCTTGTCTCATTGGCTTCGAAATTTTAATCATTTGCATATCTCTTACCAGACTACATTCTTGCCGAGTTTCGTGATTGTAGCTTGATTTCTTCTGGGTGCATATATTTTTTGCGACAGAGTGTATATTATATATCTTATATAAAGGGAGAAAAGCGACTCACTCACTCACTGACTAATCACGATATCTCAAAAACTATTAAACCTACAGACTTGAAATTTGGTAGGTAGGGTCCCTTTATGAAGTAGACGTCAGCTAAGAACGGATTTTGCAAAGTTCGAACTCCAAGGGGCGTTAAGAGGGTTTAAGGGGCGTTATAGATAATTATTTCCATTACTAAACTATTAGATGTACAGTCGTGAAACTTGGTACACAGATTTATTTCATAAAGTAGAGATTCCCTACATAATGATTTTTACGAAAATCGACCTCCAAGGGGCATTGAGGGCGCTTAAGAGGCGTTATACATAATTACTTCCACTTTTAACCTATTAGACGTACCGTCTTGAAATTTGGTAAGCGGATTCCTTTCATAGAGTACAGAATCCCTACATAATGGGTTTTGTGAAAATCGACTCGCAAGTGGCGTTGTAGAGAATTAAGTGGCGTTATTGGCAATTAACACCTTTTTTAAACTATTGGACGTAAAATTTCAAAATTTAGTAAGCTGATTCCATTCACTGGGTAGAGATCTGTCATAAAATGGGTTTTGCGAAAATCGTTTCCTAAGTGGCGTTGCGTGGGCTTAAGGGGCGTTATAGGTAAATATTTCCATTTTTAAATTATTAGACGTACAGTCTTGAAATTTAGTAATCGGATTTCTTTCATAGAGTACAGATCCGCTGCAAAATGGGTTTTGTCAAAATTGACTCCCTAGTGGCGCTGTAGAGTTTTTAAGTGGCGTTATAGGCAATTAACTCCTTTTTTAAATTATTAGACATAAATTCTCAAAATTTAGTAAGCTGATTCCATTCATAGAGTAGAGATCTGCTATAAGATGGGTTTTGCGAAAATCGTTTCCTAAGTGGCGTTGCAGGGGCCTAAAGGGCGTTATAGATATTTATTTCCATTTTTAAACTATTAGACGTACAGTCTTAAAATTTGGTAAACGAATTCCTTTCATGGTGCAGAGTTCCGCTACAAAATAGTTTTAGGGAAAATTGATCCCCAAGGGTCACTTAGGGGGATTAAGGGGCGTAATAGATAAATTTTTCCGCTTTTCAGTTAATAGAAACTTCTGCTTGAAAATTAGAAGGTATATTCCGTTCATGTAATAAATTTCCTTCTACAAAGTTTTTTGCGAAAACGGACTTCCAAAGGAGTGGGGTTGCGAGGGATTAAGGCGTGTTATAGAAAAATTCCTGTTTTTGAATTTAACTCATTTACTTGAAATTTGTTGAGAACTCTTCTTTAGTTGAATAGAGTTTCACTAAGAATGGATTTTACGGAAATCAACTCCAGGGGGAAGCGGGGAGAGTTATTAAGGCGTATAGATAGACAAAATTCCCGTTTTCGAACTGCTAAAACTATAATAATAAAATTTGATTTGCATGCTTCTTTTGTTGAATTGGAATCCGCTAAGAGTGCTGTCAACGAGGTATTGATGATAAAAATTCCGTTTTTGCTCTGTTAAATTTAGACTTGAAATTTAACACGCATGTTTATTTTATGGAGTAGAGATGCACTGAAAGTTGCTTTGGTGGAAATCCACTTGATTATTAGGTTAAGTGAGCGAAAAAAACTCTTTCTCCTTCTATTTTAGATATAAATAGAAATTAGATATTATAATGTATGTTCTTTTTATATCAAGTGGCGAGAGTGTAAAAGCTATAAATATATTTTTCAATACAATCGAATTCTTAATGCTAAATATCAATAATTAATAATCAATAATTAATATGTAAACATTATACATATATACAACATCGTGAAATACCCAGTGAAGCGGGTGGGTAACGGCTAGTATATATATATACATTCATGGAGAAAAAAAATAGCGCACCAAGAAGAAATCTTCATAATGATACTAATGATAATAATCTTCATAATTTTATACGCCATGACTACTTTAATACAAGTAAATGATTAGAAAATCAAAGAAAAATGATCTTTTATTTCAGAGAAAAAGGCAAAAGAACGGAGGATTTAATACCCTGTTGAACCCCCGCTAGACCGAATGCACGATGAACTACGATCGGGCATTGAGACATACGTGTTCTGTGTCATGTCTTGAGATATTTCTTTCCATATTTGCAGTAACCTTGCCTCTAGTTCGTTCAAACTCGTGGGATGCCCAACTCGCTGACCCAAACGATCCCAGATATGCTCGATTGGTGACAAATCTGAGGAACGGTCAGGCCAAGGAAGGGTAGTAACAGTGTGTAGAGAGTCTTGTGACACCCTTGCCGTGTAAGACCGAGCATTGCCTTGTTGAAGAATGGTTCATGGAAGCCGTTGCAGGAGTGGCAACACATGTGGTCGCAGGATGTCATGGACATACAACTGGGCTGCCATGGTGCCACGGATCAATATTAGGGGGTGACCGTGTATTTTAGGCAATGACACCCCATACCATCACACCAGCTGTGGGAGCGGTGTGTCGCTGTAAAGCAAAGGCAGGATTGAGGCGTTTACCACGAGGTCTCCACACACGAACACTATTGTCAGCACTGCTGAGATTGAATCTGGATTCGCCGCTAAAGATTACCTTGTTATATTCCTCTGCAGTCCAGTTTCCTTGTGTGTGCACGGCACCACTCCTAAGAGAGGCGTCGATGGGTAAGCGTCAAGAGCAGAACATGTAATGGGAGCCTTGATCCCAAATGTCCTTCATCCAGGCGCCTTCCTATGGTTCGAAAAGGCACAGGAGCTTCTAGTGAAAGAGCTACTTGTACCCAGTTGGCTATACGCGTGCATTCCTTACGATGAGACGGTCTTCTCTACGAGTGCTCTGTCGAGGGCGTCCTGAGCATGGTCTTCGTGTAAATGACATAGTTTGAATCCACTGGTCCCAACACCTCCTCACAACACAATCAGAGTGGTCTAATTGACGAGCTACTCGCCTAGCTCACCACCCAGCTTCCATCATGGCGATGATTCTCCTCTTCTCAAACTGCGACAGCTGCTCATGTTGTCTTTGAAAACGGCGTAATAGCATGTCTAACGCCCTATAGTAGCTGTACGTAATGCGCCTTTACGCTGCATTTCTAATCATTTGCATGCCTCCGTGACATGTAACTTCATGCCAAATTTTGTTACGATCCCGCAATTATTTCTTGGTGCGCTAATTGTTTTGTCCATTAGTATATATATATATATATATATATATATATATGGAATAAAAAATAAAACAAAACAAAGAAAACCAACGATTAAGTATTAAATACTGAACATTCTTCAAAATTACCGAAGTTGGGATTTTGAAATATATAGCTAAGAATTAGAGATCTGTTATAGAAATAAAAAGTCAAAGGGCTAAAACGCAGAACTATTTTAGTTATAAAGAAACTGACTTCGGTGGGTTAAACCTACTTTCTAAGGTTTTAATATTCTTTTTATAGTAAAACATTTATACGCAAAAGTATAGAGAAATATTAAAGAAAGAAACCATAGTTGACGATCACTTAATCATGAGAAAATTATCTGTTTACTGGTCTTGCTTAAAAGTATGATATAATAAATTATTGTATTAATATCTTTGAGCATATTCACTGTCCCGAATGAAAAAAATGGGATTGTCAAAAAAAAAAAAAACCACTACAGGGTTTCAACCAGAAAATTAAACTACCGCTCAAAGGGTTAAGATTTTACATTATTGTCACCACTTCCCAACTAGAGATGAAAGCCAGGAAAAAGGGTCAAGACTTGATAGATGCATATTAGTATAACATTTTATGGAATGGTTGTGTTATGCCTTTTTTCTTATAAGTATTAAGTACCTACTGACAAGTACTGGTTAAATGTCCCCAATGTTGATAATGATAAATTTTATGTAGGAGTTAGATTAACATTTCGTTTCTCTCTATTACTGAAAAACCTATGTTAATTTCCATTGATGATATACCGAAATTTACAGACTTAAAGGTAACCCAAACGCATATGTGTATTAGTTCTTATTATATATATGAAGGTATCAACGATTTCTATTTTGAAAAAGATTTACGTATCGTATCATTGCTAGAATAAAGGAAACAGATATTATGAAAGATATATCTAGCACAGAGTAAGTTTAAAATTTTTATAAAATTTCATTTCTTGTATGTATTTTAGCACGAAATGGGAACATAGTTAATTGAACACACACAAAAAAGGAATTTATTTTTAATTACACAGTTATTGCCTCGTTATCTAGGTGCTCACATGTATGATGTTTCAGAATTGTTTTTAGTCATTTTTTTTACAATAAACGAACTATGATAATCAAACGCGCAATTTCTGATTACTTCTGCTTTTATCGAAAAGAAGTCCAACAAACAAAGTATTTTCTTTTTTTTTCTTACCATACGCATACTTTTTTAAAATAAAACAAGTTATTTTTCTTATTTATATATTTTACGCAATAGATTATATTTCTAATTGCTCTCTGAAAAAGTGTTTAAACTATTAATCATTGTGCTCAGAATAACAATAAAATTTTAAATGCGGTTTATTTTGATTACACACATAAAAATTATTCATTAATCTTTTCCCCAAAATTTAATTAAGTTATCTTAAATACTGAACAGTCTTAATTAAAAAAATCCGCATTATAATTAAATTATCTTAGGCTTAAGTGAAATATTAAAAGATATTTTGTATAATGAATAATCTGTTATTTTAAATACAAACTGTAAAATGTATACGGAGTAATTTTTTCCCTTCTTACCAACGTATTGACTGTTGATACCAATGGTCAATATTTCAATTCATGACACAGGACTTACCTGAAAAGAAAAATAACATAAAATTAGAAAAAACTTTTAGCTTTATTAAATTTTTAAATAAAATGTAAATACATTAAAAAATCATAATACATTTATTTTTCTAAATTAATTCGCCATATAATTATAATACCCAAATGAATTTTTAATCATAGTTAAATGCAGTTTTAAAATCCATGTAAAAATGTTTTTTTTTGTTTCGTAAAAAATATTTCCAAAATTAAAATATTAATTGACAAATTTTATTTAATCTACACCAAATGTTCTCAATGTGGGCGATAATGCCCCTTTTTGGGAGTTACAGGCTTTCAGGGGAGCAGTAAAAGACCCAAAGTAAGTTAAGGGGTTTTAAGATGGTATGAAGGGACATGGGCAGATTAACCAAATATCGTCTAATAGAGACTAAAAAGCACGCTAATTATGTACTAACAAAAGTAAACTTTAACACTGTTTGACTTATGTTGATAGTATGTATTTAAAATTGTACATTCGTGGTAATAGTTATTTTAAATATGCAAGTAAAGACAATTAAAGGTTTTTAAAAAATATATTCGATTAGTAACAAAATATTTTATTTTAAATTTGAATTTTTGTTTTCACCATGCACCATTCACGATGTGCGCTCTTAATTCTCTGGAGTGGGAGGGGGGTGGTATCGAAATATTTACTAAAAACTGGGTCGCTAGTTCAAAAATGGTTGAAAATCTATGATCTACACCAGTGATCTGCAACCCCGGCGGACCGGTGCCGGCCGCCTAAAGAACATTAAACTATTACCATTTTATTTAAAGTGCTTTGCTTCTCTCGGGGATTTGTGCAACTTTCCCCGGAAATCATTTTTATTCATTTTTGGTGCAACTATATTTTATTCTGAAGTCATATTTAAGTGTAACTAAATTAAAATTGTTAAATCAAAACAAGCTAAAATATAAACAATCAACGTGTCCCACCCTCAGCCGCCCGCGGTAAAATTATCAAACGTTGACCGGTCCGCAGCGATAAAAAGGTTGCGGAGCACTGATATACACTAGCGATACTAAACCTGCGGCCCACCGAGCCTTTTTAGGCCGCCCATCCATGAACTATTGCTGTGAGAAATTCTGTTATTTAGGAACAATGTATTAAAAATTTGATGGGAAATTCTTTGACAAGAAATCAAGTATATCAACTTTGCTTTTTTGCTGTCAATGTCGTCCGGCTACGAATTGATATTATTTTTCTATTTGTAACGGTTGCAATTAGTGATAACAAACAACAGTAGAGTAGCGACAATTTTAAGGGTAGAATTTTTTTAACAATTTTTCAAACCTTGTAAGTGAAAAACATTCATATTATTTCGAAGTTGACTGTTATGTTGTGAAAACAAACACGGATCAGTACTTGTTTCATTTGTCATGAAAGGGCTGTCTTTAAAGGACAGTAAACAGGTAAATTACAGGTATCATTCAATGACACTTTTCCTCCAAGATCTCCTTCATTAAATGTAAATAGGCTTTATTGAATATTCTTTGCAACAGCAACAAAGTTTTTTTGTCAATGGTAATGCCACAGCAGTAACAAAGACATCCTATGAAGATTGTTGTATTATTGGTAATCATATGAAATCGTTTTTAATGGTGCAACAATTTTAATTTAGTGTTAGTGACAAAAATAAAAAAAAAGATATTAGATTAGAAAAAAAACATTATTTTTTCGGTAGATGGCTGTAGTATCCTTATCTCTTGAAATATCGATCAAATAATTTCAAATTTATGCTCGTTGTCAAGGTGACAGTTTACACTAAAAAAATTATTTTATCTTTTTTTGTTTGGTTTATTCAGTTATGAGTTGAAGGATGTTAAAAATGGATGGAAGTCAACAAAGAGAAAATTCGGTACATTTTACAGTTTTTCTATGATAAAGGCAAAAATGCAAGGCAGGTGGCTAAACTTGTGCATGGTGTTTATTATGCCGATACTGTAACAGATAATTGCGCTCAACTTTGTTTTCGTCGATTCCGTTCAGGCATTTTTGATGTTAAAGATGCACCTTGCACAGACAGGCCCGTCGTGGAAAATGCCGATAAAATCACAGAAATATTCAAAGTTGTCCGGCATTTTAGTAGTCGTAACATTACCTAGAAATTAAAGATCGATCATAAAACAGTTTTAAACCATTTGCGCAATGTTGGATTCAAAAAGAAGCTCGATGCTTGGGTGACACACCAATTAACACCAAAAATCATGATGGATCGAATTTCCATCTGTGAAGCCTTGGCCAAATGGAATGAAATCGACCCATTTTATAAACAGATGGTGACTGAGAAGGAGAAATAGGTCACATATGACAATATTGTACGAAAACGATCGTTGTCAAAGCGCGGGGAAGCAGCTCAAACGGTGGCCAAACCAGGACTAACGACCAGGAAGGGTCTACTGCTTATTTGGTGAGACTGGAAAGTAATAATTTATTATGAATTGCTTCCGTATGGCCAAACACTAAATTCAGATATCTACTGTTGACAACTAAACCGTTTGAAGCTAGGGATTAATTAGAAACGGCTAGAAATGGCCAACAGAAGATGTGTTGTGTTTCATCAGGACAACGCCAGGCCGCACACGTCTGTAGTGACTCGCCAGAAACCCTGGGAGCTTGGTTGGGAAGTTTTAATGCACCCACCATATAGTCCAGACCTTGCCCCAAGCGATTACCATCTTTTTCACGCATTGAAAAACTTCCTGAGTGATAAGAAATTGGAATCAAGAGAAGATAGTGCAAATCGATTACTATAGTTTTTTGCCAATAACTACCAAGATTCCTATAATAGAGGCTTTATGAAGCTACCTTTAAAATGACAACCAATTATGCAAGAAAAATGTTGCATATTTTACCTAAATTGGACAATCTGAACATTTTGAATAAAGTCTTGAATTTTATGCAAAAATAAAGGATTTCTTTTCCACAACCTAATAAAAAATAATTATTAAAAAGCAACACATGAGTCATAATATTTTGATCAACGTTATCTTGGTCTTAAAGCATCCCCTCCTGTTCAACCTCATGTTGCGTCCCACTTGAAATAGCTAACATATGCATGGGGCTTGCATGACATGGCTGACATATGTATGCGGCCCAGCAGAAAAAGTGTTTGAGTACCCCTGATCTACACGGTACCAGGGAGTCCCCGATGAGTGTTTCTTAACACCGCGGTTTAACAATACATAAGGCTATTAGGGTAACATTACGCAATTTAAACCATAGCTAAGTTATGAGGGCAACACTTGAGGACTCAGGGCCTCAATTAATTTAGCGTGTACCAGCAACTCTCCTCAGAAGAACTTCAGTATTATCAGGACGAACTCAAGACGCGACATTACCAGCTACGAGTTGACAATCTTGATTACTCTCTACCGCTGTCACATTGTTGAATACCCAAGCTAAAGATAAGAAAAAATAATGCGTAGAACACTGACTAGTATATCTTACAGTTTTATTTTTATTAACTAAACAATTTTTTTTGGCTAGTTTTCCATTTTTCCATACAAAATTCTTACAGAACTCAAAGCTAGGAGGCTTACAGTAACAGAAAAAATTCATGTCACAAACTCACAAAGTTCATAAATTATCCTCCAATAAAGTTAATATCATGAACTTAGAAATAGGTACATCCTCATCAACCAACCCCTAAAGCAGGGGGGGGGGATAAGAACCCTTTCAACCGTGGCGTGCCAAACCAATCTACAAATGTGATCCAGCGTGCCAAAGTGCAGGACATTTCTGAAATAAATCTAATCCCGCAATAATGCATGCAGAGTTAGAAAATACAGGTTTATAATATAGATATTTACAGTTTTATTATATATTAATTTTGCATCATTTAAAGATATTTATATCAATAAAAATAAACAGCATAAAAATCTATAACTATTTCTTCAACAATAACAAAGAAATTAAAATTGTACATATGTTATGCAATTTTAAACATGTTTTTTTAAGTAAGAAATAGACAAAATAAAATATTTGTTTTTCACTTCGTTATAGTTAAATAAAAATTTTAATGCGAACCTAGCACTTGCGCATTTCTACATTCACATCGCAAAGATAGGGTATACTTAGTGACTTTCAATTTGACACATTCTGAGCATTAGGTTGTTAAGCAATTTCTTTGTTTGTGGACTCGAAATATTTTTCGTATGAGGAGGTATTTTTTTTTACTTAGATAACTAGAATCAAAAGCAGAAAGCAGAGTTCATGCGATTTTCTCTCTTAAAATAATTAAATCTCTCCAGTAATGACATTCAATAATTTACAAAATTGCTGTAAATTTATCTTTAGAGTTATCTTTCAGATTCTCATATAATTCAGTAAATCTACAATGTTCTGGAGATGTTTGCCAAATAAGGTTCATTTTGAATTTTTCAACTTCAATCCACTCAAAAATTTGACACTTTTGTAGAGTAGTGCAGAGTGACACTGAGAATTGTACCGCGTGTCGTCACATGTAGCATGCATGCCATAATTTGCCGACTTCTGCTCTAAAGAACTAAGCATTTAACTAAAAAAAAAATACCGATTACATGAAAACAAACAGAAATGGACGTATATTTACGTAGACTGATAAAAGTTACATTCGAAAATACTTATCTCTGTGTATCAAAAATAATATTATATTTTATATATTTTGTTTTACAACTTAAGCTATCATAATATTAATATGCATTTAACATAATTTTAAAGACATTTTATTTGATCGTAGAGAAATAAATATTGCCGCACGCATAAGTCCCGATACCAAGTCCCGATAGCCGAGTTGGCAGAGCGTTGGACTGAACTTCCTCAGGTCTCGGGTTCGAATCCCGGCCCGGCAGATTTATCCAAAGACTGGAATTTTGTTCTCGTTTTTAATGTATTGTTTCTCTAGGTTCTAGATGAATCCAGATCATTCTTTAGAGTGCATACTGGGTATTTCTCGAATATTCCGAAGTGTATAAAAGCAGAGTTCATCGCCAGTTGGGCATGTTCTCAGTCCAGTGTTGTATCGAGCTCCCAGCGTTAGAATAAATCTAATTGTTTGTTTAATTGAACTGTGTGCTTCTTTCGAACTCCGTGACAAGTTTGGTGGAAGCGCGGGGGTACAATTACGTCAAACGTGGATAATAGCGACAACCTTCGCAGGAGCCTCCGGTTAAGAGGATTATCCCCCGAATTCGGACTGTTAAAGAAAATAGTAGGAAGAGGGACAAAAATGCCGACCGAGCAAGAAGCCAAGCCCGCTGTAGTAACACCTTCCTTACAGCAATGGAGGAGCCCATCGACCTTCCGAGGAGCGCCTGGGGAAGACCCTCTCAAATGGCTTAAAGAGTACGATCGAGTAGCCAACTTTAACAAGTGGGATGACATGATGTGCCTGGCTAACGTTTATTTCTTTCTTGACGGTACTGCGAGACAGTGGTATGTCAACAACGAAGACGCCTTAGATTCCTGGGAAGCGTTTAAAAATGGACTAAGTGGACTTTTCGGTGACCGTCAAAGATATACCAGAAGGGCAGAAGAACAACTAAAATGCCGAGCCCAGCGTTCGGGCGAGGCACAGTCCTACATACAAAGTGTATTAGGACTTTGCCAGAAGGTAAATCCTCTGATGAGAGAAGACGAAAAGTGTCACACCTAATGAAAAGGTGTTGCTGAGGATATTTATCAGGCCCTGTTGACGAGAGAAATCAACGACACAGCAAGTTTTATCAAATGGTGCAACTATATCGAAGATATGAAGCAGAAGAGGATTGGTCGACCGAGATTTGAAGGCTTCCAAACGTCGTACCGGTTGCATCCCTGACGGATGAGACTGATTTGGTCTCTCTTATTCGCACAATCGTACGAGAAGAAGTCCATCGACTAGTTAACCAGACGCAAGAATCTTTGGACTCCGATCCCCAGTCCTTAGAAGAGATCGTTCAAGACGAAGTTGAAAGGGTTTTGGCCCCAGTGTCGACAAAACCTACAGAAACTAGACCACGACCAACATACGCCGCTGTAACCAGGAAATACAGAGCTCCTGTTCAGAAATTCCCACCTCAACCAAGAAAAACAGATGTGTGGAGAACGGCTGACAACAGACCTGTTTGTTTCCACTGCGGACGTCCTGGACATGTAATGCGCTACTGCCGAGAGAGAAAGGCTGTCTTTGACAACTCTCGAAACCGCCGACGGAACTTCGACGACGTTGGCACTGAAGAAGAAATACGCCGACCAAACTCTTCTCGCCGTTTTTACGCCAAGTCCCACGAGAGCCGATCCCCAATACGTCGTTACAGATCCCCGTCGCCATATCGCCGATCCAGTCAGTCGCCAGGCCGTAGGAGCGAGGAAAACTAAACAGAGCGACCTTCAAGGAGGTGAGGCCGCTTGTACTGGAAATCCTCCGTCGACCGCCAAGATGACTGGTAACCAACTAGACGTAATAATAGATAAGAAGCCGATACGTGCTCTAGTAGATTCTGGGGCATCGTTTTCTGTCATATCCGATAAGTATCGCCGATTTTTAAAGAAAGTTCTGTTTGCCGATGCCAAGAGCGTTATGCTGAAAGTTGCGGATGGAAATTTTGTTCGGCCGATAAGGAAATGTGTTTTACGTGTCCGTATAAACAATCGAGAACTGCCTTTTGAATTTATTGTTTTATCACATTGTAGCCATGACGTCATCCTAGGATGGGACTTTTTTTTTTAGAGCGTCTCAAGCCGTTATAGACTGTGGACAAAATGAACTTGTTCTAGAAGACATCTGTCGAGACTCCACAGCGCCTGACGCCTGGAATTTGTATGCCACCAGAGACTATACACTTAAGCCGCATTCTTTAACTAGAATAACAGTATCAGGATATCAAATCCGAGGAGACATAAATGTAGTTCTAGACGGCAGCAAACATTTGCTCTTCGAGAAAAATATTGCTACACCGTCCATGGTATCCACATATCGTAACGGAAAAAGTGATGTCTGGGTTACCAACCTGCAGTTCGAAACCAAAATCATCCCTAGAGGAATGTGCATAGGCCAAGCTGAACCACTAAATGAAGGGCATCTATGTGTTTTTCCGACACATCAGGTTGCTTGGATGACCAGCAAGAAACTTCGGAGTCACAGATGAATTGTTCGGTAATGATGTCACCCGAGTTAAGTGACGAACAGAGAAACAAGCTATCGAACTACTCCGGAAATTTTCTGGGCTTTTCACGAAGACCGACAAGTCGACAGCCGCGAAGACGAATGTGAAACACAGGATTTTTACTGGTGATCATGCTCCAATCAACCAACGAGCCTACAGAGTCTCGCCGACTGAAAGACGCATCATTCATGAAGAGGTTCAGAAAATGCTTGATGAAGGTATCGTCCAACCCTCTGAAAGTCCTTGGTCATCACCCGTTGTGCTCGTAAGAAAAAAGACGGTAGTTGGCGTTTTTTGCGTCGATTATCGCAAGTTGAATAGCGTCACGAAAAAGACGTTTATCCTCTGCCTCGTATTGACGATACGCTCGACTGTCTGAAAGGTGCCAAGTTCTTTTCATCCATGGATCTCCGATCTGGTTATTGGCAAATAGAAATAGACGAAGCGGATCGTGAAAAGACGGCATTTATTACCCCGAGGCTTATACGAGTTTAAAGTCATGCCGTTTGGTCTCTGTAATGCACCTGCGACCTTCGAGAGAATGATGGACAATTTGCTACGCCATTTTAAATGGACTATGTGTCTTTGTTACCTAGATGACATAATAGTGTTCTCAGAAACTTTTGAAGACCATCTTATACGATTAAGACTTGTTCTAAAATGTCTTCAGGAAGCTGGTATTAAATTAAATTCAAAGAAGTGTCTTTTTGCTACCCAAGAAGTAAAGATTCTAGGCCATCTTGTATCTAGTAATGGCGTTCGTCCCGATCCCGACAAAATAAAAGCCGTAAGAAATTTTCCCACTCAAAGAATATACATGACATACGAAGTTTTCTTGGCCTTTGTTCATACTTTAGAAGATTTATTAAAGGTTTCTGTTATCTCGCCGAACCTTTGCAGTCGTTGCTGAAAAAGTGGCGTGGAGTTTCATTGGGGTCCTGAAGAGGTGGAAGCATTTAACAGTCTTAAAAAGCACTTACTTCGGATCCAGTATTGGGGATGTACGACGAAAGAGCTTCTACAGAAATCATACTGATGCAAGCGGGTACGGTATCGGAGCTGTCCTAGTACAAATTCAGAATAATGTCGAGAGTTATAGCATACGCTTCTAGAACTCTGACAAAAGCCGAAAAGAATTATTCCACCACAGAAGGGAATGTCTTGCCATCGTATGGGCTACCAACAAATTCCGGCCGTACATATTCGGAAAACACTTTACTGTTGTAACTGACCATCATTCCTTGTGCTGGCTCATGAATTTAAAGGATCCTTCAGGAAGGCTTGCCAGATGGGCCCTCCGACTTCAAGAGCATGATTTTGACGTAAAATATAAAACCGGTAAGAAGCATAGTGACGCCGACGCTCTTTCGAGAAATCAGTGGAAGAGGAAACGGAAACATCAGACAAATTTTTAGCAGTCACGACGAGTATGAACCTTGCGGTGGAACAGAAAAAGATCAAGACCTTGAGAAATTAAAACTTTTGAGCAACTCATCAAAAACGAAGAATTCAGATTCATCGACGGTATCCTTTGCAGGAAGAATTTTGATCAGATGGAAAGTTGTGGTTACCAGTCATTCCCTAAACATCTACGAGCAGACATACTAAGGCACTTTCATGACGCCCCCCACCGCAGGACACCTTGGTTTGCGAAAACTTATGACAGGATTCGCAAGAGATTTTACTGGCCGGGAATGTACCGAAATGTCGTTCGGTATGTCATGCATTGTCGGTGCCAAAGGAGAAAATCCGTTCCTCAACGACCACCTGGACGTTTAGTTCCCATCCCTCCAGCTATAGCTCCTTTCCATCGCATTGGAATTGATCTCCTTGGGAGATTTCCAAAGTCTGCTCATGGAAACAAATGGATAATAGTCTGCACGATTACTCAACGCGATATGCAATAACAAAGCCTTGCCGACAGCCGAAGTCGACGAAATAGCGAAGTTCTTACTTGAAGAAATTGTCCTCGGGCATGGAGCTCCTCGAGTAATTTATCACAGATCGTGGAGCCGTCTTTCGATCCGACTTTTGTTTCCTCTCTCTCGTCGACTTGTGTAACATTGATCATCGTTTCACAACGGCGTATCATCCCCAAACAAACAAATGGACTGACGGAGCGCTTCAATAAGACCTTGGCCGACATATTTGTCAATGTATGTGGATGTAGAGCAGAAAAATTGGGATGAAATTCTACCATTTGTAACCTTCTAAACATAATACCGCTAAACAAGAGACCACAGGTTTTACGCCGTTCTATTTACTTCATGGTCGTGAAGCGGAAACGACACTAGATACAATGCTACCATTCTGTCCTAACGATTTTGATGACAATAACATCACCAAGATAGCAGCCAGAGCCGAAGAATCACGACAGCTAGCCCGAGTGCACACTCTGAGCTCAAGACAAAGATCGTCGACGTTACGATTCCAAACACCAAATGGTATCCTACGCTCCCGGAGATCTCGTATGGGTTTATACTCCAGTGAAAAGTCGGTCTCTCCGAAAAACTCTTAAGAAGGTATTTCGGACCGTATCAGGTGCTACGCCGTTTATCAGCCGTGACTTACGAAGTACAAGATTTTGATCCTGCTTCACGAAAAAGAAAGCAGAGTTCATCGCCAGTTGGGCATGTTCTCAGTCCAGTGTTGTATCGAGCTCCCCAGCGTTAGAATAAATCTAATTGTTTGTTTAATTGAACTGTGTGCTTCTTTCGAACTCCGTGACAATATCATAAATTTTGATTCTTATACATACTCCCTATTTTTACGCAACTGTAATAATGAATCCCTTTCATTTACTTCTTTTTTGAAATTAACTTAGAGTATACATCACCTTTCGCTATCCAAATATGCTGGTAAGTTTTCTCATTTTCATTATTTAGTGTAAAAAAACAAGTAATATAATTTTTTTAAGTCAATTCCTACTTAGATCAACAAAGAAAATTTTATTTTAGCTAATTTTATTAAATAGTTACAATTAAAATAAATATGTATGTACATATGACAGAATCACAACATTAAGTGGTAATTAATTTTTATTAATTATCATTAAAGGATCGTAATGTCATCTAAAACAATCGTGTGTATAAAATTTCAGTTCAATTGAATGCCTTAAAACGTGAGAAAAAAATCTTTTAAAGTTTTGACCCAACCATAGTTAAATTATCATATTTTTACCCAAAACAATAGTGTATTGAAAATTGCAGCTCAAACGAGTGCTTTAAAATGTGAAAAGAAACTTTTGTATGTTTTGAAACAAGTTGCCAAAATGGTCACTGCCAAAAAGGATGCCAATGTGGCTGTATTTGTAATTCTTTGAATAATTAGTTTTGCTCAATTGATTGTTATTAATTATAATTAAATTACTGTATTGCCATCCAAAATAATCATGTATATACAATTTCAGCTCAATTGTCGCTGTAAAATGTATTTTATTAACGATTGAAAATTCTACCAAGATAAATAAATAAATATAGAGAGAGTGTGAGCTAATAGTAGGAATTGAACAAGCGTTCTCACATATATATCCATTTAATTGTTTCTAACTCAAGGCCCAGTGAAGTGTTTTCGGGAGATTTCAGGTAAATGGTATCGATAGTAGAAGACGCAACACTGAATTATATCGAATATTCAAAGAGTCAGATTTTGTTCAGTATATTAAAATAAAGCAACTCAATTAGACTTGGCATGTTACCTGTATGTATGACATCAGCATTCTAACGGACATTTTTCCGTCTAGACCAGTGCTGCCCAACATTTGTATAGCCGCGGCCCGGTCATCGTTTGATAATTTTACCGTGGGCCGCTGAGAGGGGTATTCCTTATATTTTAGATTGTTTTGATTAAAAAAATTTAATTTAATTATTTTCAAGAAAGGCTTTAAAATAAAAATAAAGTTACACCAAAAAATGAATGTAAAATCATTTAATATGAAATATAAAGGGGTTTCCGAGAAAAGTCTCAAACACTCGAGAGAAATGAATCACAATAAATAAAATGGAAATTATTTTCTTGGTTGACCCGATACTAATTGATTCATGGATTGGGACCGGTCCACTACCCGAGGGTTCTGAAACACTGGACTAGACCAGTGTTCAAAGGAAGTTGTTTTGTCCTCAAAAATAAGAATTGGATGATGACTGTATTTAGAAGTAGATAGAAATGTTTGATTCCCATCCTTGCATCATAAATGAATAATAAACGAAAATCCGATTGTGTATATGGAATTGACAAATGTAAATAAAAATAATTTAGGTGTCTCTTTAAAATATTTTTATGAAGTTATATATATTTATACTTAAATAAAAAGATTAATTTTTGACGTAACAGTAACAAATTCTTTAACAGATGCAGTTAAAAATATTGTTGAAAAATTTAAATTTAATTTTAGATATTAAATTATCAAACGGGAACGTATTTAATATACTTATTTCTTATTTTTTTAGTAATATTACATGTGAGAAGATTGTAGTATTTCAGTAATATTAGTTATGAAAATTGTTTATGTGCTTCACGTTGAAATTTACTAAATTACAAGTGATACAAATTTTGAAAATATAATTTTTAAAACCACTATTCAGATCAAAACACTGCTAACAGTGTTTGAAGTCCAAACAATCAAATACGTAAAAAGTTAAGGAATAATAAAATAAGTTATACATAAATAAATATATTTTATTTATTTATCAATAATTAACACAGAAAAAATAAATACAAATAAATGTGTAGTTAACCCTAATTTAGTTAAACAGTTTTCTCTAAAAGAAAAAGAAAATTTAGTTTACTGGAAACTTTTGCAAATTCGTATAAAACCGCATCTTCCGTTTTAAATGAAATGATTTGAAAAGTAGCTCAGATTTAACTTCCATTGTGTCGTAACAGAATTCAGAAATCCTTTTAGGAAACTTTTTTTATTGCCTTTTCGATCAATGTTACAGACATAAAAAAAGAAAAGAAAATTTTCAGGAAATTCAAGGAAACTTACAATATCTGTATTTGAATCTAACTTTTCTTCGTTAGAATAAATTCACAAAATTGTTTCAGTCAAGAAACAATTTCTAGCAGCAATTGCTAAGGATAGAAGGCTGCTTATCGTTCAACAACTGCGTGTGTGAAGTTGAACTATACTATTCTAAAATCCCTTTTCGACATTGGGTTAAATTTCTAATTTGCGTATTATTTTTTACCATCTAAAGTTTATATATTGTACATTGAACCAAGCCATTTACCATTTCAAAGAAAATTCTAAAACTAATTAAAAATAATATTTATTTAATATTTATTAATTTAAAAAATTATCCTGTTTAAAAATGTTCGTTTGCTGTTTTCCCTCTAATTACTGTTAAGGATTTCAAAGATTCATTTAAATTGTTTAAAATGTTAAAGAGGGTTAAGTATATAATCAGTAATTTGGAAAGTAATATTTTCTACATTTACTTGACCTAGACAGAAGCATTAAAGGAATCTCCTCAGAGACTAAATGACGTAGATTACTACTGTCAAACCGTCTATTGGTTGACCTTGTTCGTAATCTTTAGTATAGATTATACAGATGGGAATCTTGAAATAATTCCAACTATTAAATAGTCTGAATGGAGTTCTTATCAGAAAAGTGAAAACAGATGCTACGTTATTAACTCTTCTTTCTATCGACTTTCTAATGGGACGATATCGCAATTATACCATTAACAGAGAAAATTACTGTATGCCTATTTCCTCCTAATGCAAGCTTAATCACATTGATTGATCTATAATAGATGGGTGAAAAATTTATAAATTTTAACAAAAAACAAAATTTTTCATCGACTTTTCAAAATATTTAATTTAAATGTGCTTTTTCTCGAAAAAGGGTCGAGTAGTCATGGTGTCATGAGCTCGAGCTTCAGTGTTAATGGAAGCCTGCCATGTAGAGGGGTTGAAGCACGTTAAATATTTCGAGCTGTAAGTCATCTCATTGGTGTGGTGTGGTTTCCGGAGAAGAGTGCCTACTCAGGTGTTGAACTTTGCACTTGACCAAGACTCAAACTTATGAGTTTCTTTGCCAATAGTCCTCGTGTCGCTTTATAATGTGAAGTTTGTTAGCATACTGCGCCACCTACCGAAGATATATTTATAATTGCTTTGATTGCATGCTGCAGTATATGTCAAAGGAGGCGAACATTTAAGAATGAACATGCCATTTTTCCTAAAGAAACGCTTTATGAGGTAGAAACGTGCCATTAAATAATTTTGACTTGCGATTATTGGAAAAATAATAAAACTAAATACGAACAGCTGAAAACTCTTTATTTTCTATGAAACAATACGTTTTGATCTGTATAGTAGTAAATGCTTTAGTTATGCAGGTAATTCAAATTAAAGTAACATTAGTGTGACATCTGTTGTTGCAAATTATATAGATGACTAATAAAACTTATATTAGGATTGTAAGATGTTAACTTTCAGAAGAATGCATGCTGAATTGGAGTCATCTGTCAAACGGTTTCTAAGCTAGTATTTAATGTTATTCATCTCTGAAAATAATGACTCACAGAGATAGGTAGATGAAATATCGTTAAAATAGTATGAGCCAGCTTCTTCAAACACTTAAATGCGTCTAGAGTCGAATTCCATGTTTCCAAATTTTCTCGTTACTGCATTTTTACTTATACTGCATAATAATCTTTCTGTTTCACTTAATTACCACTTTTTCCTTGTTTCAATAAGTTTTTGAATTCATATTGAACTAGACTGGAAATTAATCAGAGAGTTGTACGTTAAATTCTTTAATTTTCAACCAATCGAATTAGGATTTCAGCTTATCAAATGAAGTTACACCAGAGTACACAATAAACTTGTGCATTTCCGATCATTCTTTGAACTGAAAAAAATGTAGCTGAAAACTCCTTGATTAAAAAATCAATTACAGAAATAAATTTTTTAATAAACTTTTTTTCGTCTGGTTTCTCATGAGCATCTAAATATTCGATAATTTTTTTTTCAAATTTTTGTCTGTACTTTTAGTTTTTTAATTATATTAGTAACAAACACAATAACAAACGATTGTGTTCTCATCCGCCTCACGACCGATCATTTGCGATTGTTCGTAATACTTCATTATGAACTTTGTTTTTTGCAAACCGTTTTGATCGGCCAAAAATATTGTGTCGCATGCCATTGGTTCGCCATCCCTTGTTTGTGTAAAAACCTGCTATTATTTTGTTATTGTATTTTTGGATAATCTGAACTGATTAACTGCTGTTTATTTACGTTGCAATTGAAAAAAGAGAGTTACTACGGGTGAATCTCGTCATTTTGAACCACTGTAAAGTGACGGGGATAGCACTTGAGTTGGATCCCCTTAAATTGCAATTAGTCACACTCTTTAAAATGAAGTGTCATTCAAGATCGCTTCAGTTAATCCCTTTGACCTTAAAAGTATATTCAGATTTCAGTATTAAAAATATAAGTTTCAAGAGCACTTATAAAAATACAGAAGATATCGGTTTGATTTATCAAAGCAATCGCATGCTTAAGTTAATTAAAAGTAATTTACTTTACCTTGAACCAGAAGAAGTTTAAAATTAAGAAGTTTTAACATTTAAACAAATTGTTGATATCACTGAGGGAAACGAAATTTATATAATTTAAATAACCGATTTTCCACACAAAAAATTTCTAAAAAAGCTTAAGTATACATATATTATAAACGTTACAATAACCTTATATATATATATATATATATATATATATATATATATATATATATATATATATATATATATATATATATATATATATATATACTTTTATAATCATATCGTTTAGAATACTTGTTGTAATGTGTGTCGCTTAATGGGAAAATACTACTGTATGGAAGATACATGAAAATATATCCTTAAATTTTGAAATAAATTCACATGCTTGAAATAATATACAACATGTTTATTGAAAATACAAAAATCGAGTTTCAAAAAGCAATTTTAAAAAACACACACAAAAAGTCTTTTTTTTATACAAAATTGTATTCTCTCAGAAATGCAATCAATATAATCCTATCTTAATGCTTTCTTATTTTTCCAGAACGCGATGAAAATATGACATATATGTCAAAAGAAACTAATCAAATTCCTTCAACAGCCATCACCTACTGTATATATATTCAAACTTGATATAATATATAACATTTTTGTTTTATGAATTACTTACCCAAACAAGAAATCGAATATGTATTGAGTAAAAATAGGGGAAGAAACCAAACAATAACATATACAAAATTGTTTTATTTGGTGATTCTTGCTGCGTCTTAACATTTTAAATCGAATGGAGAATGGGATAAGGTACTGGAATATGGTCATATATTGGTTCTGAATAAAAAGTTTGTTTTTCAATCGTATTCTAAGATGATTACATGTTGCATTTTTCAAAATGCATTGAAGGCGAATGTACAAGATATTGCTAACAGAAGCTCCCATAAATTTTCAACTCAATTTTTAGTCAAGTATATTATAAAAAAGCATTTTTCAAATAAACTTGTCCTTCCGATTCAGAAGAAAATACTAATGTGTTACTCAAGTATTGAGAAAAGTAACATCATTGTCACAGTTTCGTTTAATCAGAAAAAGGTCTATACTAATCGCCAAAAATGTGCTGAAAAATGATCCCAAAACTTAGCAGTAAACATATTTGTAGCTTGGCTTTGTTCCAATATATTACCAGTTTAAAGAAATGTTTCCAGTGTTGCCAAATGTTCATGAAAAGTTTTCGAGGTGCATTTTTTGGAAACATGGCACAAAATTTATGACTTCAAATTATTTAGAAAAGGAAGAAAAATGGAAAAGGAGTAATATATTTTTTTATTTATATCTTCAGAATTTTAGCAAAAAGAAAATGAATAACGATTTTTATGAATATTCTTAAAACAAAAGTAGAATTTTGAGTCAATCAATTTTCTTTGTGAAAAACTAATTAATTTATGTGAAAAATATTACATTATGCTTTATGGAAGAGGCTATTTGATTTATTGTGTAAGGCAAAATAAATTTAAAATTATTGTAAAGTAGTTCCATTTAGATATTTATTTTTCGAAGTTCGCTTGAAAAACAGAATGAAGAATGTGCGAAATGTATAAAAGTCTGCAGCATTAAACAAATTGCGTGAGTCAATGAATCTATAACATAACTCATACACGTATGTAATGGTTAGAAATATTTTATACTACTACTCTACTCTCTATAGTTTATATAGAGAAATTTTTTTGTAATGGTTAAAAAAAAATCTAACATACACATATTATTTTAATGAGTCAAATTACTTTAAAACACACATTTTTAGAGTATTACTTTATTTTCAAAATATCATTCATTATACATTGGAAATCATTCTACACGAAATGAGGGGATTGAACTATTTTTTTGTGTTAAAAGAATTTCCTGTTAAAAAATATCGCAAAATGAAAAAAAAAGCAAAAAACGTATGTATACATGTATTTAAAAAAATTAATGGATCCAAAAAAACTTACAAGAACTTTATGAAATTCAATACGAAATTTTCAATATTTTTTGTAATTTTTATTTTTTTTGAGTTTTAGGAAAATAGTCTCTTTTTTTTTGTTTTCTTTTAAGCTCTAAATAATCAACACATTGTTAACGATGTCAGTCATTTTATTATTCATTTCCCATTGGAATTCTCGTCTAAGTAACTGCGCACACTTTTCAGGATGTTCTTTATTTCAAACGACACGGCAAAAGGAGCTGTATTATTCATTTCCTCTTCGTCGTCGGAATCTGCATCAATAACACTTTTTCAGCTTTGAACAAACTCTAAAATGTCTTTGTTTGCCATATTTGTGGCAATACACAAACATATAGTAATCGTTTTCTATAAAATCCTTACAGATTTTCGTTTTCGTTTGCTGTTGTTGATCAACAGCCTTAAGAAGCCCCATCTCCATTTTAAGCAAAATTGCGGCTTGCTTCCTGTTGAGCTCTTTGATATTATAATCGTAAAAAGATCATTAAAATAGAAAGAAAAAAACCGTGACCAAAGTCACTGATTTTTACTCACGCTGGTTACTGATGTGTACACGTCACCTAATTCTAAAGCCAACTCATGAAGGATATACTTTTAAGAGGTTTTTGTAAGGTTGGAGGGGGAAAGTAACCGATAATTAAAATTGGCTTGAGTCACTGGCTATTTTGAGAATATTTCAAAACCAAGTTAGCCTTCTGTCTACGAAACATGAAAAACACCTCTCTTTCATTTTATACTCATCTTAAATCTCACCTACGTAGCTGATGTTTCCCGTATTTTGTTCATTCCCAGAAGGGAAATCTTTTCGTGCTGATTTTTCATGTTAAGAGAAAAAAAAAAAAAAAAAAAAAAAAAAAAAATGCATAGTGGTTTGTCGGGACCGTTGTGTTATTTCGTGTTAACCGATATTTCACCGACTTCGTATTGAACGCATTTCACCGTGGTAAGGATAGTTTTTAAAATAATCTTAGAAAAAACAAAAATATATTTAATTTTTTTTAGAAAATTTAAAACGACTCTTTGATTAATTTCGTTTCCTTTTTCACAACGATAAACATTCTTCAATAAAACTACAGAATTAAATTTTCAATAAGTGAAGTAAAATATTGTGTGTGTGAATTAAAATTGCTTTAATGTATTACTTTTCAATAAAATATATTTATATAATTTTAGGTACTTATTTTTTGTATATTCAAAATGTTATAGATATTTGAATTATATAAAATAATTATTGAATACACACACACAACAGAAAGGTTTGGGTGATAAATTTCTTGAGGCGTGAAAATAGTTCTAAGAATAACAAGGATTTGAAACATAATTTCTATGATTTATTTTTTTTACTTCCACGTTTAAAAACAACCATTTACAAGAAGGTTTATCAGGACGAAAAAAGAAGTAGTGAATACAATACACGAATGAAAAAATAGATTCGTGAACTTAATACAGTCGAACCTCTATACTGCGAATTTTTCTATAGAGCGAACATTTTCCTGGAATCTTGAACATTTCACAATTTTCTTGGTAAAATAACCTCTCTATAGCGAAGTGCATTTTCAAAATAACGAACTTTTTCTTTTGTGATTCAATTTTTATTCTCCCTTTTTTTAAAGTATTTCTGAAAAAAACTTCAAGTTATTCTCTCTTTAACACATTTTATAGTGGTCATAAATCTTGAATTAATTTTATTAGATCCTAATTCACCGAGCGTAATAGAGTTCTGAACGCTTGACCCAAGAAGTGCAAGCTCTGACCCCTATTGCCTAGTTCACTAGAAACATCTTCAATGTCCTCTTTTACTCTCAGTGGAGTTGTTATGTGTTCTAATTATAAAATAATGTATGTTTACTATTTATTGTATGATTTAAATTTCCTTACAATTTCTTAGTTTTAGTATAAAATGCTTTTCTTAATATTGAAAATACAGTGGATTCTTCACATTCCTTTTTGTTGTTTCCTTTGCAGTTTTTCTTTCTTTTTGACGGTAAGAGATATAAAATAAAAATATACACACAGTCCAGTCACATTAATGTGACCATCTGTCAAAAGCCAGAATAACCACCTTTCGCAGAGCGGACTGCTGCGAGACGTGCAGGAATATAGTCACTTAGGTCCCTGAAGGTGTTCTCTTGGATGTTGAGCCATGCCGACTCTAATGCCATGGCCAGCTGCGCTAGATTACGCGGTTGAGGATCCATGGCGCGAACAACTCGATCGAGATGGTCCCACAGATGCTCGATTGGGTTTAAGTCAGGTGAGTTTGCTGGCAAGGGGAGGACGGTAAACTCATCCTGGTGCTCTTCGAACCACCCACGTACACTGGCAGCTGTATGGCACCTCGCATTGTCCTGCTGGAAGATGCCATCATCCTGCCGAAAAACAATGCGCATGTAGGGGTGGACATGGTCCGCAAGGACAGATGCGCACTTGTATTGATCCATCGTGCCTTCCACAATGATCAGTGAACCCACGGAATGCCAGGAAAACATTCCCCAGACCATAATGCTCCCGCCTCCAGCTTGGACCGTTCCGGCAATGGTTGCAGGGTGGTTCCTTTCAGAGGTTTCACGCCTTATACTCCAACGTCCATCTGTCCGATGGAGCATAAAACGCGATTCATCTGAAAACGCTACCTGTCGCCACTCACTGGACGTCCAGCTGCTGTACTGGCGTGCAAATTCTAGCCTTCGTCATCGATGAACAGCAGTCAGCATAGGTGCACGAACCAGGCGTCTGCTTCGGAGGCCCAGACGCACAATGTTCGCTGAATAGTAGTTGGGGAGACACTTTTGGTAGCCCCTTGGTTCATTTTGGTGATCAGTTGCTCAACGGTAGCCCGTCTATCTGCCCAAACGCATCTCCGCAACCGTCTTTCGCCTCTGTCATCTTTGCCCCGTGGTGCGCCACATTTGCCACGTCGCTGATTTTGAACAGTCCCATTTTGCCATGCACGGTACACTTTTACCACGGCGGCACGCGAACAGTTCACAAACTCAGCCGTTTCGGAAATGCTTCCACCCTTGGCCCGAAAGCCAATGATCATGTCCTTTTGGACGTCGGATAAATCGTTTCGTTTCTGCATTACGCCAACAATTGAAATGTTTTCCGAAGCCCTCACACACCCTTTATATACGCTCAACTGCATTGTGCTGCCACCTGCCTTCTGTGATTGGTTATTTAACTCTGACGTGGAAAGTACGTGGTGGTCACATTAATGTGATGCAATATTTGAATTAGTTTGAATCTGGCCATTTTATTTTTGAATTCAGTTTCTCATTTGGTTTCTCATTTGGTATGCAGGTCTATTTTTAGAATTACAGATATTTGTCTCTTAGCACAGTAGCAAGGTTTAGCGTAATTGGAAATGAAAGGCAGTCTACAGCAGAGGCTTACAGCAAATTAATCTCCTTTTTGACATTAAAACCTCAAACAATAAAAATTAAAGCATTTTTAAGGCTTATTCATATACCTGGTAGTATGTTCATTCTGTTTAAAAAAAAGAAGGTCGTGGAAAAGTAAAACAAAATCAACAGGAATGCATTCCGTTTATTCCGTTTTCCTTAGAGAGATATTTATTATTTTTCTTTCAAAATAAACTAAATGTTTGAAATAACTGAGATATAAACTTTAATTCTACAGATAAAAGCATAGAATTAAGACTCGCGAGTAGTTTTCATTTTCATATTTAAATGAGATGATCATTTGAAATTCTAAGTGCAAAAATGTTTGCTGAAGGAATAATTTACAGTCAAGAAAAAGATATAAAAATGAGATTTTATGCATTTTTAATCTAGGACGAGTATTAAGGGGATTTTATCAAAAAAGAAAGATTTCTGCTATAAACTAAGTTTTATTTTAGAAAAAAAAGCAGTTGTGTGTATGTAATCAATATAAATATGAAGCATCTTTATGCAATTTTGGAGAAATATTTCAAGTGTTTTATTTTTGTATAATTTTGATTTTTCCAGTTTGCTTCTAATAAACATCATTTTGCTAATAAAAACACTCAAACGTACATAAGTATGTAGAAATTCCAAATTGCAAGCAATATTTCATTAAAGTAAATTTCTTTTATTATGTACATTGAATTACTTTAAAATTTAAAGTATACAAATATAAACTGTAATTTGGTAAAACTTAAATTTATTTATATTTCGTCTATTGTATGGATATCTTATTTACTTAAAAATACGTCTATAGATAATGGTTGTTTGGAAGAAAAATTACATAATAAAATAACATCATGAATAAATTACTACATTTCTTAAGAATAATATTCAAACTTCAAAATATTTCATAAAATTATGAACAGTTGTTTTCTTTTCATCAAATAGTGGTAGCATCATTTGCATAAAAATGAAGTTCAAAGAAAATGCATTTCAATATTTTTTTACTGAAATTAAACAGAATTATTTGCGGATTTAATGCAGACCAAAAATATGTTGATACATTTTATTTCTAAATTAAAAACAAGATAGTTTGCTTATTTTTTAACTGTTTAATTAACAGAAACGCAAATTTAATGATGTAATTCAGTGTAATGAAATAGTGCGAAGATTATTTTGTAATATTTCAATCTATTTACATTATAAACGAACTTATTTATGTTATTTTACATAGTTGTTTTTTTATTTGATTAATCGAAAAAATTCTTGATTTTAATAAACATTTCTTTATTCGATTTGTAACCCTTTTTTTTCACCCCTTGTAAATTTAATATAATATATGTTTACATTTTAAACAGGGACACTTTAAATGAAATCATAGTGGAATTTTTATTTTGATGGAAATTATCACCCAATGCACATTGAAAAGTTATTGGAGATATAAAGCACTATACCTTTGATATATTGACATGGTAAATTTAGTCCAAAGTTTAGTAAATTTCAATCCAAACAAATCAATTAACATTCATTTTCTACGAAATGTTATAGATATAAACTGGGTGCTCATAAAAGTGTTTGACAAATTAAGAGGGATGATTTTACTCATTAAGTTGAACGATAGTTTCTTTGGTACCTATGAAGTGCTATTCCATTCTGATAAGTTGAAAAGCCATGATGGTTGAGAGTTTAGTGATGTGTAATTCAAAGCAAAATGACTTGGGTTGGTACGCTAGTAATCAGCTGGATATTCCCAATTTTTATAAGAGAAAAAAACCACGTAATCACAGAAATATTATGTTCAGCTCAGAATAATTTAAAATAATGACTTCGAAGCACGACTAGCAAGATCAGAAAACGATGTCGACCAAACGTACGTGAGATTTCAGGAGCATCAAAGGTATCTTCAAGCACAAACAGAAAAATTAATTATACGTTGTCATAAGAGCATAGTCGTGCAAAACGAATATATTCAATAGCAATAGGTGTGATTAATATTATTTAAAAATATATAAGTTATAGAAAAATTGCCAACACTTCGATATATCGCTTTAAAAAGCGAAAACTGTATGATGTATATGAAACTGTATGATGTAAATGATGTATATAAAATCGTTAAACGTATTATTTGAAATTCTGGTCGGGTTTATGAATTATCTTGTGAATGTGGAATAGATATCACTATATATTTGCAATTTACATTACACACAGAAATTACACATGAATTAATTCATTTATATCTTAGAAAATAAAAGTATGTAAGTGCTAATAAGGCCTATGAATTTAACTATAATATCCGAAAATAAATGTATTTTTATGTATTATATTTTCACATGCTTTTTGCAAAATAATAAACGTATTAATTGAATAAAAGTAATCAAAATAGCTTAGGCAATATAAAAATAAAAAATATACATACATTGACTGCAGTGTGTTGCCTCGAATGAATTCAGTTATATGCATAATTTTAAACAAGATATAATTAAGTCAATAACCTTACTATACATATATCCTGTGTATAAAGAGAAATTGGTCGTTATTTAAAAATACACGTGAAACAAGATCACTTCGCTTTTTGGATGAAATTAATATTCCTGATGGAGAACTATACAGGGTGGCCATAATTTTACTGCAAGTGTTCAAGAGGTATTGGACAGAAAAATACCTGGAATATTAAAGTGAAATTTGGTATCTACGCGTCTCCGAACATGCACAAGTCAAATATGCAAAAAAAAAGAAAATCACCATTTTCATTCAATAGATGGCCCCCATGGCGTGTTTTAATGCTTATTGACGGCATATGTACAAGTTTTCAGCTTATCGAACAGTATAAAAAAGAGACCACATTTAGTAACGATGTTGAGAGAACAATTGATCCCAGAATTGCGTAAGGGACATTGTTTAGAAACCACGGTATTTATACAGGACGCAAAACACCCTAACATGGCCAAACCTGTTAAAAAATTGCTACATTTTTGGTGCGGACCTAATCATAAGCACAGGGTTTCGTAAACGCCTGGCCAGCACGTTCACCGTTCAGCGATTTTTTCTGTGAGGGCACATCTGATAGATGTGGTTTATAGATAACAATATGATTCTGTTGCTGAATTGAAATCTAGCATAACGGGACTCTTGAGGTGCGTTACAAACAACACGGATTTTGAATACGACGGTGGACCATGCTGTTTTATGTTTTCAGCATGTAATGCATCTGGGTGTTTTCGCATATTGAGCACATCATGTGATAACTTCATTGAATAAATAATGGTTGAAGTGTTTGCCAAACCGTCTTTATGGTTTGTTTAATTTATGATCTTAATTTACGTTAATTTGTGATTACATGATACTGTAAAAATTTAATTACTGAAGTTGTGAGAACCCCCCTAGATTCCACCCTGGACACCAAGATTGAATTGAGGCAAATAATTACCAGACGACATTTTTACAATAATAAATTATATGTATTTACTTGAATCAATTATCAACCATCTAATAACAAAGATTACTCAATATGTCTTCGTCAATGGGATTGACTTTTATTATTAAATTAAATCACGAAATATGATACTAATCAACTATTAAACTCAACATCGAACGGGTTTACCGGAGTAAGAGGACCGAGAGATATACACAATTTGAATTACTAGCATTCATTAACTTTTTTTTACACTAACTTTCTTATATATTTACCTTTATTATCCGATAATCTAAATTAAAATATCACCTGACTTTTAATTCGCTACTCTCCCGTTGGATCAATCCTTCCAATTGTAGATCGCTGCCTAATAATCAGCAAGACGCTAACCACACAATCAACTTGAATCTTCTTAAAACTCCATCAACCTATCTCTTGGTTCAATAGCTTAACTCTTCTCTGCTAACTTACAACACTCTCCTTAAATACTTTACCTACTTTGCATATCCCGGTTTCTTCTTTTTTAGAGCTGGTGGGAAATATACGCGAATTTACAATCCCCAAAGACGTCTAAGAGTATTAGTGATAAGGTACCGTATAGATTTGTCACAAATTATTAATGATCATATAAATGTAAGAAATCTCCAATTGTACACTTTGTAAAACAAATGGATTTATTTTAAACCTGAATGATCATCCACTGCATTCTTTTTCAATAAAGAAATTTAAATAATTATTTAATAAAGTATTTAAGCTTGCACTATGTATTTAGTATCATTAGATAACTTCAAAGAAGAAAAATAAATTTAATATTTTGGTATATATTCTCCTTATTCATAAAATTCAGTTCATTCAATACTCGTGCAAGTGAAACACAAATCTGGGATCATTTTTACTGACTGCAGTTACCCCTTTCGATAGATCAGTGCAAATACTTCGACGCTGTGAGCATTTAATAATAATATTTCTTTGCTTAGTATGAAACGAATTACTAAAAGAGCACTTTAAATAAACGATGCGAAAGTAATAACGGAAAATTCAATGACCGATACAAATTCAAGAACATTATCTAAGTAATTTTATTTTAGATTCATCATTTAGGAAGAGAAATTTATGGGTGACCTTAAGGTACTTGTGTAATGGTTATGTGTATCGTTCTATTCATCAGATATAATTTTGTACGCTATGAATGAATTGGTAATTTATGCTCGTGAGAAAAAATGCAAATTAATTTCTAAACTGTCATCATCATGATTTGAATTACAAATTTTATACTTGTTTTTCAGCTTAAAGATTTGAGTTTTATGATTCCGAATAAAATTTTTTTTATGAATTTTACACTCCATTTATTTACAATCGATGTATTATTTTTATAATTTAAATAAAATATAAATTCGCAAATCTGATATTTTTTTCTATAATTTTATTGGTATTAAAGTTAAAGTATTAATATGTGCAAACTCGTATTTACCATAAGTAATACATTTCGGTGAATAAATACTTTTCTAAATTGAATCATACTTCTAGAAAGTGCTTTTTAATATATCCCTTGCAAAGGGAACAACGTTCGAATATTATGTTTTAATATAATCATAGCATCAACATTAGACAATTCTATTCTCTTTATAAATAAAATATATTATTTTGTGAATAAAATGTTTTTTCTAAAAGAGAAATCTCACAAAAGCCTCATACAAATGATGTTTTGAAAGTATTACTTGACACATTTTGCGTCAATACATAAGTTTTGAAAGCTTTTTAATGTTAGTTATTCACTTGACAAAATTGAAATCTACAGTAACGCGAATCATGTAATTTAAACCATGATCAAATGAGAAGGATTTGAAAATGAATAAATTAAATAATAAAAAAGTATTTCAATTTCTATAAGAAATTCAACAAAACATGAGGAAGCATAAGTAAATAATAAAACGCATCATATAAAACTATGAATGGCTTCTTTCATTAAATGTTTTTCATGATAGAACAAAATATCAAACGTAATAATTTACGAAGCCTTTATAACACGCAGTCATGAGTCGTATTAAGTGTTAGTTCCAAAACTATCACTTCAAAAAATTCAATACAAAAATATGGGTTTAATTAAACTCTGTAATTAAAATCATAATATGGGGCTATGCAGAAGTAAAAAAGAGAAGTTTTAAATCAGAGGTCATCATTAATTTCATATCAATGTGAAGTATTAACTCATCATCAATCTTTAAGTTTAGTAGAGTGTAGTGGCAACAAACTGTTTTGTTGACAATGATTTAGCGGTGAGCAACATGACGCTCATTTCGATGTGCCGTATCACATAACTCTCCATCTGTATCATTTTTTATTCCACATATTCATATTTTAATATTTAAAATGAATATTACTTCATTTAAGAACTCGTATTCCTTTGATTAAGTGGCACTGTTTTACTCTAAAATGCCCCTTCAAACTCAACAAACGATAATACATAAAAGATTAGAATGGAATAATAGGAATTGTAGTATGTTTAATGAGACGCCACTTCAAAGTATTTTAGTAATTCAATGTGTGAACGGGCACAAATGTTGTATTTATCAACTCGCTGGGATTCAAGATTAATAGACGTCTTGTTAATAGTCGTCTCGTTATTTTTTAAAAGACGCTAAATTTGAAAGCGAAGAGTGTTCCGAGGGGGACATAATTCAAAATATTTATAACTATATTTTTCATCAGAATATAAGTAATATTGTCTATTGGATTAATACATTAAGTTTATTTTATTTAAAATCATTTGAAAACAACACCATTATTAAAAATGTTGAAATTCACTTTAAAATTTTCACATTCAAGTTAAGTTAATGCACTTTTATTTTAGAAACGGTATTAAATGCATTCAAAGCCTTTCAAAAACTATATTGGAGGTTTTGATGAAAAAAAAATCAAACATCTCACTATAAATTAAAGAATCCTTCTAAATTCTCTACTATATACTCTTCGGACATTTTACCTATCTTTGTGATGCTTATAAGCTCGACATGTACTAACTTTCATAAAATGTTTGCTACCTATTATTTCATCTAACAAGATTTTTAACATGCTAAATGCAATAAAACTGAGAGATATTTAACTACATATTATTGTAATTAAAATACTAGCTATTATTTAAATATTAAATGTAAATGTCTATATATATGTGCTCTTTAATCTTTAATTAAAGCGTTGCATACATTTTATTCCGAATAGTAATCGCAATGTCGTTCGAATAAAATTTTGCAAAATTTCCATTTGTAATAAGTCAAGTGTTAGGCAATAGTCAAGAAATAAAAGCAGCTTATACTTCTTTTTAACATTATTTTAAAATTTGCATTGTATTGTTAACAACAGTCTTCTCTTAAGGATTTGAAGCAATGAATAATTCATAAATTTTAAAATTCAATATTTTGGAATTTCTGTACCGTTTTTATAGTTTCTTCGTTGTTCATTATCTCATTTGCATCAATAAATTATTCAATGCTAAGAAAAAATGATTTGTAAGCCCCAAATTGAAATGTGGGGTTAAAGGATTTTGTTTTACATGCATTTTTAATTATTTATAACTAATAAAAGAATAATTTCAATGCGTTAGCAAAATATAAAAATATAAATAAAGAAAAGAGCTTTAAGAATAACGTTTTAAAAGTAATATAAATATTCTGTACAATAATTATTTCGGCAGAACATGGCAGATAATCCCTTAAGAAACTCTATCGTGTTGCTTGTTTGCATTGTGTAGAAAAATATTGAATAAATAGTTAATTTAGAATATTTCATATTATTAACTTTAATTTCTTAATTGCGAAGTCAACTCCCGAAAATGCCAATTTTTTTTTTAAAAAATGCTACATTTTTTCGGAAATAAATTCCACTAAATGCACAGTTTTTCAACCTTAATTTAACCATTGGACATTTAAAACTGAATTCAAACTTTCACAACATATATAGTTTTTGACAGTAAACAATGTATACATGTAAGAGTTCATAGATTGTACTTGAGATATTACATTTTTCTTCTGAGAGGATATTTCTATTAATTTGCTACATTCGTTGAAGGAATTTTTAGCTATTTTAAAATCCACATTTTATTAAAGATACCAAAAAGATAGTGTCTAAGGAAAGAGCATAACACAAACACCCGCACATCTAAGACAGCTCATAAAATATTACTTTTAGTTCTGAAGATCTCAGTTTTTACAGATATTGTCAATCGAAAAATTAGAATCACATGACTTCCGGTTAAGAATTTTGCGACTAGTCAGAAAAATATTGCATAATTTCGTTTTAAAGTAGCAAATGTGACAGCGTTTTAAGAGATAATGTTATTGTTAAAGCCATTATGAAACCATTAAGAACCAGAATATTATGAAATAAAATACCACGAAAGAAATTCAAGTGAACAGTTACATATATAAATATATATATATATATATATCAATGCACTAAGAAAGGAAAGAACTGTACAATGCAAAAATAGGCTAATGTTGTATCAAAGTAAGTTAATATTATATTTAGGAAATACAGCTATACAAGATCAAAAGAAATCAATAATACATTAGCTTCCACTATCTGTGATGCAAGCTATTACCTAACGGCATTGAGTCGTAGAGATGATACATTTCCTCGTTTGAATTTGCATGCAATACTCAAGAAAAATAGGCAAACTATATCGGAAAATTCCAGGACAGTTGGACACCCTTTTTCATGAAGTTTAAAAGAATCTACTTAGTGGAAAAATTTGGTAATTGCAACAGACAAAGAAGTGTGTGGGGGGATATAAGACAAAAAGTATATAAAAGTGTTCAGGTTGCAAAATGGCATTAGCCCATATAAATGTAAGAAAATAAGATGGTGAAAAGAAGAGGAATATTACAGAGAGTAAAATCTCGTCCACACGATTACCGGTGTACTGTTAAGGGAGTCAAGGAGGACAACCAAAGCAATCCAGCTATACCAGAAAAGAGGTTTTAATATGTAGAATAATACGTGGAGGCAAAATTTTAATGGGTAAACTAAGTTACCTAAGCAAATGAAACCAATAGACAATTCATGAAGTAGATAAGAACTTCAAAAACTAATAATTAAAATATTTTTAACTAGTTACTATGATAAAAATGGTTGTATGATGAATGTATTGTTATGTAATTGTATTGAATGTATTGTTATTGAATGTAAGTTACAATTAATATGAGTAAAATGTAGGAAATCCTGTTTTATACAACTTGATGCTTTATATATTAAAAATAAAATTATAAAAAAATAAAAGCATCATCCGTCATTTGTAAATATATTTCTTTACTACGAATTTTATCTGAATAATTTGAAATTGAAGTATAGTTTGAAGTTTTGAGAAAATCAGTTTAAGACATAATAAATTCCATAATGATTCAAATAAAATATTTTTAAAAAGAGATTGATGTTGCTTTTAAAAAAGTTTAAATTACTTTAGATTATATTTCACAATTTCAAGTAATTTTTATTTCAGAAACACACTAATGTTTTATATAATATAGAAATATTATATTTGTGTATTTCTTTTTCATAAGAGTATAAGATCAGATATATTATAAATATTCGCAAAGGTTTATTAATTTAAAAACAGTTATTATGGAGTCCTACACTATATTGCAAAATGATTTACAATGTAATTAAGTAAATTCGCATTAATCATTTGGCTTATATCTCAGCAGTTAAATCTAAATATAATAAAAAAATATTTCAAAGTATTCGGAAAAAACGCGGAATATATATAAAAAATTAACACCCTTTCTGAGGAAAAGTAACATTTAGCACCTAATTTCCCCAAATCTCCAGAGGTAAAGGAAATTTAATCAAATTATTTTCAGAATATTTTCTGATACCTTCACATAAAACACAGTTTATTTTGCAAGAAATAACAAAATGTACTTCTTTTATGGAGCCGAGAGGAATTTATGTAGACATAAATCGTTCTCGTGTATTTCGTCCGGCCACGAAAATCGTTCACGATCATTTCGGAACTCTCTAAGGGCAAGGTTTGAAAGAAAAGGATACGAAAAATAGAGCCTTATCTCGAGACTAACACATCCGAATGCCTCCAATTTATTTTCTATTACCTTTCTTCTAAGTAATGGAAAGTGGACAGAGATTGCGGAAAGATTTAGAAATATCAAATTTAGGCTTCAATACGTCATGCACAAACAGACAAAAACATTAGCACTATAATTTGTTGTATTCGAAATGGAGCTTTTATAAAATTAAAATAAAAATTAGTTTATACCATTTTTTTAGGAAATTATGAAGTCAATATTCAGCGACTAACAGCTTATGATTGATTGATCAATACTATCACACTTTGGCACGAGAAAGGGGATTTGGCGATGAATTTCAAATTCTGAACCATGGCCAGATGGCGAGGACGATAACTGAGTTTTCTAAGAATCGAACCCACAACTCGACATAAAAGTATCGATCAAGAGAGAATTCGCAACTATAACTATATGGCTGCCACACTCATGTTATTAGCTCGATAAATGTAACAGAACTTTAATTAAGATTGGTTGCAATAATTATTAGAAATTTCGACTTAGAAATACTTTTTTTTCATTTTTATTTATTTATTTATTTTGTATATTGAGGGCTAATAACAGATGGCGTAAAATATATATCGTATTTACTCGAATCTATGCCACACTATTTTTCTAGTGTTAACGTTACTGAACATTGGATGCGGCTTAGAATCGAAGAAAAACTATTTCTTTGATTAGGAGGGGGAGTTTCTACCACTTTCAAAAATAAAAATGTAACCGTCCATTCTGGCCACTTGCACCGCTGAATTATCCTATTTCATAATTTATCTCCAGTATTCAGTCTGACCTAAAAATTTGTAGCGAACATTTTTCCGAAACCAGTTGATGACATTAGAGACCAAGAGGGGTAATGTTACTGCCTGAGATAGTAGGGGACAAGGGTTTTTCCTGGAATACATTCCCCTTGCGTTCGGATATAGACTACTCTATAAAGGGCATGCGCGGAGACCGGTTTTAGGGTCTCGACTCAAAATAGAGAGAGAAACGTACTCTGAGTATGTACGATGGCGTCTTAGATGTTCATGTAAATATAATTGTGTCTATATATATATATATATAGCCTGACTGTGTGTTTTCATATCCAATACACGCCACACATTATTATCTGAAATTATTGAGGAAAGTTTTTGCATTAGCTTTCTTCTAATCACTTAAACATCAAAGATTCGGTTATAGCATCAAGACGAGCTCACTATAAAGAAAGTATGAGAAGGGATTTAATTTTATGTGTGGAAAAGGGGAAACAGAGAAGCGTCCACTGAAAATTTGACGCGGATGAGTCAAATATATGTCGATGTCGTAGGCAAAATATATACTAATTTCTTTTAACTGCTAACAGTCTTTTATAATTTTTTATATTCTTCTTTTATATATTCATTTAAAAATGTTGTATAACAAATTCATTGGATGGCTCAAAAGAGGACACCGTGTGATAGAATGGTGACATCGGTGCCATTTCCTTAGTTAGCTTCAACATCGGAAGTGACAAATTATTTTCGAAACATGTTACTGGTGCTTAGAGTAATAATAGGTTCATGTATACATTTGAATTTTTTTACTGGTAAAAATAAATTAATTATTAACTTCTCTAATATAATTTCCCTTAAAAGTTTTTTTAAAAAATTCTTAGGTATCAGACATTGATGAAACTTTTACACAGTTTTTAATTTATTTTTTTATCTCAAAAACGTATAGAAAATTAGGTGTGCGGCTTAGAATCGATGGTAACATTTTTTCACAAAAACATTCTGAGATTTGGTGGGGGCACAGCATAGAATATACACAGCAACAATTCTTTGTAACAAAAATTTTATATAGCGAGCTGCCAAGGCTTCCCCACATAGTTTTTGTACCGTGATCTGACAAAAGTATATATATTTCTTGGGTAAAAGAATAAGCTTTTAACTCAAATCCTGTTAATGCATATTTTTCCCATAAAAATTAATTTATTGCGATTTTGCTTATTTCCCAATTTTATATTGAAGCAATTAATTAATTTAGCAAACTAATTAAACGCAGAGCTAATCACAATTAGCAAATCACTTAGAAGCAACAACATATCTATCGGTGATGGACCTCGATTCATAGATTCATAAATTAAAAACTATTACAAAAGTTCTTGGTGTTTAACTCAGAAATATCTTCAAATTATTTAAACCTTCCTAAAAAATTTAATTTTCTCGCAATTTTCATTTTACTACTCTTAATTTTATATGAAAAAATAATAATTACCGAACTTTTTTTTAAATCAAATTACATTTTTTAAATTATTTTTTGATGTTCATTTTATTTTCAATATTTGATTTAGTATAACTTGCTAATCTTTTGTATCAAAAATACATTTTAATTTAATAAAGATCCATATTCACTTCCGTGAGTTAATATAAGACTAAAATTAAAAATAACCGTAAGCAGAAATGAACTGCATTTTCTATCTCTGTTCATGGCATAACAACCATTTTGCTCCATATTCCACTAAACCCATAACTGAAATCTTGGTTCATTACGCATCCTTAATAATAGTTGAGAAAAGAGATAAAATTTGTGAACAGAGAAACTAAAGTTTGGTAATTTCACGTTTTCTCTTATAATGTAAGTACCAACAATTATTATAAAGAAATTGATGGGTTTTAGATTACAATGAATCTGACTTTTCATGATAATTTACAAATTTAAGAATTTATTTCAATAAAAATTGCATTTTATTATCATCTCTGTTATTTTTCTGTTTACCTTAAATGTGAACTTAATGTTCTTGCACTTTTATATTTGTAAGTTAGTAAATTATTTTAATGAAAAAAACTAGTTTTCGGTTCTTAGACCATCTTATGCATGTGTTTGAGTATATATGAAGGTCCCTAAGTTAATAAAAATTATACTTGACTAAATATCTTAGAAATGATATTTTGAAGTATTTGAAAAAAAATGATCTATATATACACTAAGCAAAAAAGCAATTTTATTAAGGAAGCGACCTCGTTAGGATTTCCGATTTATTTCAATTTTTTCTGCCAATAACGTATTCTTATAGTAACATTTATTGTTTGGAAGTCTAGACAGGAACCATAAAAGCGAAAGAACCGTAAAGCTTATTTTTCGAGAAGATGTTTATCTGTACATTTAAACTCAAATTGGTTTTTAAGTCAATAAATCACCTCACAATGATAAATTTTATTCAGATATCTATAATGTAATACAGCATCTAAAAACCTTGGTTTTATTTTTTTTAAAGAAATCCATAATGTTTTACTTTCATACATTTGGCCATATCAAACTTAAATAAATTAGTCACATATTAAAATTCCATCAATTTATACAAATCTTGCATTTTACACTTTACTTTTTTAATTTATTTCCGTAAATTTTTAATTTTTTCTTCATTTTTTTTACAATATTCATTACCATCGTTTAAAGTTGGAGCTTTTACTATGATAGTAAAAAAAAAAAATCGCATAATAAATCATCTTGCCCTCGTGTTTGGATTCTGCGTTTTTAAAATTCCCCCCAAAAGTTGTATCTTTGATACAGAGATAATAAATTATAATTAGGATTAACTTTTACTGAAACTATACCAGAAGAAATAATTTATCATTAAACTGAATGAAAAATATTGTTTCACATACACACCAATAGAATTAAAATAATGTAATTTATATCTGCCTAAGTTTGATATGCATAATTTTAAAACTTAAAAAATATTTTACGAAATCACGTGAGGCGTACGGATTTTTTATTGCAAATCAATGAATGATATTTTATAAATTTAATATGTTAATATATAAAATTCTACTTAAATGTATTAATGACCTAACTTAACTCAGTGACGCGACAGCCCATGAGGACCAAGGCCTACTGTGTCCAACTCAGTATACATGATTTTAGACCCTGAGGTGCATCAGCAGTTATTCCAGTCGGATGGTCAGTCTGAAGCGAAGGGATCCCACTCAAGGGATAAAAGTCTGAGTAGACCTTGCCCAGTCCGGGATTTGAACCTCAGACCTAAGGCGTGGAAGCGCGATGCCCTAACCACTCAGCCACTGTGCTTCAAATGTATTTATAAAGTTTAATAATGCAGATGACATTAATTTAACCAACAATATATGTTTCTCAATATGCTGAGACTTGGAAAATATGTAAAATCTTCTAAAAGATAAAAATATTGGTAAAATAATATGATTTAAAAGAAAAGGCATATTTTTTTCTGTTGTATATACACCATGTGCGACATATTCAGATTGACTGTCTATTGCTTCATAATTTTATTTCATGAATTTTTTAATTTATAAATTTATCTTTATTTTATCTGCTGTGGAACGATTCCACCAAAATCTAATTGCATTTAATGTTAATTTCTATTTTCATTCATAATTTAATATTTGACTTTGCACTGTACACTTATGTGTGCAATATTTTTGTTAATATTCTAATATTAAACATTCTAAAATTTTGTTTTTATTATTAAAATAATGATAGTTAAATAAGTATGTTTTTCTTTTCTTTTCAGCGAAGTTTGAGCACATTTTAGTCGTAATTGTTCCAAGCACCATAAAAATTTGCAAAAAAAAAATCACTCATTAACTTATTCAATTTCTTACAGAATAATAATTTTTTTTAATTTCTAAAAGAGCAAACTGAATCTCTTTTCGACAATAGAACTTTAATTGTATTCTAAAATTAAATATCTTAGAAGAGCATGAATAATAAAATGCAATTAAAATAATTACATATTAAATAAATTATAAAGAAATATATATAAAAAAACATTAACAACAAATTCAAAAAAAAATCCAGGAGAAAAAAAATAAAGTATTAAGGTACCCGAACACGTTGAAAATGACCAAATTCAGTCAAGGCAGATATTTTTTTTTATTTCATTGAATAGAGCTAACTTTTGGCTTTACAAAATATATTTGGTTTCGATTCTACGTTATCTAGAGGCCAAGGTACAATCAATTTTATTAAGCTAGGAAACCGGAAGTGGGTCTTTCATCTACCAGAAGTGGACATTTAAAATGTTCAAAATCTATCATGGAGAGCCTGATAACTCAAAATATTACAAATGTATTTCTATAAAACTTTTTCAATCTGATATTTAAGCTATTTTCTAGAGAATGTACTAAAATACTTCTTATTGTATGAATACTTTTTTGAGTTTGAGCCTGTTATTTAAATAATGATTTTCTAAAGAATGCGACTTTTCTTATAATGTTTACTCAATCAGCTCTAAAATTTTAAAATTTTAATAAAATATTAAAATTTTAGTACATTCTCTAGATAAATTAATCTAACTTGTTTAGGTAATACTTTTACTAATTTAAGTTTATTACTTTTTTCTCTAATTGCTTTGAAGTTTTACAAAAATATTGCTAAAATTTCACTTATAATTATGATTTTTTGTGAAATTTAGGCAATTTATTTTAATTATTAGTATGTATTGCTATTAAGTCCTAAAATGCATTTATAATGTTTAAATATGTTATTTTGTCAAGAAGTACTCCGAACGTGTTGGAGTATCTTTCTTAATGGTTAAAGTGCTTTTGTTTCTTCAAAACAGATTAAATGTTTATTTACGTCCTATTTCAAAGCAACACGTTGGCTGCAAATGATGGACCTTATAAATTTAAACCATGGTTAATTGACGAGGTTACCACTTGAAGTGAAAATTCCACTCTCGAACTTCTTTCGCCACGGTTATGTATATGAGGTCTGTGGGCTTAGACATATTTAACCCGGGTGAAGTTTCGCACTCATACTAAAGTTAGTGGTCACGCGTGATGACGCAATCATCCCAATCCTTTTTTTTTTACGAATTTTCGTTACTATATACAATAAAAATCTTAATTGCAGTAAATGATTTATTCAAAAAAAAATTATACTTACCTACTTATAAGGACTTTTAAAATTTTCCGTGGAGATTTGAGAAAAAATCCAATGAAACCGAACTAAAATATTTCAAATGTGTGTGACTTTGATTAGGGTCACAAGCCACATACATTTTTCGCTAACTTTACACGAATGATATTTGCAGGCAAAACTGTCAAATTTTGTTCAAGGTACTGCAGTTTAATTTTCCCATGATTATCGACAACATGCATATTGAACTTTTTTTTTGCTTGGCTCTTTTTGACAGGGCGTTGTGTGGTCTTGTGGTACACTTGTACCTTCATATCTTTTTTGGTGGAGTTCTTGAGGTAGGGTTTTCAAAATATTCCTTTCGACTCAAAAGTTTCCTGTTTATAGATTTTCTCAAATTTACTTTGGCTATCATGGTTACTTTCGATTATTTCATCATCTTTATCTCTTGCTTGATTTATTTCTTTTTCCAAAATTTCAACCTCAACCAATATAGATCGCAAATTCTCTCCATTTCTTTTTCATATTCAGTTGATTTATATTTACAAACCATTATTAATAGTATAACACAGCAAACAAAACCACTAAGTCATTCATACGAGAAAAATCTAGCAGTTCATTGAAAAGTATTTTGAGCAAATGTGGTCGTGGGTGGAACTCAGTCCCCCCAAGCACCTTAAGATTGTAAAAAAAAAACTGCCACTCCCATAAGAGAGGGACATGTGTCAAAGACATTTTATTTCCCGTGAAGACTGTCATATTGGAGGATATTTAAAAGGATATTGGTATCGAGAATAAAAATATTTTCCTTAATTAAATATTTCACCTGGGGTGATTCTGTTTCCCACGAGACCTTTGCAGGGCTGAGAAAGTGTACCATATAAATCATCATAAAAATGAGTAAATAAAATAAAAATCTGATTTCCACTTTTTTTCATTTTATAATGTTTAAATATAGCATCTGTTTAAAATGATATATGGTATATGAGAACATGATAAGTTGAATTATTTTTATTTATTTTTAAAAATAAAGTCACTCGACACAAATCTTTAAAAGAACAACTGTGTTCGGTTTTGTTTATGTTTTCTCTAACGTTGCTGAAAAATGAGTGTTATGGGTATTTCTGAAATCGGATGAGTAATCCATGTTATGAATAAAAGCTAAGGAAAAAATAGAGAAAGGAAATAGATGGAAAAAGCCTCTTTGGTAGTAAATAATTGCTTGATGCTACAATCAGAAAAAATACAACAATATCATAGTTTAGTCTTTTAAAAAATATATCAATGATTTGCATAGTTGGAAAATTGCGGTTTGAATTTTTTTTATCTCTTGTTTTCCTCAGCACGGAATGTGTTCTTAAAGTATAAGTTCATAGAGTACATTTCCAAAGGCACAGACTTATGATAATTAAAAATACCATGGTAATAGAATATATTGCATGCATTATAAACAACAATTACTAAAATTGAACCATACACACACGCACAGTTCCTTCTATTTTGAAAATAAATTTTGCACTTAAGATCCAGAACCCAAGTAAATCAGTTTACAACGCCATATGATCAATGAGTCAAAAATCTACAACCGTACAATTAAACGCTTTTAAACCAAGAGCAAACATGGCTCTTATACAATTCAATATAAGTCATATTTCTAAATGAATGATTCTATAACCAAATGACAATAAACTAAGTTAAAACTGCGTGTGATGCGTCAAAATATCATTGCATTTAGGTTTAATACAGCTATGCGTAAACAGTTTATGAAACAAAAAAGATAGACTATTAATAATTTAAAAAAAACAAACTAAAAGTGTGTTTTGTGTTAGCAGAAAGTAAGGGCAATATTTCATATGCACGTGGAAAATATTAAAAAATTAAAATGCACAAAAACAACAAACTTCAACTTTGAATCTTCTTTTCTCTAAATTATCATCATTTTATGTACCTTTTACTCACAAAACTCAGTACATGCATAAATTTCGAATTGTTAGCAATCATAATTTTAATATGCCTCCACATGGAACGGATAAGAAATATCCTTTAAACATTTTATATAGATTGTACTTTAATAAACTTAATTTGATTTAAAAATATTTTCAAATAAATTTAAAAATTCGCAATTATCATAATTTTAAATAAAAGGACGAACCTGCATTAACACTAAAGCTGCCACACACCGTCAAATGATCCATTTGCAATTTTGCTTAGAATTTATTTGTACACTAGGATACTGTATCACCGTATAACGTATTGACTTTTATAATATACGCATAAAACTTTTTTCAATATTCACAATTTTCCTTATTGTTGGATTTCTAAGAAAATTTCAGAACCTGTCTAGACTACAAAAGTGGTCATTTGAGGCGTTTGAACAATTCATGTTATTTACAGCAATATTTTCAGGAAAACTCATTTCTGAAACTATTGTATGAAACCATTGAGGACATGATAATAATAGTTTAATGCAATAAAATAAATACAAATAATAAATAAGTATCCTATAAACATAAAATGATAAATAAATAAATGTAATATGTTCCGTTTAAAATATTTCATTTGCATAGGGTAAATAAGAGCGGCACTATGTGTTTTCTCTCTTAATCTTAGTTTCGACTGAGTAGTATCATATATGTTTTGTTTTTAAAAATACAAATTGATATCTTTGAAGAGTTGTTATTTATGTTATTGTGAAAATCCATAAAGAAGTTATTTTTTTAAAATTAAAATATTAATTCAAAGGTATATATATGCTTGAGTCAATAAAAAAAAGTATTTTACAGTCCACTTCTGAGTTATATTTACTGAGCTCTCCATAACATAAATGAAATAATAAATACATATAAGCTACCAAAACTGACGATACAGGCTAAGGTTTGATATGACAATTTACGAAGCTAAACCCATTTAAAAAGTATTTATACTAAATTCAAAGCATTTCTGCATTGAAACTGAAATAAAATGATGCCCATACGCAGCAGTGTAGTAGCACAAAAATGGGTAAACTGATCAAATGAGACCAGAAAATATAGAGTAAAATCTGAATCTCAAAGATAGCCTTTACAAGTATTTTTCCTTATATTACATTAAATGCTTGTATTTTATATAAAAAAATAAGAGAAAGAGATATAGAATGAAGAATTTATATTTTAATTGTCAGAAGAGCTTGGGACCAGATATCAGAAAGGCAGTGAACTAAACAAAGAATGTTCTTCAAAAACAAGAACAATTGCAACTATAAATTCATTTGGATGGAGAGATTTTGTAAAGTCATTAAGACTGACAAAATTTGAACAAAATATAAGAAGTACATGCGATGGTGTGGCAAATGTGCAATAGGGCTGTAAGGTGTAGGAAATGTGTAATAAACGCCTAAATATAAGCAGAAACTTTCGTAATTAAATGGAAAAATTTTGTTTATTATCCAGCTGTCTATAATTTCCTTTTATACTAAGATACAGTTAAGATTCATTTTTATAAAAGATGAATTGTTTCTCAAACTTTCAATATGTTCGACCGAATTTTCAATCATAATTTTCCTCGCGCACCCCTCCGTACAATAACAATGTATCGAATGTCATAATAATGTACTAAAGGGTGTTTTTTTAGAGGCATAGAAGTTTAAATTGCAATAAAACAACGATGTATTATTCGATTGACATGAATTTTCTTTTTATTCGAAAAATAATCTTGTGGCATTACATTTTAAATATGATTTCTGGCAGAGGACTGCCACGGCTGGCTCGGATGGAGTCCAATCTGGACGTCCAATTTTCGATGACTTTTTCCAACATTTGTGGCCGTATATCGGCACTAACACGGCGAATGTTGTCTTCCAAATGGTCAAGCGTTTGTGGCTTATCCGCATAGACCAATGACTTTACATAGCCCACAAAAAATAGTCTAGCAGTGTTAAATCACAAGATCTTGGAGGCCAATTCACAGGTCCAAAACGTGACATTAGGCGGTCACCAAACGTGTCTTTCAATAAATCGATTGTGGCACGAGCTGTGTGACATGTTGCGCCGTCTTGTTGGAACCACAGCTCCTGGACATTATGATTGTTCAATTCAGGAATGAAACAGTTAGTAACCATGGCTCTGTACCGATCACCATTGACTGTAACGTTGTGGCCTTCATCGTTTTTGAAGAAGGATTCCACCAGCCCATAAAGCGCACCAAACAGTCAGTTTTTCTGGATGTAACGGTGTTTCGACTTTCACTTGTGGATTAGCTTCACTCCAAATGCGGCCGTTTTGTTTGTTGACGTAGCCATTCAACCAGAAGTGCGCTTCATCGCTAAACGAAATTCGCTTATGAAAATCGGGAACAACGGCAATCTCGTTTTGGGTCCATTCGACGACAATTTGAAAGCGCTGTTCAGGCGTGAGTCTATTCATGATGAATTGCCAAACCAAACTGAGAATAAATCACTTGACAGCTGTTAAATCGGTCACCATCGTGGAAAGTAATGCCAACTTCTATCCCTGGAAAAAAACACTCTTTATAACGCGCTAAATGGCTACAATATGACGTTAATTATAAACCGTATTAACTAATAAGATAAGTATTTAGTTATGTCCGTAATTTTGTATGTATGAAGCTTATGGAAGTCACTAGTATTTATCCAACCTGTTCTTAACTTAGTATTGGTAAATTAATTATCAAATACATAGTGTAGTACTGATACATTTTTGAATACATTATATTATTAAGTAATATAATGTATTCAGAATGCATTTTTTTTCTTCTTTTGAGTAAATTATTAGTTTTTTAAAGTAATTTTTTATTTTCGACTTTTCGTTATGCTCACGACCCCACGTAGGGTTATTACGCCCTCACATGTGAGAAACGCTGGGATATTATAAATGTCATTTGGCCACTCATTGTGGAATGAATGTAGGTAGGTTTAGTGTTAGTGTTAATAGTACTCGCATTTTCATGTACAAAATTGATTCATGTGAAAAAAGTAATTTCTGAGAAAAATATATATAATTCACTTAATATATATAAATTACTAAATATACATAATACTTCTCTTAGCATCAGTCCATCTACATGGCTAATTTTAAGTACCTTTGAAACCAAACCCACAAATAAATACAAATAAAGCCGAAGACGAATTTGTGACAATGATTTCAGGAGAAAAGTACTAGCATTGGTGGAAAGAAAATGCTCTAAAAATAAGAAAAAAATAATACTATTCAACTTGTCCTCTAACCCAATATAGCATCTGCTGTGATTTCATTTACTTAATTATTTTTGAAGATATTTTCTCCAAACCAAATAACGTTTGGATATTGACTTTACATATATTACTTTTCCAGCATCTGCTGGTTTTTTTAATGCCTAAATTAAGATATTGCAGGGATCTCGAACACAATAACATTTTTTCATATAAGAAAATATTTTTTTTTTACTACAAAATCCGTCAGAGTAAGTAATATGTTTCCCCCGTCCCTAACGATGCATGTACCACTCTAATACTGAAATGACTTTTTAGGTAACATGTTCTCAATTATGCTTCTTCTTACGCTGTTTCTTTTATATAATACATATAAATTACACAGCATTGAAATTATAAACATGATTTACTTTCTTTAAGACTACTGTATTATTCACCGACATATTAATTCAACTTGTTTTTATAGTTACACCAGTTTTTTGTGTAATAATTCCATAATAATTGAAAAGAAAACCTAAAAACTAATAGCAAGTATCCAATCTTTTTCTTTTTATTTGTTCTCAATATTTCTTTTAAATTTCTTATTTATTACTTACAAATTTAAATAAAAAGTGTTAAAACAAAGTAATGAAACATTTATTCAAAACTGAACAAAAAGAAAACAATTAAAATTTAATAAAATATATATATATAGAGAGAGAGAGAGAGAAATATAATTTTCATAAAAAGTGGATTTAACATACTTTAAAATACACTGCAGGTCCCCCCCCAAAAAAAAACGAACTATGGAGTGAGTGAGAGAATATTAGCGTTGCACTATTCAACTTCTCGAGGCCTTTGGGGTGGTGCTATGGAACAGTCAGCATAACATGAGGCAGTTGGCGAAGCCTATAAAGGGAATTATGTTTAGTGCAGCTGTTAAATCGGTACCTGATGTTACAGTAATATATTATCCTGATTGTTCAAGGTGTCCTGATCCTCCGTGTGTGATTGATGGGACTAAGTATCTCCAAAGTAGCCAGGAAATTTGGATTTACTCTTAGGATCGTTTCTTGAGTGTATGGTGACTATCAAACATTCGGTAAAACATCCAATCTCCGACATTGATCCGGCCGTAGAAAGACCTTCGATGAACAGGACCATCGACGGCTGGAGAGAATCCTTAAACGTGGCTGACGTACAATACTTTTTTAATCCATCGCGACATTGAAAAATTATTCAATGGATCACCATTAATGTGAGGTTTCGAAGCCAAAGACTGGCTCATGAATGAATAAAGATAGTCCTCGCCTGGCACTCCAACATCGTCATTGGACAGTTCATGACTGAAAAAACGTTGCATGTTCTGTTGAGTCTCGCTTTCACTTGTATCGAATGGAAGAACGTGTACGAGTATGGAGACAATTTGCAAAGGGTGCAACGCACCAGATGCAGGGAATGCAACATTGTTGAAAGACTCAATTATACAGAGGTGATGGAGTCATGGTTTGGACAGAAATATCTCTCAGTGGTCACACTGACCTGCATTTGGCCCATGGAAGAACTTTGATCGGGGTGATAGATTTCGGAACGAGATCCTTGACTGACATTGTCTGCTCCTATGCCAATGATGTTGGTAAACAATTTATTTTGATGGGTGGCAGTGTGTGATCTCACCAAGCTAGGCTTGTTTTATTTCTGTTAATTGAGAAACATTGGATTTACAATTAGATCTTTGAAGCGAAAATGAAAAAAAAATAATAGTGTGAGTTGGATAAACCATAATTGACGTAAAAGTCACAGAGCATTAAAAAAATTAATATGCTATTGTGTAATAAACAATTCTCCAAATGGTCCCCCCCTGTGGTGCTGCATTTTAGCTTTCGCAAGCACGGCAAATCCTCAAATGGTGGCACCATCTAGGGGCGACCTCTTTACCACAGTTTGACTTCTGAAGTAATTTAAATTGAAAGCCTCGTTGGATGCTTAACATTACTGCAGTGTTTCTCAAACTGTGGGGCGCGCCCCCCTGGGGGGGCGCGATAACCCAGCGAGGGGGGGGGCGAGCATATTGAAAATAAAAGGTTTAAAAATAATTTTTTGGAATGAAGTAAAACAAGATGCCTTCTGACATAATAAAAAATACACATTTACACTGATATAATTTATTTTTATCATCTGGGGTTCATCAAAAATAAGATTCCACTTTAAACGCTCATTAGCCATCTTTGATCCTATAACCAAATTAAACAAATATTTTGTTTGCTTTGCGGTCAATATGAGAACGATGAGAGATTTTTTTTACGTTTCTTTTAACCTAAAATATTACTTTAGCTGACCTTTGAACTTACTGGTATGGTTATCTGTCTTTTTTTTTTTAGGGAAGTTGTAAATATATATAATATATTTCTGTTTCATCTTTTTTCCATGTGAAAGAGTTTTATGATATATGGATAAGCATGAGTATTCTGAAACATATAATGCATAATAAAAAACGTTTTACGCAATTAGGTTTTAGACATGCTACATTTTCCCCATGAACAATTTTGTAGTTTTGATTTCTGTGTTGTACGACTTATTATGGTTTATAAATGTAAATAAGCAGAATATTAAATAAATGGTCATCTGTGATACTCTATTAAAGGAAGTTGAAACTGATCAAGCAATTGAAGAACCTACTGAAATAATGCATATTAATCAAGATATATAGCGAAGGTAAATATCAGAAAAGCGTGAGTCATGAAACGTTTGAGTTGATTTGAGTTTAGCTGGAAAATAACGTTCCTGTGTTGTTTGCGAAAGTGTCTGGGATTTATGTCCTTTATTAAGGGCATTATTTATTTGGAACATTTTCTTTAGTTTTATTGGATTTTTTCTCAAATTTTCTAAGAAAAATTGGAAAGTCCTTGAAAGTAGGTAAGTATATTTTCTCTTCATTAAATCATTCACTGGAATTGTGATTTTTATAGTGTATAGTAAAAAGAACTATAAAATAATTTATAGTTTTAAAACAAGCTAAAAAACACGCTTTTATAGTGAATTGAGCTAAGAAGCAAAAAAAAAATATTACTTAAAAGTAAGATATACAAAATGTAATACTTATCTTGTTAATTTGTACGGTTTATAATTATGATCGTATTGTAGCTTTAGCGTCAAAGTGCATTATTATTGCATTCAGTACATTATTAATGTATAAGGGGGCGCGATAAAAATTGTGATTGAAAAGGGGGCGCCAGTAGTGAAAGTTTGAGAACCACTGCATTACTGGGATTTAATTTTGCTAAGAGTACCAGATACTCAAAGGATCTTTTAAATGCCACATATACATATGACATGAGTCTCTCGCATCCAGAAAATCTTTCGACTCTAGCCCGGGTCGAACCGCAACCCTAGGTTTGTGAAGTGGGCACTCTACCTCTAAGCCAAGGAGCCGACAATTCTCCGAAAACTAAAATGAAACAAAATTGAATCGGCAAAAAAGTAAGTTTTAAAATATACAAATGGAAAAAAGTTACATATTGTTTAAATTTAACAATAATGTTTTTTCAAGGATCTTATTTGATATTTTATTACTCATAAAAACTAATTAATCATACAATTATTTGACTTTTATGTGTAGAAAATAGTTTTAAAGAATACAGAACAGGTGTAAATTTCTAATACTTTAATTGTTTCCTTTTTGACATTCATCGGACTTTAACTGAACCAGATCTTAGCTAAAGTTTCATCAAATGTAATATCATTTGATTCATAATTTAATTAAATGTACCGTGAAATCCGGCCTATAACGCGCACCTATACTTTCAAACTGATTTTTTTAATTTTTAGGTATATTTGCCGAATAACGCACACCCCATTATTAAAGAAGAAATCTGAAGTATTAGTATACATTGCTTTTATGTTTTGAAATCATTTATTCGAGGTATTATCCCAAACATTTGAAAAAATAGTATGCTTCTAGAGCTACAACTCTTTTAGTTCGTAAGGCAAGTCGTTTCTTTTAAATAAACAGTGTTTCGATGCATGTAGAAGAAAAGTTATTTTATGTTCATAACTTTTACTATTTTTAAAGCTATCATTTTATATCCGGCGTATAACGCGCACCCTGAAGTTTCGGTCTTGTTTTTTGTGTTCAAAGTGCGCGTTATACGCCGGATTTGACGGAATTATTTTATTTTTATAGTGTTTGTAAAATTAATTTTTATTGGGGATTTTGACAATATATCATCAATAGAATTCCTGGCCATTAAAGCAACTGCTTCCCTAAAACTGGATTTTTCCTTTAATACCAGCGATGTTCAAAATTGATTAACTCTTGAAAATATAAAAGTAAAGATAACGTTACAGGAAAAAGCAATAATTATTTTAAATGATTGTTTTGTACTTAACTTTCGAGTTGTTTTTTTTATTTGAAGAAACGTGAAAAAGAAAATCTTTGTTTCACGCACACAAAACTTCCAAAATAGATATTGATCCAGAACTGGTATTTTTATTTTATTAATAACTGCACATTTCGATATAGTATTTAAAAATAGGTAATCAAAATTATTGGAAATGTTTTTTTTATTGAATATATTTGTATATGTGATGTAATGTACATAAACAAAGAAGTATCTGCTTGAAAAAAATAAGTAAAAAATACCATTAGAATAAAAGCTATTCTGAAACCAGGATATCAAAAGTACCTTTTTAGATTATATTATCTTTCTTTTTTCAGAAAACTACGAATACTGTGATGTATGCTTCTGATAAATGCCCGATGAATTGTGGCCAAGACTTGCATATAAATGATTTATCCAAAGGAGATCCAACTTGGATTTAATCCAGTATATTTATAATCAGAAAGAAACATTGCTGGATGATTACAACCACATGTGATTAATTTTTTGATGATGCATTTTCGTAGTTGTAGGAAATCATACATGATTCCTTAATTTTTCTTCTATGAATAAGAAATGAAGGAAACACATTTTTTTCTGTCTTTTTGTTTGTTGGGAGGTTTTCTGATTTGTGTAATTGCTTCATCCATATGATTTCTTAAAACTAGGGTATGGGAGCAGAAGCCTAGTGTTCCTAGTTCTGGTCTCGTAACCAGCATGTTATTTCGAGCCTAATGGCACTAAAGGCCCACTGAGTAGAGAGAGCTGATGCATGTTAAATTTGTCGAGGCTCAATGTCCCATCGTGGCTGGTGTGGCAGTTAAGAGAAGGAGGAGCTAGCTCATGGGTCACCCTCGCCACTTGAGCAAGGTTAAAAATTTCGAGGTCCGTCTTCAATAACCCTCGTTTTGCTACATAGGGTGACGCTAATATAACTGTTACTCACTCTTTTAAAACTAGGGTGTCATCTATATAGGTAAGCCCTTTATTTCTACGAGGTAATTTTCTGAAACGAAGAATACATGTTGGACTGTAAAATATTCAAGGGAACATACGATATATTGTGATATAAATAATAATTATAAAAAAAAATATTACTAACAAATATAAATTAGAATCAGTACTTTTGGATGTATGTTGAAAATATTGTTGTTGTGTATTAAAAACTGAAAAAAAGACAGGTCACTACAGAAAACTATAATAAATAAATTATCGTTCGCGAACTTCAAGAATTCTCATCAAAACATTGTAATCCATTCAACAATTTTAGGAAAACTAAAATTAGTGGCATTTAAGAATCATTCAGAACATAATATTGAGAGTAATAAATACAGGTGTTACTTAACAAAAATATGTTGTAGAGAATTATAGATTATTTATTATTTCAAACGATATAATGGGTCTTATTTTAATATGAATGACTCAACTGTTCTAGTTGACTTTTTTACTTTGTAAGTCCACGCTTAAAGTACCGGATACATCGTAATTTAAATAAACACGACTTACTTACAGACACAAGTTATAATTCCTGAATATTTTTTTAATTTAAAATAATATATATGTAATATTCCAAAATCAGCTTCAATAACTTTTTGTTAAAGAACACATATTTTATTCAGATTTTATTCAGCCAGCGATCGACACATCTTTTCAGTGAGGCAGACCAACGCCAAGTGCCCTGAATTTAATTGAATGTTATACTTATTTCCATAACTGCTAAATAGTCATTTTAGTTTATGTTTTCAATTGGAAAGTAAAAGCGTACCTTGAATACCTTTTTTTTTTTAAATTAATTAGCTGTTTAAAATTAGGTTCGAATATATTATGAAAAACAAATGTTAAATGGTAAATTGGAGATGTTGTTTTAGATATACAGTAAAATACGGTATATAAAGAGCAATTTTAACGCAAAATATGTAATCAAAATGTACGGATGCGTGCTAAACGCCGGGTATAAAAATACCTATAAACATTATTTAAAAAAAGGTTAATATAGAAAAAAAAACTTCTACGTATATTGAAATGCTCTTTATATAAAATAAATCATATTCCTTATGAACTTAAAGAATTATAGTTCTAAATGTATAATTTTTTTTTCTAAAGCTTCATATAGTACTTCGAATAAATGACCGCAAAATATAAAAGCATTGCATAAGTACATTTCAGGTTTCTTCGTAAAAATGGAGGTGCGCGTTATACTCCGAAAAATTAAAAATTACAGCTGGAAAGTGTTTTGAAGTAGCAACCATTCGATTCGGTGATTTTGAGCCTTTATCGATTTGGCGAAAAAAAATTAGTGGGATAAAAGTGGCCGATATGACACTCCGACCATTCATAATTCCCTCCAAGGTTTCGAAGCACTGTTCGAAAAAATCAAAGCCGAGAGTGAATACAGCAAAAAAGAACACATGAAAGAATTCAGAAAGAAAAAAGTTTTATTTACTTGCGTGTTATACACCGGGTTTTAAGGTAAATTAATTATCCTTACATACATATAAATATCTATTTATTTAGCAGACTATTCCTTTTAAACCATATTTTACTGGCAATAGTTGACGATAGGCGTCTGTCTCTCGTTACATGGCGCCAGGACTCAAACCCACTATACCATAGAAACAACATATTCACGTTTACTGGTCTACCACAATCATTATTGCCTGCATGGAATTTATCTATACATAAAAATATAAAAATTTGCATTTCCCTGGACGATAGAAACTTGAACTTAAATTAACCTTTAAAATTGTGCGATGCAATAATTAAATTATTTTTTGTGCAAAATAACAATTCTTGCTCTTTTGTAAAATAATGCAGGATATCGATCAATCAATATTAGTTGGACATTTAGTTTTTTTTACATTCATTTTGAATTTAAATTTATTTTCTAGAAACAGTCACAATAAAAAATTTCAGCGAGCACGTATTATGTGGGCTCCGAATAAAGGGTTATTCACTAGGGGGAAATTGTCGTTTCGGCCACTGATCCGTCAAATTTTGAAAAATTTCCAATTTGGCGCGTTTTTGCGTGTGGTGTTTTGAAGTAGCAACCATACGATTCGGCGATTTTGAAACTTTATCGATTTGGTGAGAAAAAACTTAGTGGGATCAATGGTCGATATGACACTTCAACCATTCATAATTCCCTCCAAGGTTTCGAAGCACTGTTCGAAAAAATCAAAGCCGAGAAAAGAACACATGAAAGAATTCAGAAAAAAAATTAAGTTTTATTTACATATTTTATAAAAGTTCTATACATGAACCCTTGATCAAACGGCATGCACCGATGCGACAATTTCTGCCACACTCTGCTCACACTTCTTCTACCTATCAACTTTATTGCCAGTTCGTGTTATTCTTTTCTTGTTAACCGTGTTATGTGAATGTTTGGTTTTTTTACACAAGACCATAGTTTTCGTACCGCCTTTGCCGCGTGACGTAGCAGACATAACAGCACGAAAGGGTAACACTTGCTGTCAATAGCGTTGCTAGAATTATGGCGACTATATAGGGTGACATAGACTGCCGTGTGACAAAGGATTCACATATAGAACACATAGAAAATATGTAAATAAAACTCTTTTTTGTTGTATTTGTCTATTCTTTTTACTTCAGCACTCAGAAAACTCGAAGAAAATTATGAATAACCACGTATATATCCAAGCATAAAAACGAAACATTATTCCCTTTATTGTAGAAATAAATTTGAACTGTTTTCGAAATAATGTCAGATTTATGGCGACATTACTCTCCGATCCTGTTTTCTTATACATGGCGAATTGACCCAAATGCACTAAAAATACAAAATGAATGGTTTAAAGCATTGCCTACTATTTGCTTCTTCTGAAGGCAATTGCGGTTATGTGATAGAACATTTATATTCTGTTAACTTACAGGTTTAACTACACACACAGGTAAGATAAAAAAAATCCTACATATATTGAAATAAGTTGAATGTCAGAAATACCCTCTTGTTGTTTTAAAACAATATTTCTTTCAAATAAATTGAAAATTTTAATACAAGTTCTACATATCTTAGTCAAGAATTATAGAAATTTAGGCGAAATTTACAGAGAAGTAACTTTATATAAATTGGGACGAATTAAAAACGTATTTCTGTATTTTTTCTCATAACCTAATAGAATATAAATTTTTACGCAATTTTCTGAATTTCTACTAAATGCTTTGAAAAATAATTAAAAAAAACAATGATAAATTCATTTCTCAAATATTGCTAATTCTACTATGACTGCTTATTATATGTATTATTTCAGGTACTATTAGTTAAATTTTCACTAAAATTATCTCGTAGTTCTATCTTTAAGCACAATATATTTTTTTCAAAATACAGTCCAAAATTTATTCTACTAATATTACAATAAACACACACACAAATGCCGCTTTATTCAAGTCACAATTTTATATCTAAATAAATTACACATGCTTTAATGAAATATACTTTAGAAACTTTAATAGTATATTACCTATTAACTTCATAGGCTTTTAAACATTTTTACTTAACCAGTGAAATTTAAGGAAAATTGAAGTTTAAAAATTATTAAATATTTTTTAAGATATCACTGACAAAATTTAAAAGTAATGTAAAACTCAAACCACATCAATTTACGTTAATAACTAACAAAGCGTTACATATTGCTTTGAAAAATATACATGTTTAAGTTAATAAATTACTAGGAATTGCAGAAAATTGAAAATTGGCTACAAGGTATAAGAAAAATTGAAGACACGAAATGAATAACTGTAAATAAAAGAATGATTGATATTATGCCTAGGATTACTGTGTGCCGTACAATCAAAAGAAAAAATCTATAAAAAGCAATAATAATACCATCTCAAGAAAGTAATTCTTTGAACAAGAGAAAAGTGATACTTTAAAAGAAAAAAGCTTCTATTTTGTTCAAATTAAAAAAGGAAGAGAAATATTATTTGGAAACCTTACAATTTTTCAATTTTCTACCTACGTTTGAAATCTGAAACTTTTCAAAATGTTTTTTTAAGTCCAAACAACGTCCCAATATTAAATTTTCGGAAGTATTTTTTTCTTCATGCCTTGAAAAAAACTCTTCTCATAGATTCCCAAATTAAAGTGTTATCTTCACCGTAAAAATGAACTGTGCTTCTGGAAAAATGCTTTTACAATGTTATGTGAGTCCCATTTTTCAGGTAACAGTTTACAAAATAATTTTATTACCTTTTCAAAACATCGGAAACATTTCAGAATTAAAATATTGAATTGATATACATATATGCATGTACAGTCGGACCTCTATTAAACGAAGACACTAAATCCCTCAAAAAAGTTCGCGATATTGAAAATTCATTTTATAGAGGCTCATCTTTCATATGCTTTATAAAAATGTTAAGCAAATCTTAATGCCATAAAGATATGAATAATTAGTAAAAAGTAATTATTCACAACTTTGAGTAAATTAAAACTACACAGTACCCTTCAAATTTCACGTTTGTCAATTTTTTTTTTGGGGGGGGGCATGTTCTTGTAGAAAAGAAAAGAAGCTAGCTTACCACCAAATATCAGATCTGTTAACAAATTAGTTTTTAAGACATTTGAAGTTCTCTGAGCTTTGATTTTGGTTTCGGTTTCATTTTAAAGCATTTTTCCCCTCTTAAATTGAATTAATTAAAAATAATTTTGTGCACAATCAACTCTTTTAATGTGAAATGTTTATTAATCACAATTGTCATCACTAAAATAATTTCTTGATTATGTTTTGAATTTTTAAATACTCATGATTAATTAATTAAAATTTATTTCAAGGCTAATTTTTGCTTTAAAAATAGTTTACATAACTTAGAAGATTTCATTAGTTTTTTTTCCTGTTGAGAAAATGCCACGACCAAAACATTCTCAGGGTACTATGACAAAAAATATTTCGAAGATATGGGCAGAAAACGATGTATCTAAATACCAGTCCTCAGCTGACACTGCAGTTTGATTTACAAATTCAAGTATTGCACATAAAACTGAATATTTCCTTGGTATACAAAACTACATTATACTAAACATGTTGTAGTACTATATTTTAGTATTTAAAGTCGTAGAACAAGAGATAAAGTTTCCTAAACTGTCTGATTTGAAACTGAAAAAAAAATTAAATTTTATGAAAAAACCTGGCTTTTTTTTCGTATGTTAGCACCATTATTACTTTGTACATAAATATTTTGTTACAAAACTTTTGTGAAAATATTTTGTTAAGTTTAGGCTGAATTATTGTTTATAGTAATAAATACTAACAATGTTATGCAAAAATATGTTTTAATTCAAAAAATTATTTTCAGTCATATTTAATTAAAAGTCTTTATTGTAGAACATACATTGGAAAATAATATATTAGAAAATTTGAAATTTACGGGCATTTTAAGTTCTTGTATTATGACTTTACAAACTTTAAATGCGTTTTTCTTAGACTTTCAGTTTTGAAGGTTTAGTGGATTTTAAATCCTAACGGGTTTTTTTTTCTGTTTATCAAATATCCTTGAAATTCTTTGCATGTACTCCCAAACCTATGTTCTACAAAAGTTAATATGAATTTAAAGCTCAGGTCTCTAGCAATTTTTTAAAAAATTCTGTAGTTACGATGTTATAAAAAATTCCGTGTATTTTCCAGGTTTTAGTAGAAAAATAATTATTAAAAAGTCAACAAGGAAATAGATTTTCAAATACATACTATTTTTTGTTCAGAATAATCTAAGAAACATAAATAATTCAGAATGACTAAAAAAGTTTAAAAAGTGAGCATTTTATAATAGTTTGAAAAAACTTGAAACTTCTCAATTTTTTAATATCGTAAAACAATAGATGGTAAAACTGACTTTAAACTTTCAGAATTAGCTTAATATAATATAAATATAAATTTTGTTTTACTGATACTGTCAACAAAAACGTTTTTTTGAAAAAGAGTACTGTGTAGTCTTAATGTATATTTATTTTATGCATCTTGCCCGTCAAAAAAAAGGAAGAAATCTCCAAGGAAAACAAGACAAAAGAATGTAGAAGAATACACTATATTTTCAACATTAAAAAAAAAAAAATTTTATATTATAATTAATAACTTTTGTGGATATTTTCTAATTTAAAGCATACAAGGCCTTTTTAAACATATATTATTTTATAACTAGAAATTCTGAACATACATTACCACATGTGTCCTTAAATTTAATTATAAATAAAATCTGTTAATTTTATTTGAGTTTTTATTTGAAAAATTACAGCATATTTTTGTTCTAGGTGTTAGCCAGGCTCCTGATAAAACCAGTCCAAGATTTATGACCACCATAAATGTGTTAAAAGAAACTTCAAATGTTAAGAAATACTTTAAAAATAGGAAGAAAAAAACTGAATCACAAAAGAAAAGTTAGTTATATAGAAAATGCACCTTGCTTTTAAGCGGTTATTTTACGATGAAAATCGCGAAATGTCCTTGGTTCCAAAAAAAAGTTCGCTTTATAGAAAAATTCGCAATTTAGAGATTCGTTATATGGAGGTTCGACTCTCTCTCTCTCTCTCTATATATATATATTTATATAGTGGGTCAAAAAAAATTGAGTGTGCACCTTACTTTTACTTGATAAATTCAACTTTCTATATAAATAACATATTACCTAGAAGTGTGTGAACAGGTTTTTATTTTTAACATTACAAATGGTTTATTTTAAAGTAAAAGGAAAGAACAATCAACGAAAAATTTCTAAATCGAAAAGTTTCAGCAGCCTTTTAAATAAACATTTGAAAATGTTTTCCCCCAAAATTGAGCTTATGAAAAAAAAAAAATTACCACTAAGTGTTTTGTACTTGAATGATATTTAAATCTAATTTTTTTCATAATCTTATCTTAAACCTTTTCAACGATCATTTTCATGTGCTTAAGCCTGCTGGATGCTTAAAGTCAAACTTTTAATTGGAAAATGGCTCTTTGAAGAAAAACCAGTATTGATGTAGGGAAACTCGCATTAAGATTATTTAAAGGAAGAAAATCTTGTCGTGAAATAATCGAAATTGTTGATAGAAGCAATACTTGTGTCCAGAAAGTCATTATAAAATATTAAAGTAATTGATTGATTGAGAGTAAATATATGGAAAAGGAAATAAAGGTATTCTGAGGGATGGACAAAGGGAAATTTTGAAAAAAATCAAAATTTTTCCCGAAGTAAGTGCAGTTAAGTTTGCGGAAGAAACTTTTCAAATCATAAGCAGACGTGTAAGACCTGAGACAGTTTAACAGGTTCCAAAATCAGAAAAATCGTTTGGAGTTTGCAAAAACTCATGAATTGAAAACCGATAATTATTAAATTCAACATTTTTAGCTGTACGGGCTGTCACACCGTATGGATAAAGCTCAATACCGTTTTGGATGCACATGGCAATAATGAATGCAATCGTCTATAAGCGTTTTTTTTTTAAAAGTTTCCCCAAAAATATTTCAATATTTTCAACATTTTTTCAATATAAATTTATTAAGTTAATGAAAGTACAAACATAACTATCTTAAAAGTAATGTAAGCCTATTTTCCGCACAGATATAATTTTAGCTCAATTATTATAATACATAGTTTCTCAACTGCATTTCTAGATAAGTGGCAACACTATTAAAAACATAAAATGCTCGTTCGTTCATTGGAATTTTTATGGGCAATGATAAGTTCAAAGTGGCCCATTTTAATGTTAAGACGTATATAAAGCAACTAAAATGGAAATATCTAAATATATATAGAAATAAAGTTTTTTTTTTTAGATATTGAATAAGATTTTGTAAAAATTATTGATTTAAAACATTAAAATCCCATGTTTAATATTTCATAAAAGTTTTCCCATTTTGTTGACTGTGGACGTGTAAAATGCATTAGATTAAGTTAAAGAATTACTTATAGTTAACTAATACTCTAAAATCAAACTCACAATGTACTTAAGCAAATTTATATAAAAAAAACATAATATGAGAGACATTATTATTATGTAATAGCTCATACCCATATTTATCAAACTATTCAAATGCAAAAACTTTTAAATATATCCCTATATAATATAAAATACTCTTTAACCCCTTTAAAAATCGAATCATTTGTCTCAACGCACACACACACACACACACAAATGCATGCATATAATATGGAAACCCTGCAAGCTATTGAATTTCTTTTATTGAAGTTTTAGTACTAAAATTTTGATTCTATACTGTGTAAATTACAAACTACAAATATGAAGAAGTAAAATAATAGTTATATATTCTATACACACTCTCACTTTCTGAATTTTTATTCGGAAATGTGAGCTTTAAGAATAACGTGTACATCTTCTTTAGAACAACACTAGAAATCGTACACAAGAATGTTTTATATATATGGAACATTTAAGGAGGTTAATTAAAATTTTATGTTAATGATGGATTCACATGATATTGACAAAAATGAAAACAAAATTTTCCCATTTTGACTAACTTGGATTGATATAAATATTATTAGGAGATTGCAAATTGATAGTAAACGAAATGTAAAAAAGAACAGACAAATGCGAAATACTCAACAACTAAGACGTGTTAATTAGATGAATATAATTTACATTTTAATGCTATATTTTAAATCAATGCAAAATGGAAACTCTTTCAAATTTTCATTCACATAAGTTTTCAGCACCGAGATGTCGTAAAAATCTATATAATATTTATTTCTCGATAACATTATTATATGATGGATGAAGAGGAGTGGCATTTGGTACTATTCAAAGCTATAATTTTGTGTTTAACTAAAGTAGTAAGAAATAAAGGAAATTCGTGGATACTAGAGGATGCGAAAACAATTAGATGTAAACAAATCTTAAAGGGTCGGTGGACCATTAACCCTTTATCTACCACATTATGATTTACTGCAGTTTTTTTCATGCAATATTTTGGGGGGTCACTAAATTGAAAAATAAGGGATATACATAAACAAAATACTCAACTTAGGGAAATTTAATCCGTTAGAGTTAATTAACCCTCTAACCGGATAGCACGGAAAGTTCCGTCAGTGTAAAGATGCTTCGAAAATGCACTGCACGGATTTTTCTGCCTTCAAGTAACGTTTTCATAGGCGGATTAGTCGCACTTTTCTGAAATCCTTTCCCCCTTTTAAATGTTTAACATCTTGAAAGATAATTGGGAACAGTGGAAGCAACACAGCAGGACACTGATAGGAAGTTTTATGGCTCGCAGGAAAACCCGTGTTTTGACCCTGGGGCAATCGTAAAAATTCGAGGGGAAATTTCTTTAGCCCCCAGGAAATGTTTATTTCTTACATCGTATTTTAAAAGTTATGAAAAGTCCCAACGCATAAATAAAATATGTTACAATTCCCTTTTGGTTTCATATTAATTTGAAACTGTAACAAGATAGGGCGTGTCAGTGCAATCTGCTATTTTATATATTTAGACAAATTATCTTTTTTTAAGTATATTCTTTCGCTTCATTTTTCTTATTTTAATCAAAGCTTTGAAACATGATTATTTTATTATAAGATACCGAAAAAATTAATAAAACACCAAACTCTTTAAAATTTGAAACCTTTTCAATTTTCCAACACCTAAAAATGAATAAATTTAAACTTCATCAAATCATTTGAAACATTTTCTTACACTTTGATAAAAATAATAACGAAAAAAAAACTAATTAAGATTTATTAGTTTTTTTTTTAGATTTCAAAGCCCAAGTGTTCAGGGAAGTTTAAGTACAGTGCCTAGTTATATATTGTTAAAATACACCGAATTATATTTGCATTTTAAGTGCTTGAACTTCAGTTTACATCAAAGACAACATGAATGAAGATTTTTACACATTTTTTTATAACTTGAATGTTTGAATAAATGGTAATCAAAAATATACGGAAACATTTACAGTAGACATTTATGCATATACATAAACATAAAAATCAATTTTAAATTCGAGCTATTCAAAAACATTCGAATTATTGTTCAAAAATATCTATTTATACAAAATACCTCAAAATTTATCTTTTTTAAAGGCTAACTGAATAAGTAATTAAAATCTGGATATTTTTTGAAATCCCGACCGTATAAAGCTAGAAATTTTATGTTAGAAATTCCATTTGAAATTTCGAAAAAAATAATGCATCGCGCAGTTAAAAATTATTTACCATAAGTTTTAGCAATTGTTTGAGTATAATAAAAATTTCAAATTTTATTATAAAGCTTCTATAGTATCTTTTAATATATTTCGAAGATTTCATACAATTGAGTTGAAAACTGCATGCTAAGAGCAAAAAATATACTAAAAAAATTGATGAATATACAATTACAATAAATTCTTACATAGAAGCAAAACTGAGAAGCTAAAGCGTAGGAATGAAAAATTTTGAGTATATCTGAAGTAGTTTTCGAAATATTTATTTTAAAGTTCAGAAAATTTGTGTGCGTTATGTGTTATACTTAATATTAATTAAATGGTTAAAATAATATGTTAATAATAGTCATGTAATCGTTTGATGACACATTCATATACTAATAAAAATTATCATGGTCATTGATGCGAATGTCAAGAATTTTATGTAATTTTAAATTCAGACATTAAGATATTGATGTAGAAAATATAAAACAACCATCTAAAATACATGAAAAATGCTGTCTGCTATAAAATGATCTTGACAAACAAAATCCGGCATTTTCACTTACTATGGCATAGCCGGCTTAGTCAGGGGCGATCTGGAAAAACAGAGAGAGAACCGCGGTTTTGATGGATGCCGCTATAGCTGTTAAAGTTTTAGGAAAAATATATATATATATAAATTACAAATGCAAAAATAAGTCTTGAAATTTTCCATACATTTTTATAACAACGAATTGTGGAATTGGCTTCCAATACATTGTTGTGTTTCACAATATGTAAGGTAACCAACCCTACTTTAGATAGATTTGTACTACTTTTTCGTAACCGTATTCCTTTTAAAATTAATTCGTGCAGCCGAAATACACCTTTTGCACCCTTAAAAATTTATGTAAACTATAACGGTTAATTTTAATTTATACAACTTGTGAAATGTTCATAATTAATCATTTCCGTCTAAACAGTTTATATGAAAAAATGGACTCCCTCATTCATTAGGGAATTATAAAAGATTCCAACATTAAATTTTATTTTTCACCGAATAGGATCCAGTGGTAGTGTATAGTGCTTCCACCCCACAGGTCTGGGGTTCTATTAACGGGCTGCGCAAGGTCGACACTGCCTTTCATCCCCGCTACATTGGGTCGATAAATGAGTACCAAGCTTGCTTCGGGTCTTAAACAATGAAGGTCTCTCTTCAGACAGATTACCAAATCGGGACATCTGTTCATGCAGCTCAGCGTCCAATGGTCACAAGTATTATGATGGGCACAGTAGTTCCTGGCCCTCATGGATTGTTGTGCCACTGAGTTTGAGTTTTAAGTTTGAGGATTACCTCACTTTGGGGATACACCTCTGATAAACGTGTATTTCCACTCATTTGCAATTAAACATTTTTCTTTCAATTACGTTTATTTCAGAAGAAAGTTTGATTTTTCAAATGTATTTGCTTAATAACATGTATATTTGTGTATTGTATTAAAAATTTGATCAATCCAAAAAATTACATGTTTTAGCTACTCTAAAAGCATTTAGGATTTTACAACTGATCTTACAATCCATATACGTTTTATAGTAGTATATTTAAAAATCATAAAGACATTTTTACGACTGTTTGAGCTTTTATGCCTCGTTTATAAATATAAAAATTTGCATTCAGCTAAAGTTTTTAAAATGTACAGAAATAAGTGGAGAAATAGGATACTTACATATTATGAATATTTTTGACTGCAGTAAGATATATTTATATTTCAGTTTCTTTACAATTTGAATAGAAGTTGTAAGCCATTTTGCGAATAGTTTGATATTGAGTATAAACCCATAGGCTGCTTAATATTGTAAAGTATTTTACTTTGAAACCAGCAAACATTAAAATAAGGCTCATTTGCAGTTATATGATCAGCTTCAGTGATATTTAAATTTTCAAAAATAGTCTATACGTACGAAAACATTCTTTCACAACCGCACACCACATCTCTCATACTATATCTTCCCTACAGCAGGAAATATTTGTGTATACTGAAAAATTTAATACAGGATACATTTCCAAGTGTTAAATTTGTTTTTAAAATTTGGTATGAATGCATTGTGGAACTGTCGGTTAACTTCATTGAACAAAATTGTTTTAAGTGTACTGTTTTGAAAGACAAAATTAATTAGGGAGAACTTTTCTCACAATAGAATTTGTAATGACTGAATTGTGTGAAAATGTAGTTATCGATGTGTGAGATTTTTCCTTGTAATAAAAGAAACAGAAAGATAAGAAATTTAACTTGAGTAGAAAATAGTTAGAAGTACTGTCATGTGCATTTGAAGAAGTATATCCCCCATGAAAATTAAAAATTATTGACTGAATTTGTGTTATGTCCATCACAAATGCCGATGTAGAAAAGATATTTTTTTTAATACAAGGAGTTCGAAAAGGAGAGCACTAGGAATGAAAATTTAGATTTTTTCCGAAAAATATTCAGTTAACATAAAAATATTATTTATATGATTTAAATTTAAATAAATTAAAAGTATTGAAATCATTTTTTTGTTATTCTAAATTAAAAATATAATTGAATAGAGAAAGATCTGTTTTATTTGATAAATATGCACCATTTATTGTCTTTTAGTTTAAAAAAAAAAGATAGGGCCTTTACTCTTTTTACCTCATAACTATTTTTTAAAAACAGGAAAGTGAGCGCCTTTTTTACTCTCATATTCAAAAATGAATACAAGATGCTTTTTTCTGGTTCAAATCGCAATACCAAAATATTTTTTTTAATTTTTAAAAAATGACAGAAAAATAAATTTTGTTTGAAGAAAATATAACTATTTTTCAACTTTTAACACGCCATTTATTTCATGTTTTTTACCCTGCATTTTGTTTTAATTTTACTGTGACGGAATCTATGGGGAAAATGACAGAGTAGAACTGCGGTTTTCATACAAGATTAACCAAGGCAACTTAACAGTTAGCTGTAAACGATTGCTATCCTGGTTCTTACTGATCAAAGACGCCGAACCAAGTCATAAAATTGTCCTTTTTCGACCTCCCAAGTTTTAAAAGGGGGAAAGAATTGAACTATGTTGCATTTTTGAAGGGAATAGCAAAATAAGAGTAAAACGCTTCCGGAATAACTTTTCAGGAGGAAGGTATCCACTTAGAGGGTTAATTAAGTAAAGATATTCAATTGCAAAATTAATTATGTACACTGTTCACTTAAAATAAATAGTCAAATAGTTTGATAAGGTGATTATTAACATACAAAAACAATAAGATACTTAAATTTTGACACTAACTATTTTTTCGGGACAAAAATGATAATTTTCTCAATCCGCTGAAAAGGCTTTTAGCTGAAGACGCAATTTTTGCTTTAAAACTATTCGCCTTCCCTGCTAAAATACTCATCATAGATCCCGTGCTGCCATATATCTTGGAAGAGTAGATTTCAAAGAATATTCATGCTAAGTATCGTCAGAATATTCGTAAAAATGGTTATTTTATCTAATTTTCAAGTGAGTGGTACTTATATGTACCGTCGATAGATAAAGGGTTAAAACTAATTTAATTTTTTTTAGCTTAATTAACTGAAAATGGAATCAATATAGTAAATAATTTTTATATTTCACAATTTAGAAAAAAAATATTTTTAAAAAAGGACTATTATATAAATTGATTTTTTAAAAAAAAATATTAAATTTTTTAAACTAGTTTTAAAAATGCTCCTTGCGCATTAGTTTTCAAATTATGATCATATTATTTGCTTCATATGTTGATGAACTAAAGGGTGTTTTTTAGAGGTATAGAACTTTAAATTGCAATAAAAAAACGATGTATTATTCTATTGACATGAATTGTTTTTTATTCGAAAGATAATATTGTGGCATTACATTTTAAATATGATTTCTGGCATATGACTGCCACGGCTGGCTCGGATGTAGTCCAATCTGGACGTCCAATTTTCGATGACTTTTCCAACATTTGTGGCCGTATATCGGCAATAACACGGCGAATGTTGTCTTCCAAATGGTCAAGTGTTTGTGCCTTATCCGCATAGACCAATGACTTTACATAGCCCCACAAAATATAGTCTAGCAGTGTTAAATCACAAGATCTTGGAGGCCAATTCACAGGTCCAAAACGTGACATTAGGCGGTCACCAAACGTGTCTTTCAATAGATCGATTGTGGCACGAGCTGTGTGACATGTTGCGCCGTCTTGTTGGAACCACAGCTCTTGGACATCATGATTGTTCAATTCAGAAAAGAAACAGTTAGTAACCATGGTTCTATACCGATCACCATTGACTGTAACGTTGTGGCCTTCATCGTTTTTGAAGAAGGATTCCACCAGCCCATAAAGCGCACCAAACAGTCAGTTTTTCTGGATGTAACGGTGTTTCGACATACACTTGTGGATTAGCTTCACTCCAAAGGCGGCAGTTTTGTTTGTTGACGTAGCCACTCAATCAGAAGTGTGCTTCATCGCTAAACAAAATTCGCTTATGAAAATCGGGAACAACGGCCATCTCGTTTTGGGCCCATTCGACGAATCTACGCCTTGCTTGATGATCGTTTTGATGAATTGCCAAACCAAACTGAGAATAAATCACTTGACAGCTGTTAAATCGGTCGCCATCTTGGAAAGTAATGCCAACTTAAACTTCTATACCTGAAAAAAAAACACTCTTTACAATAAAATATATCTGTGCATAGATTTTAAATTAAGAATAAAATTTTATATAAAACAGACAAATTTTCTATATTATAGATATCATAGGAAATATTTCACAAATTATCACGCATTCAAAGTAGTCAAAACCAAACAAATTATGATCTGTTAAATATTTCAGAGAACTAATTCACAAATTTTGAATTATATCATCTTTCATAAGTAGTGAACATTTCAAAGATATAAGATGTATTTTGAAAAGCAAGGAACATTTTATGTAATATTGAAAAGGGAAAATTAACGAAATTAGAAAAATGCTTTTTAAATATTTATTTGTGTAAAATAAAAAAAATAATTCAGTAATTATTAACCAAAATGACAAAATTCTTTGACAGAGTTATTCAATGATTTATAAGGAATATTATTAGTATAAAAGATCAAAATCACAATTTTGACCAAAATTTGACATTGTGAAGGTCCACCATCCTCTTAGTGAACCTCGTGTGTAGTAAAACTGACTTAACTATCTGGACTAATCGCGTAACCTAAAATGATACAAAATAACATTCCACAGATGAATTTTGGAGATGATCTGTTCCGGTTTGAAAGAATGAATCTGTTCTAATATCTCATAAAGCATAAGTAATTTGAAAAAGGAGTGAATCACTCCACATTCTCAATCGTTTTTCTCAGACGCTTTTTCAAATCTTGTAAAATGCGATCGTTTAATTTTGTAAACAAATTTTAATTGTAATTATAATATAGAGAGTTTGATTCATTAAATTAATTCTAATTAATTTATTTTAAGTAGTAATTCGTAGTTTAGAAGATGCATTTAAATTAAATTTTCTCTATTTGATATTGAGCTCTGTATTAGTAAACAATTACCCATTTTGCTATAAATTACGACATTAAAATCTTTTAAGAAATCAAAACATTGAAATTGTTTGAAAAATTATTTTTTTTCTGAATGAAACTTTGATTTTAATAAAAACCGAAAAATATATACACATGTGTGATTGGGTAAGTGGGTTTATAATATATTTGAAGTTATTTAGAAAAAGTGCAGAATTAATTAAAGTATTCTTTTAAGGGGACACATTACCCTAAAAATGACGATTTAACGAATTTTTTTTTATTATCTTATTTTAGTTGTGTGACTTTTTTAAATATGTTTATAAAATTTGGTAGCTCTAGCTGCATTTTTTTGCGAGTTATTTAAATTTTTTTGACAGTATGTTGAAGCGAAACCGAAACTAAAAGACATGCCGCCTGCTTCTTATGCAGACGCTATCATCCTAGCCTAAGCAATTTCGAATGATTTACTTTTACACGCAATTCTAATGCTTTATACATTAATTAGAAGATAAGTGAATTAATTCGTTTGTTTTTATGCAAGAGAGAAACGTTAATCCATTTTGCTTTGCATCCTTTTTTCTTATTCTAAAACCATTAGTATCAAAACAAAAGGCTTTTTTTCTCTCAAAGCCAATTATATAATCAATTTATTTCTTTATAATTTTAAATATTCGTTTGAATATCTTTTTATTAATAAGTAAACTTTAATTCATCATGCCTAGGCAAAAGCGATCGAGTCTTGTTAGTAAACAAAAAGCTAACAAGAGATGGTGCAGTGAACACTACAGTCATGAAACTGATGTTTTCAGAAAAGATGAAGCTTCTATTTCCTCAGCATTACCAGAAAGAAATATGAGATGCCAAACTTTAGAAGACAGCTGCTTGAACGATTTAAATTGTTGTGAAAATTCTGAAGCCCCTCATTATGTGATAATGGATGTACAGTTTTTAAAAGGACTTTTAAAAAACTTATTGTGTGATGTTTGCAAATCATATTCACTAAAAATTGACATTGGTGAAAAGCTTGGATTTTCCAGAAAAATCTCTATATTTTGCACTTCTTGTGATATAATTTAATCAAGTAACGTTACATCCAGACGAATTTCTGACAGTGAAGGTAATGAAAACCAATCATTCGACATAAACATGCGCATGGTGCAATCATTTTTATGTTTTCGGAAAGGCTATTTAGCTATGGAAAAATTTTTGTATGTTAATGAATATGGATTTACCCTCAAGTAGAACATTCAATATATATAAAAAAAAATGTTATGTAAATCTTTGGTAAGTCAGGTGAAAAGTGCTTATCAAAGTAATAGTACCATTACTGATATAGATGTTACTTTTGATGGTACTTGGTTGACTTGGGGACATTCATCGCAAATAGGTGTAGGTTGCGTGATTGACCTTCTTACTGGATTTGTCATGGATTTTGAAATTATGTCGAAACGCTGCATTGAATGTAAACACGCAAAATCTGGTTTGGGAGAAAATTCAGCAGAATTTCTTGTGTGGTATGAGAAGGACATATATCTTCATGTGCTATCAATCACGTAGGATCATCTTGTGCCATGGAACAAGAGGCTGCTCTTAAATTATGGCAAAAATCTGAAGATAGTGGTTTTCGATACACGACACTATTGTCTGATGGTGATGCAAAAACATATCAATATTTAAATACTAAGGAAGTTTATGGTCCTGAGATAAAAATAAAGAAAGAAGAGTGCATAAACCATGTTAGCAAGAGGCTAGGTACATCTTTACGAAAAGCTGTTAAAGAATGGTGGGCAAGAGGTGTTTCCTTGGGAGGGAAATCCCGTGGTAGTTTAAAGGAAGAGGTAATTAAAAAGTTGTCACGTTACTATCAAAATACGATTCGCTCGAACAAAGGTGACGTAGAAGCAATGAAAACTGCAATTTATGCGACACTGTTTCATAGTATATCAACGGACCAAAAACCTCAACATTTTAAATGTCCGACTGGAAAAAGATTCTTGGTTCTTTTTCTAGGCTGCTCTTACTCGTGGTGAAGTACCGGGTCCTCACGTGAAGCATGTGAAGACACCCTTGAAGGAAACTCATTTAGCCAAAATTATTCCAATATATCAAAGATTGGCTTCAAATGAACTCCTTCAAAGATGCATAAGATGTGTGACACAAAATGCAAACGAGAACCTTCACAGCATCATATGGGGTAAATGTTCAAAAGAAATGTCAGCGACACTGCGTCGAGTAACTATTGCTGTTTGTGATGCAGTTTGTGAATTCAATTTTGGTACAAAAAATCATTAGAAAATTTGCAAAAGGAAAATGGGCTTGCTTCAAATAAACAGTCAAAAATGTTGGTTGTTTGGCAAGACTACCGTAGAGTTTATCAGAGGAAAAGAAAAAGATTGGCAGTGTACGCAATTGCTCGGAAAAAAATTGCGTTAGCAAAAAAGATGCGAAACGCCTCATTCATTTAAAAAGAAGGAATCACATATGAACGGGGTGGTTTTTAATAATATTTATTTACAATTATAATATGAACATAAAATGAATATTTTATAATTTCAAAACAATTGGTTAGTACATTTGATATATATTGTAATATTTTAATACATTTAATTTTAATATATTTATTTAATAATATTTAATAACTTAGATTATATTACTGTCTTAAACTATTTACTATGACCTAAATTGCAATATATGTAAGAATAAAGGCCAAGGTTTAGTTCTTTCATGTATTTCATTGACTTTCAAAAGTTTAAATGTTTTTCACGACTTTAAATTTTTCATCGTGATCATATATTTAAAATTCTAAGGCTTTTTTTGTATTCATTATAAATCTTTGAAACTTTTCCTGGTTGTTTTGTATAAAATGTTTGATAATTCTGTGCATAGCTTAAGGATTTATATGAAGAGCTACTTTTTAAAAGATCCATAAAGTTAGATACATATATTTTTTTTACTGTTGTGTATCACTTCATTCCATTTAATCTTAATTTATTTCCTTTTTAATATGTGCTAATTCAGCATGAATTTTGCATTAAAAATGCTTAGTACAACTTGAATTTTAATATATCTTAGAATGGATACTATATTTTAGCTCTTTCATTTATTTTTTTATTTCAAAAACTTTAAATTGCTTTTTCTCAGCTTCTTATTTTTCATGACGATCATGTGTTTGAAATGCTAAGGCTTTTTTTATATTCACTATAAAATGTTGAAACTTTTTCTGGTTGTTTTAAATAATATGTTTGATAATTCTGTGCATGGAATAAGTATTTAGAGGAACAGTTATTTTTTTAGAAATCTATAAAGTTAGATATAGCGGTTTTTTTACTGTTTTTTATAGTGTCTAAGAGAAAAAAAATCTAAAAATAAAAGTATCACTTGTAATACTAATCCCATGCACAGAATTGTGGGAAATACTTCCAGGAATATCAGAAAAAAAATGGATCAAAAATACTCAAATTTGCAAAAGTAGTAGGAATTTTAATAACTTTAAATAATTTTAAAAATTTTAAAATTTAAAATTATTGTTTGTTTAAAAATAGTATTTTGCTTATGAAATGTTTATTATAGTAGATGTGTTCAAATACAGTGCATGTAATTTTATTCTTATAACTATCTAAGTAAAAGAAATTGTGTACAGGGTACCGTGTCCCCTTAATCAACACTATTCATTGTTTTAATATTCTACTCAGAATATCATGGAATTAAAAGTATCTCTAGCTATAGATGTATCCATCTGGGAAATGTACATGGGCTGTACAATACATAACACACACAATGTCTAAAAAGCTGGATTTAATTTTGAACAAAGCAGATCCCTTCCAAAAAAACATCTACCATGGCATTGTCCCAGTATATTTCCAGGTCAACGAAAACTTCGAAACAATGCAAAAACCACAAGAGTAAATTGTAGACAAATACCCTACAATATTTATAGCTGGTCCAGTATATTTTCATGAAATCTAAACAAAATTTTTTTCTCACCTTTCACTTCCCTGCTTGAAGCTAATATCATATATATTTATATATATATATATAAAATATATATATATATATATATATATATTTAAATATGTATATATATATGTATGTGTATATATATATATATATATATATTTAAATATGTATATATATATATGTATGTGTATATATATATATATACCTATATATATATATATAATCCAATATAAGAATTTTTTAATATATAATCATATACATATACATACACACATATATAAATTTATACACACATATACATATACATATAAACAAAAATATAAAAATAATCATATAGTTATAAACCTAAGATAACTAAAAGTAGGAAGTAGGCACACAGTATAAAGACAAATTCCTGGCCTTATGAAAAATGAAAAAATGATATTTATATATATATATATATATCATTTTTTTCAGGATTTTGAAATAACGTGGTTCACGAAATTAACAAATTTTTTTTTACACAAATATTTTGTTCTAACACGAATCTCTAAAACATTTGGGATTTTGTGCCCTTAGAACGAGGAAGTTTTAATCTAATTCATGACAATTTATGATAATAAATATTCATTAATAATGAAGTCAAAGGTATAAGTTCAGCTATTAACAGCTTATTTAATTCGCGGGGATTTGAAATTTGATACAAGTACAGAACATTTTCTTACTCATAATCCTGACATACAACGTGCATTAAAATTTCAACGTAATCACAAGTTTTGTGTAGCAGAATATTCAGTATTATATAAGCGACTTCAGAAACCAAAAAAAAAATAGCCTTTAAATATCAACAACAAAAAACCACTGAGGCTATTAATAACAAACAAAATTCTTTTGAATCAAAACCTGACAGTTGCACAAGACGTATCTGACATCTCTCTCTACTGAGGATAGCATTTTTAATCCAGTTTTTAATAAACGTGCCCGCTTGTTATCGAGTAGCGATTAATAGTTGTAAGTTAGTAAAAACTGTATAACTAATTTCAATTTGAATTTTTATATGTTATAGACGTACTTGTAGAATGAATTTTCATCTTACAGTAATTTTAATTTATTTTGTATTCAAAATGAATCGTTTTTGTTTATAAATATCGAACATAAATTTTATTATTACCTTTTTTTACACTGGTTTTTGGAAAAATATTTAGAGATTTTTCAGTTTACACAAATTTAAAAAATTGTGTGGAACATATCTCCAAATGTACCATATACCGCATGCATTTTTTACTTGATTTTTTTCGGTTTCCTAAGAAACATATCTACCGTGTAAAAAAGAATTGAGTTATATACAAGTATACACTGCTGGCCACAAAAAATTCACCACCCTGAAGGAAGCATGCAAACCATGTGATATTTAAATCACGATGGCACCGAGGAAATTTGCAAATCATTAGCATTGCAGCGCAGACGCACATCAACGGCTACTGTAGTGCTATCCATAAGCGCTATATAAGAGGAGAGCAGATTGGGAATTTAAAGTGATGCATTTTTTTTATTTTTTTGCGTAAACTCTTTACCTATGCCTCGTAGTCTTTTGGCCACTTGGTTGTTGACACACATGGTTCAGCGCCTTTTGATCAAGTTTCTGAATTTGACCGAGGAAGAATAGTGACATCTAGGGATTACGGATTATCTTTCAGAGAGATCGGTCTGTGTTGGACGAAACCAAGCAACAGTGTGTGTGATGCGGATCTGTCATCACTGGATGCAAGAGGAAATGACGGACCGATGAGTTCAATCTCAACCACCTCGTTGCCTCACTCTCCATGATGACAGACTCGTCGCATGGCAATTATGGGTCGTAAAGTCACATGGAGAGCCACAGCACAACAGATTCAGTTTGTTACGCACCATTCGGTGTCCACTCGTACAATTCGATGCCGTTTGCAACAGAGTGAAATGTCTGTAAGGCGTCTATTGCTTCATTTACCTTTGACTGGAAACCACTGGCATTGGCTACGCCAAAAGTGCGATGAACGGCGGACATGGGAAATGGAATAGAACGAAAATGACCGTAGTGAGAGGCTGCTGATCTGTTGCATTATACGTCACCACACTGGTACTGCACCCTGTATAATGGTTTGGAGAGGTATTAGATATCACTGCCACATCATTTAGTGCGCATTGACAGTACACTGAGCAGCCACATCTACATCTCTGAGGTGTTGAAGCCCGTGACCCTTCCATACATTCAGTGCTTGTCATCAGCTATATTCCAACAAGATAATGAGAAACTATACGTTGCAAGCTATGTTAAAGAATACTTCTTTACTCTTCAGATTGAATTGCTTCATTGTCCTGCTTGTTCTCTTGATCTATAGCCAATCAAAAACGTGTGATCCATGCTTGTACAATGACGGTCTCTGTACCTACCCGCTGCTATACCGGATCAATTTTGGCAATATGTGGAAGCCGCATGGAGACTTTTGTACCCCAAGAGTATGTCAAAACCTCCTTGATTCTATGCCGAGGCATGTGGCAGTGGTTATAATCAACAATACTAACTTAACTAGCAACTGATTATGTCATCATCCACGTGACACAAGAAGTTGTAATCGGTTGATCTTTGTACATCATGTAACCTGCTAAATAAATTTCGCTTTGATATTTCTGGTCCTTCTTGGTGTTGCATTTTGTGAGGCCAGCAGTGTATGCTTTCCAAATTTTACACCTCTTAAACTATTTTAGTGTATTTTAATTTTTTTTTATTTTCATAGCATCATAATAGGTATGCTTATACTTGTTCTCTGAGTGTCTATTTGAATATTCATACGAATGCATTAAATAATTTATGTAACAGTGGTTATATTTTTATTATTTTAAAAGCATTTAGAGAACAAAATTGAAAATAATAACGGCACTTTTAAGCAGGAAAAGTCTAATAATTTCATTTATTTGGAAAGAGGCAACTACTAAAAGATTTCTACTAATAGAATTTGAGTGTAGTTCATTTTTAAATAATTTACATTCAGGTTACATCAGTATTTCTCAAAGTGTGGCGCGCGAGCATATCGAAAATTTAAGATTTTTTTTAAAATAAAAATAACCGGAAAAAGAAGTAAAACAAAATACTTTCTTCAATAATAATAAAAAATACACAACACTTATATAATTTATGTTTATCAACTGGCGTTTTTCCGCCATCAAATAGCTATCTTTGATCCCAAAACCAAATTAAAGAGAAAAAAACATTTTCTTTTATTTGCTGTATTTCCTCAATGAGAGATTTTTTAATACGTTTTAACATAAAATATTACTCGTTAAAAGAAAAAACAAAACTTAGACCCTGAGAAAATTCTAAGAAGATAAACAATTCATCACTTAATTATTATTGAAATACTGTACATTAGTTGTAGAAAAAGAAAATGAAGACATGATTCACTTTTCAGCCAGGCTGCATAATACATTTGCTGATCATTTCATTGACCTTCAAATTTACTGGTATATAGTTAGTGTTCTACATTAGTTCCGTCCCATCTTTAATGTGTTTGTTTTTCGCTTAGGGAAATTGTAAATAATAAATAGTTTTATGATATTAGGAAAATAATTGATTGAGTTGAAGGATTATTTGGCCAAGATTTATATTTTTATGAGTGTTCTCACAAACATATAAAGCATAGTGAAAAACGTCATAATCATTTTTAGATCATCCGTATTTTTTCTGAATACATTTTTAACCCGGGAGTAGAGGCGCGGGACATCTGTTATCTCTATTGAAGGACGTTGAAAAAATGCATATTATTCATGATTGAGAAACGCGATTAACATGAAACGAAAGGAAAATTTAAAAATGCTTCCTAAAGAACTCCATCAACTTAAAATATTAAGCTATAAGTGTACCAGAAGGTTCAGTTCACCTTGTCAAAAAGACACAATAAAGAAAAAGTTCAACTTGCTATTTGTTGATCACCAAATGTGTCACGAGTTCGAGCCCAGTACCACTAAAGACCCGCCGTGTAGGGGAAAGATGAACGCTAAATCTGTCGACAACTCAAACGTCCTCTTGTTGGAGTGGTGAGATAGTTAAAAGAGGCCAGCTCAAGTATCATCCTCGTCACTTGACCATGGTTCAAAAGTACGAGGTCCGTCTCCAAAGGCTCTCATGTAGCTGAACAGTGGGACGTTAATATTCACTCACTCAATCATGAAAGCTCATTAAAACTACAACCACTTGAACAAAATATGACAGCTTTGCCAGCAAATAACATTTCTGTAATATTAGAGAAAAGTGTCTATGATTTGCGTCTTTTATTAAGGTCTTGCCCTTTTGAATCATTTTAGTTCAGTTTTATTAGATTTTATCTCAAAGCATCAAAGAAAAATTGAATAGTCCTTGAAAGCCAGTAAGTATACTTTCTGTTAGTTAAAATATTCACTGGAATTCCGATTTGAATCGTGTACAGTAAAAATAATTATAAACAAATGATTGGGGTGACTGAGTCCCCCTCCGCACTACCATTAGCTTTAGTATCAAGTGCGCGCGTGCTCCCGGGTTAAAACATTTTGAAGTCTTCTCGGTTTAAATATTAAAAATTAACACAATTATTCTTCATTGGAATTTTATATTATTTTTGATTATTTAACATTAATTCTAAATACTTATTCTGTGAGGTTTAAAATTATAGTTCTTTTAAACAGTTATTTACAATTATAGCATTTATCAAAAAAAATCATTTTACATTTCTTAATACAATGCCGTGCACGCAGTTTTTTTTACTCTCCTTACAGTTCAGCTATTATATCAAGAATAATGTTTTATTTTTTTAAAAAAATTAACTCGTGCGAAGATCCGGTGTTTCAGCCAGTATACGTTTAATGTATCAGTACTGAAGAAGGTATTTTATAAATAATTTCTTAACACTAAATTAAGAACAAGTTTAATAATTATTAGGGAATTGCACATGGGTTTGTCTTGTAGAGCAAAGTTTTTCAACGAATAATTAATATCAGAAAATGACACTGAGTTATTTTTCTATATTTAGCTGAGATCTATATTTTATCTTCAAAGCAGCCGCCGCAGAAAATCCGGTTTAACAAAGGTAGGATGTTGAAAATGGTAATAGTATACGAAGTTCTTTTGTTTTCAGTAAAGAAAATTCATCACTCTACCCAAAATTCAGAGCGATTTATTACAAAATTGCTTTTTCATTTTTCACTATGAAGATTTCTTCTAAAGTTGAGAGCCTTTCTGGACTGTCTTGAAACAGATCCCTAATCCACTCGTAACTTGCAACCAAGTTGTCCTCATCCGGAAAATACTTTTTAAAATTCTTTGTCAACATTTCTAAATGATTTTTCATGGTTTTAAAAACCACTTTCATATGTTGTTCTTCAGATTTGTAAGATTTAACACATAGCGAGCTGGGGCTTTTTTCCCCATCATTTACTTCAGTAGTGGTAAATCCAAAATATAATTATTTTGGAGAATATTGCCTTGATTTAATTTTCGGAACCATGCTCGTCTGTGTACTTGTTGATCCTTTATTATCGTCGAATGTTTGCTTACAGACTTAAAAATGTATGTATGACGTTGTTTAAATTACTGCCTTAAATACTTAATTACCGCGAATTACAATTAACGTGCAAATTAAAAAAAATGTACATTCAAGCTGGATTCAGTAGCTATAGAAGTATCGAGTCGACCAAAACTGACTGAAATTGTACGAGGAAAAGCATTTTTACATTTTTTGCGCAGATGTCCGATAGGTTGTCCAGACTCACGCAAACGTACTCGATAATGCCAGATGTGATGGATATGAAAAAGAGCAACATAGACTAGACAATTTTTTAAATGACATTTGTACTTTAAGAAATGGATGCCGAAGGAAATAAATGTTTAATTAAAGATATCATTTTGCGATCTGTTTCAATTTAAAAATTAGAGAAAAAAATAACATAATAATAAGTAAGTAATATATATTTTAAGTAATTTTTTCTTAAAATATATATTACTTAAAAGTTACATATACAGAATTTAATATACTTATCGTATTAATTTCTACAGTTTATAATTAAGATCGTATTGTAACTTTAGCGTCTCTCTCTCAAAGTGCATTTTTATTGCAGTAAATACATTATTATTGTACGGGGGGGACGACAAAAATTATGATTGAAAATTGGGTTGCCAGTATTGAAAGTTTGAGGAACACTGGGGTACATGGATGAAGATGAAATACATCCATAAAACAAAATATTAGTAAATAGTTCATGTCAACTAACATTGCTTATTTGAAGTAATTTTTTTCTTTATAAATTGCTTAGCAATGATTATTTAATAATAAGACTCAAGTGTAAGATTGTTATGGATGAATTTAAATAAAAGTTTTGTGTGGCATATATATAGATATATGGTGCTGACCGCTATTTCCAAGCCACTCAAATTGTTCTACTCCTCATGCTCACGAACGCACTGAGTGTTTTGGGAGCCTGCCAGTCGTCAGACGCTCGACGTGGCGGGAGCCGACGCAATTAGAACGATGTACGGCGCCATTGAAGTAAGACGTAGGCATGGACTGGACAAGATGACGGACTGAGAAAGACGGAGAGCAAAGTTGCCATTTGCATGGATTAAGACGAAGAGGATAACACTTCGCATGTTAATGATGGACTGTATAATTATCTGCATTGTATATAGCATGTAAATAAGTACGAGTAATTAAATCTATATTTAATCATAAACGAAGTGCCCTTCCTGACCAGCGCCCTACAACTCAGAAGTGGGATGAACGATGTACGTGATATCAACGATAAACTTAAGGAATAAAAGAGGGATTACGAAGATTTTATAACCGTAACTACAGCAACATTAAAGGTACGGGCATTCTTTTAAAAATGATTTTAAATTATATAAAACCTATCGGCATTGCATTAAAGAACTTTAAAACAGAAACAGTGAAATTACTCTACAAACTAATGTATGATGATAAAGAATTCAATCGTAAAATATTGCGTAACTTTTGTGGTTTTACTTTTTCGACCGACAGTGAGGAATTCTTTATTAAACTAAAAGATATTCAGAAGAAATTGCGGTATTATTAGATAGTAACAATTTCAAACATACTTGATATTTCAAGTGAAGGAAAAAAATCTGAATTGTGTAAAGTATTCTATCCTTATTGACAAATCTGAATGAGTTATTATTAATGGTGGCAAGAAAAAGCCTTAGAGATTCGAAAACACTTATACCTTCAAAATTAAAAGTCTGAGGAAAACGCATTTAAAAAGTTTGTTAAGTCATAAAATAAAAACTTATAATGCCCGTAAAAGTCTAATTTTTTAATATGTTATTTTCCATTGTATGTTCTACATTGAAACACAATTTTTATTAAATATGATTGAAAACATATTTTTAATTCAAAATACGTTTTTGCATAATATTGATAGCATTTGTTAAGACGTCATTTTATTCAGCTTTATCTTAACCTAATATTTCACAAAAGTTTTGAAACACGAAGCATTTATGTACAAAATAATAATAATACTAATTTAAGCTAAAAATAGTCAGGTTTGCTCATGAAATTTTATTTTTTTCAGTTTTAAATTGGGGCAGTTTAGGAAGTTTTAGCTCTTGTCGTACGACTTTAAAATATTAAAATATAGTACTACAATATGTTTAGTATAATATAGTTTGGTACATCAAGGAAATATTCAGTTATATCTGCAGCTTTTTGATTCAGAATACTTGTATTCGGAAGTCTAATTGCCAATTCAGCTGAGGACTGATTTTTAGATACATCATTTTCAGTAATATGCCATCTCTTCGAAATATTGTTTCTCACAGAACCCAGAATGCATTTGCCATGACAGTTTCTCTACAGGAAAAAATTAATGATAAAGCATTTAAGTTATGTAAACTATTTTAAAGCAAAAATGGGCCATGAAATTAATCTTTATTAATTAATTAGGAGAACTCAAAAAACTCAAAACATAATCAAGCAAAAATGATTTTAGTAATGAAAATTGGAATTAATAACCATTTCAAACTAAAAGCTCAAAAATATTTTTAATTAATTCGACTTAAGTGTGAAAAAATGCTTTAAAAGGTAACCGAAACCAAAAACATAGCTCATAAAACTTCAAATATATTAAAAACTAATTTGCTAACAGATCTGAAATTTCGTGGCAAGCATCTCAATGATATGGGCCACCAAAACATGCAAAAAAATTTTTTTCGGTAAAAATGAAATTTTTAGGGTACTTAGCCCTAATAGATAGTGTAGCCTTAATAGATAGTGGTAGCCAAGTGACCTTGAAGCGAAAGTTTGTTTATGATAAAATAAATCATGTTCAATTGTTTCCACATTAAATAAAACTTTAAGATGATTTAGTAATAGTAAAGTAAGACTGTTTGGTTATTTTAAAGATGATATTCAAATTGATGAACTTAAGTGTTATGTAGAAATATGTGTAGTAGATGATGATGCTATGTTATTTGATGTTACAATTGGATTAAATGTATTAATGCAAGGTGAGACTATAATTAATGAAAATGGTATTACAATTAAAATTAAGCCTACATGTACTAAAGAAGTTGCCACTTTATCTGTTCTACCAATTAATTTATCTCCTGATGATATTGAAATCAATATTGCACCGGACATTCCTCAAATTTACGAGACAAAGAACAAAACGATAACTCTAAATTTTGTACCTGTAAAGAAAGATGGTTTACATGTGAAAGACGACCAAGGAACTGTGACCGTAAGCCCTGTTGAGAAAGTTTCTGTTGAACTTCAACATCCATCTGATTTCCCCAAATTGAAAGACGATTTCAAACATTTAGAAAAACCTGGCCTTATGATTCAATGTGTTACTGAAGAGTCTGATGAGTATATTGTTTCTGATACCGAAGAGTTTCTTTTTGAGAATTGCTTGAAACACGTGAAAGAAGACAAGGATTGCATTCCTTTAAAGAAAACTGACCCAGTAGTAGTTGTTCCTGAATGTGTGCTCAAAGAAGTCAAAAGACGTGCCCATGAGAAAAGACGCCAACGAATTAAAGAAAACAAAGATTATTACTTCATTCCCAAGCGCAGACAGAAGGTAGAAAATTCAGTTGCCTACTGTGACCATCATGTATTGGTGAATCACACACGAAGAAATAAAGAAGACGTGCCATTGAAAACATGCCATATTGATCACCTTGGACCGCACAGGATAACCGAATTTGAAGACGGAGTCATGGAACAAACTGTCCGTTTTTAGCAAAAACTTCAATAGTTTACGACGAAAGACGTAGAAACAAGACGAAAGACGTAGAAGAAACAAGACGAAAGACGTAGAAGAAGCAAGACGGAAGACGTAAAAAAGCAAGATGAAAGACGTAAAAGAAGCAAAATACGACGAAAGACGAATAAACAAGAAAATAAGATGTAGAAAATAGAAGGAAAGAAGAAAGACGTTAAAGATAAGAAGAAAGACGTGAACATTAATCCTTTTGAGAACTTTGCAACAACCAAGAGACTCATGAACTTTTAACTTTTAATTTTTAGATATCTTTTTCCAGCCCACTTGTTGTTTTGGTTTTTTTTCTTTGTATCTTTGTAGTGTCGTCTGGAGGACCAGTCGATTCCAGGATGGCCGTGTGGTGCTGACCGCTATTTCCAAGCCACTCCAATTATTCTACTCCTCATGCTCATGAATGCACTGAGTTTTTTGGGAGCTTGCCAGTCGTTAGACGCTCGACGTGGCGGGAGCCGACATAATTAGAACGAGGTACGACACCATTGAAGTAAGACGTAGGCATGGACGAGATGATGCACTGAGGAAGACGGAGAGCAAAGTCGCCATTTGCATGGATTAAGACGAAGAGGATAACTTTTCGCATGTTAATAATGGACTGTATAATTATCTGCATTGTATATAGCATGTAAATAAGTACGAGTAATTAAATCTATATTTAATCATAAACGTAGTGCCATTCCTGACCAGAGCCCCATATATATATATATATATATATATATATATATATATACACTGCTGGACAATTGCTAAGGACGGATCACAAATTGCTATGTAGCATAACATTAAGCGAGACATGAGACATAGTAGGATAAAATATAGTTGCCACACTGTTCAGACATTAGAATAAAGAATATTTATTGTTCTGGAAATTACAAAAGCTGTGAAACATCTGGAAGACAAAAAAATGTTCATTTGATCTGCGTACGGAAAAATGGGACAATGCATCTAAAAGTCAGCAGGCACCTTAAAAAAAGGTATCAGTACGGGTTATGTCCCCCGTGGAGTGCAATGCAACATTCTACACGTCGTACCATACTTTGCACAACATTATCCAGCAGCTGTTGTGGCAATTTATCCCATTCATCTGTGAGTGCACAGATGAGGGTGTTCTTGTTTGTCGGAGGATAGTTTCGACCAGGAACTTGCCTCCCCAAAGCATCCAACACATTTTCAATGGGGTTTAGATCTGGAGAACGCGCTGGCCATACCATACGTTGAATACCCTTGCTGTCTAGTCAATCCTGAACAGCGAGTGTTTGATGACATGCTGCGTTGTCATCCATAAAAACAAATTTATCACCGACAGCACCACGGAAAAGACAAACATGAGGAAGTAGAACTTCATTAATGTATCGTTGGCCCGTCATAGTCCCATTCGCAACCACATGTAGGCGCGTGCGGCCATTGATCATGATGCTGGCTCACACCATGATACTGCATGTCGGATATCGGTCCTTTTTAATGGATATTTTCTGGACGATAAGCAGTACCACTCTCGCGCCAGATCAGTTGGCGTCTACAATCCGATGACAAACTGAACCTACTCTCATCTGAGAATAGTACGCATGCCCATTCCTGTTCAGTCCAATTGTGATGCTCACGACACCATTGCAAACGGGCAGTATGGTGCTGTCTGGTCAATGGGACACACACAACAGGTCTGCGGGCGTATAGTCCTCCTCCCCTCAAACGTCTGGCAACAGTTTTTCGGAAGATCTGCTTTCCTTTGGCAGCAAGAAACTGATTTGCCACCTGCTGAGCTATGGTGCGCCTGTTCCTTTTTGCTGATCTGTCTACTGCAGGCGTCGTACTTCTTACACGACCTCCCCCGTGCTGTCTACTACACATTCCAGTAGTTTTAAATGACTTCCACAGCCGTGAAACAACGCTGTGAGCGATGTCGAACTCCCTGGCAACATCTGTTATTTTTCGCCCTTCTTGGATTTTTCCAATAATTCGGCCACGCATAAAATCATCTATGTGATGTCGGGAAGACATGCCAAAAATTTCAAGTTCGTCTATTAAATCTTTCCTGTAAAACTGACTTGTAACAGCAACTGTCCACACGCGTCAAAACCTTTAAAGCTCTTATGAACGCTATCACGTGATGAACAGACGTGGAAAAAAATTTGCATACTCATACTTCTTCTTACTAATATCCCGCACTTATTCTAATTTTCCACATTTTGCTTCCTTTCATTTTGTGGTTGCTATGGATGATAGTTTTATCCGTCCTTAGCAATTGTCCAGCAGTATATATATATATATATATATGTAAGGATATATAAATTAGATTAAAAATTAAATTCCCTATCTAGCACTTGACTCTAGCTTTCTACGTTCTCATATTCAAGTATCAAACTAATCGCCCATTTATTTCTTCCGAACATATGACCTAGCCAATAAACATGTCTAATTCCAGATCGATAGATTTAATAGTCAACATATGTCAGTATTAACTTGCAAACACCATCTTCAAAGCAACGATACTTACCAGATGTTTTTCACGTGTTATTCACGTGAAACCACCACCATGGCGTTTTCTTTCCTCACTGCTCTCAGAATCAGAACAGATGTATAAATGAAGGAATAAAGGTCGTCTTTTCTCTTCTCTAACTTTAATCTGATTCTGTCTTAAAAATCATGACAGAATTAAAGCCGGCAGGTCCTTTGTCTGCGATCTTAATGTAAAAAACTAATATTTTTTATAAAATAATTTAATATAAAAACTAAAGCCATCGAACGTAATAACTGATATGGAGAATTTGACTGAACACCGAATGCACCATATGCCAATATGCTGAAGACTTCGGATTTCCAGAATAAAAAATGGTACGGAAAAAGAAAAAAAACGCGCTAGTGATCCCCGGAAGAACATCACTCTTAAACCCCGTGAAGAATGCAGTGTTTACCGTCGAACATTATTTCTACCGTTGCTGAAGAGACCAGCAAGTTTGCCATGAAAGAACTAACTTTCGAATGACGAAAAAAGAAACAAAACAAAAAGAGAAGCGTGAATTCCCCAACCCAGTGATACAATGATGGAAGGACCAATACTGCCAAAAAAAAATCTTCTTCGCCGGGAAGTCTGCACGGTAATACTGTGAAATAGTGAAGTATCAACATGGAAAAATAAGTAAATGAATAAATAGAATTTTACTAGTGAAATAACGTGACAACAGCATCTGGATTACCGTTCACCAAGGGTTTCTGACGCTCTGGAGGTCAGTTAAATTGTATATTTCCAATTGTAGTAACATTGAAGTAACTGAGTTTTGCTGAACAGAACTTTACGAAAAAGAATAATATATGATATGATATAGTATTTAATTTTTATAATATAGATGTGTTATAAATGAGATATTTTTCTTATATTTTAATTGAGAAAACAAAGTATATAGGTTTAGTCATACAAAAGTTTGAGAAATTTTAATATACTTCTCATAATTTTATCTTAAGATGTCGAATGAGTTAAGAGTTATGATAGAAATTGGTGTTTTAAGTGAAAGATATAAATTAAGTTTTTAGAAAAATGACTAATGAGAGAACTAATACTAGAGATATTGATTGTTATAAGAAACAAAAGTAAAGTCAAGTTGTATTCTTTTTTCTCCATTGAATTCAATTGTTTTGTTAATTATTTTATTCAGCAGTAATCTTATTGCATGTCATTTAATTTTTTATTTTGAAACTGTGTGTTTTGATATACTGGCCATATATCAGGATTCACTATTTCTCGAAATTTTCCTTATCTAAAATTAAAATTAATTTAATAACTTGAATCTTATTTTTCGATATTATACAGTGAATATAAGGGAGAATACAATCATTATAATTTTGTATATGTCTCGAAACATTAAGAGGACAAACTTGTTTAGTTTGATATGTACACCTCTCATTGTTTCTTATCAGCATCCCTGAACATCTGTGAGTTGATGACGCAGATTTCTCAGAGAGATGTGTTCAAAATTAAGTAAGGTGATACAGTTTATATTAGTGAATGTGTGATGTAAGAGAAAATCAAGAATTTTTGTCTATGAAACGAATTTTTAGAAGGTTACGGAAAGATTTAAAATATTGTATGCGATATTGTTAAGTTATAGTGAATATTGAGAAAATTTTCATACGTACTAAAAGTTATTATTGAGTCCACTTTTCCGACTCAAGAAATAATAAAAAAGTGCTCCTATATTCTTGTATTCTTTTATTCCTATATTCTTATAATTTTTATGTTTTATAACGCATATGAAATAAAATATTGTTTATTGTGTTGAATAGTGCATATAAGTTGTGTGTTGTACACCGTTTTCATATTATTAATAATTTCATTTTATTAGTGTCTGTATTTTTTTATCTTTTTAAAAATGTATTTCATATATACAAAATTTAGTGTATCAATGGCGCCAGAGTAGATTTTTATACAAAATTATTATTTTAACATTTGTATGATTTCATGTATTTTTATATTTACTATCTTATTGTTTGATATATTATTTTCCAACATAATTTTTTGTAAAATATCTACCAGCTATAATACGAATCTATTATTATGAAGGAATAGGAGGAAATGTGAGCTCTTATTCTAGATGTCGAATAGATTTGAACAAGCTAATCTTCATTTATATGTATGGAAAGTCATGTTTATCAATTAATATGTTGGAAGTGTCCTTACTGTGTTTGGTGTTATAGTTTCTCGTTTATTGTATTGCTTTTTGATTTTAGAATTACTATTGCTTAAAAATTTCTAATGTGTTTAATATGTCTTTCTAAATAACTATGTATTGTTTTGTGTTTGTTGAAAATTGATTAAGTTTGTAAAGAGAGAAAAAACCACGCCATGACTCCCTTTTAAAATTGGGGGGCAAATGTAAGGATAATTAAATTAGATTAAAAATTAAATTCCCTATCTAGCACTTGACTTCATCTTTCTACGTTCTCAAATTGATGTATCAAACTAATCGCCCATTTATTTCTTCCGAACATATGGCCTAGCCAATAAATATGTCTAATTCCAGATCGTTAGATTTAATAGTCAACATATGTCAGCATTAACTTGCAAACACCATCTTCAAAGCAACGATACTTACCAGATGTTTTTCACGTGTTATTCACGTGAAACCACCACCATGGCGTGCCTTTTCCTCCCTGCTCACAGGCAGAACTGATGTAGACACGATGGAATAAATATCTTTTTTTTAAAACCTTAATCTGATTCTGTCTTTAAAATCATGACATATTTATATATTGAACTTTCTAAGGTTGTCACTAACTTAGGACAGGGTTGTAGGGTTCAGCTTCCTTTATAGCATCCTATTCTTTTCATTTGAACAGAAAAGATTTACGTGTTACAAAAACGATAAAATGAAAGAAAGATAAACCAGGTATTGCGCATTTTTAAGTATTTAAATTTCACGTGTTTTCAAACAATATCTTTTTAGTAAACGATGGTGAATCTATTTGTATAATATGTGCATGGGAAACCGTAGCAGATAAAAAATGTTTACAAAAAATAATAAATACGGAATATGTAAGTAAAATTTTGAAAACTAAAAATTAAGGAATTGAACCAAGTAACAAATGAAAAAATTATGTGCTTCAAAGTAAAGCCAATGTGTATATATATATACATATATGAATGAATGGGAGTGAATTAATATTAACGCCACACTATTCAGCTACACAAGGGCTTTTCGACCTCGCAATTTTAAACCATGGTCAAGTGACGGGGATGACACCTGAACACCCCTACACGGCGGGTCTAAAGTGGTACTGGGCTCGTACTCGTGATATGCCAGCCACGATCCAATACCTTGATATATATGTATATATATATATTAAATATATATTTAAATATATATATATATACATATATATATATATATATATATATATATATATATATATAATAATAATAATAATAATAATAATAATAATAATTCCCTCTAGTATCCTTTTTATTAACTCTTTGTACTAATCTGCAAACAAACTTCAAGTCTTTGGTTTAAAAATAACACTGCAAACTTATTCGTAATCGGCTAGTCCGAAATCCCTATCCCACCCATTCTATCCAATCAGAACTACTATTAAGTAATAATTACGCGCTTGCGCTACTGATATAAAAGCAAGAATCTTGAGTAATCGCTCTCTTTTTGTCTGCTTGCCGTCATCATGTAAGAATGCAAATAACTGCAGCTATTTGTCGTTATTTTGTGTCCGTCAAGATGTTCCTTCTGTTATATGTGTCTGCTTACGTGTTTTTGACAAATGGATGTAAAATATAAAGTGACTGACCAGTTACATTATGTGAGCTTCAAAATAAAATATGAAACTCAATTCTAAAGATGTTTTCAATAAACCAGATATGACATCAAACCAACACCGGCCAACGCTACTGCAATACATAACATATATATATACATTTATGTATATATATATATATATATATATATATATATATATATATATAGTGCAGGTCATACAACTTTTTTACTTGGTATCTTATTTTATTTTGTTATAATATATATTAACTTTAAACTTAAAAATAACCCTTTTTTCAATTCCTACTATTAGCTCACACTCTCTTTATGTTTATTTATATTTTTATCTTGGTGGAATTTTCAATCGTTAATAAAATACATTTTAAAGCTTTCCATTGAGCTGAAACTTTATATGCATGATTATTTTGGATGACAATACAATAATTTGATTATAATTAATAAAAATTAATTGATTAAAACTAATTATTTAAAGAATTACAAATGCAACCACGTTGGCATCATTTTATGCAATTTGTGTCAAAACTTGAAAAAATTTTTTTCTTACGTTTTAAAGCATTCACTTGAACTGAAATTTTATATACACGGTTGTTTTGGATGACAGTACGATACTTTAATGATAATTAATAAAAAATTAAATACCACTTAATGTCGTGATTATATTATATGTATATACATATTTATATTAATTGTAACTATTTAATAAAAGTAGCTAAAATAAAATTTTTCTTTGTTGATCTAAGTAGGAATTGACTTAATTTTTTTTTTATATTACCTCTCTTTTTTATAAATAACAGTCTTCTTTTACAGACTTCAAAATAGAGGTGGATTTACAGCGGCATAAATCGTTTTAGTGCAATACGTCTGGGCACAAAAACCGTTGAAGATCCATCTAAAAAACTCTCCAAGGGCCTTGTATAAAGAAACGATAAACCCTGTAGTAAATGTTATCTTTTGACAAATGCTTTCGAATGGCCACAGTTAATCTTGTATTACGTCAGAGGTAAGAGAAAGATATAAAGTAAATATTGCACATGGATTTAAAAATATTGGATATTTTCTAAGACCGACGCATTTTCCATCAGTAGTTTTAGATTGCTGCTCAGCAAAACAAATATTTTTTTTTACATTTGTGTATTCAAAAATTTTTAATGGAAGTTAATATATAAACAGAACGAATTGTACTTATTCAATGATTATATCTAAGCATATCTACTATAGTTACAATGTATTTGTTAGAAAATACATCCTAATTGAAAGATTTTGTAAAATAACACTTTTTATTTTCTATGAAAACATACAAAGCTTTATAAAATCTTGTATTAATTTTGTTTTCTTTTCGGATGACTAAAGATATGAAGACGTTCATAATAGTAAGGTGACTATTTTTTTTTTTTACAATGAAGAGAAGGACGAGAAATTTAAGAAAAATTTACATTTTAAGTATATGAAACGTTTTATTAAATCAAACAGAAATACGCTAATTACGCTTACATTCTTTTGAATTATTATCTTAAAATAGTATTTTTCTATTGGATTATTTTTTTCTCTACATATCATTTTTTTATATATCAGAAAGTTTGGGTAAAAAATATCCTTCATACTGAATTTTCCGAGAAGCACACTGTAGCAAAATTATTAACATTCAATTTTGATTTCTCACTAGTCACTTCACAAAAATTATTAGCAATTGAAAAAAACTTTTTCAGCCTACTGCATTAGTTCCAGGGTAGCACAACGTAAATTTAATAAGAATAATTACATTTTCATAAGGAATGTATACATTTTTGAAATGGTGTAAGTAATTTCACCCATATTTTACCAATTTCTAAGCATGTTGATTTTCCAATTGTTCTGATTTATTAGAATTTAAATATACATTCAGTCTTCTTTCTACTTCAAACAGACCATTGTCATCGATTTTAATATCAGGCATTTCTTTCGATAAACGCTCAACGTAATTTTCTATATCTGCTCACTTTACTCGAGATCAAGTCAAAAAATACCATTGAAAACTGTTATTTCCTGTGATATTTCTTTCAGACCATTTTTCGACAATTTGGAAGCATGTTTGGTTCATCTTTGAATACAGAAATTAACAGATCAGTTTTAAAATATTGAAAAGGAGGACAAAAAAAGAGGACACTTTTCGAGGAAGGATAGAACCTATAAAAGGAGGACTGTCCTCCTTTTAGGAGGATGGTTGGTCACCTTAATAATAGTCAAGTAGTCAGGGTTGCCTACTCAGCTAAAGGGATATTTCATCGGATTCTGATATTCAAGTATATATTTCACTTAAAAATGATCCTGTTATGGGGAGTGGAGTAACGAAGAGTACTAGGGCTCGCACCAAAATCAGGAATTGGCCTCAAAGCGGATCTTAAATAGGATTTATTACTTGGCGTCAGTCAGACTTTTCAACCCCCTCCATGTTGCGTGGATCGTGGAAGTGTACGTAACACCTGTGGTTTTAGGGTTGATTGATAAAGATTAGAAATACTGTTGTGTTGGAATGTTCTTAAAGTAAAGGAAGTAGAATCCCAATTTATAGGAATCATCTTTGTTACTTGACTTTGTTTTAAGAGTATATGGTCCTACATGGCTAATTCTAGTATTGCATCCAAATGCAGTATTTTTCCCTAATAAAAAGAAAGACATTTCAAATATTTTCATCTGAACTGAACTGAACTCAATGGCGCAACAGCCCATGAGGGTCAAGACCTTCAATGGTTCTCTCAGTTTAAGGTATCCGACTACGTTCGGAACCGTGATTTTATAAAAGTGCATAAATGGATAATTTTCATGATATTTTAGTGTCCCTTAGATTAGAATACGTATATAAAATTGTTTTAAGCACATTTTAACAAAAAAAATTATTTAAATTCAATATTTCGGCAAAAAATTAACTTAGAATAAACATTTTTCAAAATGTTCACCTTTTTGCGAAAAATGCTTCTATTATAATAATATTTTGCCTGTATATAGCTCAGACCTCTGTGCAGAAGCTCAACTACGATTTTTGAAGAATTCACATTATTTTCAGTTACAACCCATTGAAATAATTATCGGCGTTTTTTTCTTAAAATTTCTCCCCTCTGCTGTCGTACAACATGGATATATATAAACCCACTTCTAAGTTATATAATTCAAAAATTCTAGTTGAGCCTCTATACAGAGGTCTAAGATATATACAGGCAAAATATTATTATAATAGAAGCATTTTTCACAAAAGAAGAATATTTTGAAAATGGGTCATTCTATGTTCATCTTTTGTCAAAATATTGTACTTAAATAATTTTTTATTGTAATACTATTCTTAAAACAGTTTTATATACATTTTCTAATCTAAGTGACACTAAATATCATAAATATTTTCCATTTATACGCTTTTGCAAAATCACGGTTCCGAACGTAGTCGGATACCTTAAGTGATCTTATACGCTGGAGTGTAGGTGCAGACGTTTGGATCAAGTGGATTTGTAAGAAAGTTGGACTGTTGCCGCGCGGGTCTTCCCAACAATGTATTAGGGAAAAAATGTTTTGGGGCCTTCTATCTTCTTACTTAACTTTCCTTCCCTCCCTATTTTTGCAATCCCTTTTGGGAGCGGTTTCCACTCGTGGCTTATGTCTGTTTCAGGGTCTTTACTTCTCATTAGAAGATAGCACCTGTGTGTGTTCGTGTTTGTGTGTGTGGATTTCTTTTTTCATTTGCATTGTAACTATAAAGAGATTTTGCTGTATTCTTCCCCCAGCTCTCAATATTTTGGAGGAGGGTCCCTCACACACATACACATTTGGGACCTTTTTGTACATGTTTTTCGTTTAATTTTCAAATAAAATAACTTCTCGGAGGATCGGATGCAGCTCTAAACCCTTTGGGTGAGCTTGATTCTCTGGAGTAATTAAGCAAGTAAAGATCAAGTGGTCAGTCTGATGTAAAAACCCCAGTGTTCAGTTCCCAAGCAAGCTTGGTACTTATTTATCGACCCCGAGATGATCTTGTCCAACCCGGGATTTGAACCCCGGATCTGTGGGCGTGGAAGCGCAATACACCACCACTCAGCCACTGGGCTACATTTTCATCTGAAACTCTTTTTAAATTTGTGAGACTCTTTGGTATGCATTTAAATTTTGATTTAGTATTATTTTGTCCTAAATTATACATTCTCTTTCTGCCAGTGAGCTTTCACATTTTATGAAGGAGGGGGGACGTGATAACCCAACGGGGGTGGAGCGTATCGAAATGTTGAAAATAAAAGATTATTTAAAATATTATTAATTTAGTGAAAGGATATAGCAAAGTACATTTGACATCATAAACAAACCAAGCATGATGAAAAGAACAACATTTTGACATCATAAAAAATAAAATACACATTTACACTGATATAATTACTCTTATAAATGTATCATTGTTGCTCAAAGCACTTGATAACAAATTTAACCATACTAAGTTAAGAAAATTTTATAATATTTAACAGTGGCACCATGGACCTGTCATATATAAAATTATATACATAATATAATACTTATCTTGATAATTTGTACGTTTTATAATTAAAGTGGTACTGTAGCTTTACAACAAAGGACATTATTATTGAATTCAATACAGTGTTATTGTATGGATGGGTGCAAGATGAAAATTATGATTGAATATTGGGTCACCAATATTGAAAGTTTGAGAAGCCCTGAGAAATATTATGTCAAATTAGAGTGTAAAAATGAGATAAATAGTTGCACTTTCTTTTATAATAGCTGACAGTTTAAATGTAGATATTTTTAGTTAAAATAAAAATTCAGAGATTTAGTTACAGATCTATTAAATCGCAACTTATATCTATATTTCCACACTTGAGTTTGGTTGATCAATTATCATTTTAGTTAAGGGCAGCATTTTGTCGCTGCAGGAGTTAAGCACTTATAATCTTGTCTATTTAAGTAAAAGGAAAAACCATGTCTTAGATAACTTAACTCTCATTCTTTTATTAGATTTTTTACCAGGGTCTTTGAACTTTTCCATTGAATCATGATATTTTTAATAACTTAAATAACATTTTTTTAAAAAACAGTATTTGTAATGAACGTTTTAAAAAAATAATAAAATAAAATGATAAAGAAGTATTCTAAAACTGTTTTCCCCCTCAGAAAATAGAAAAACTTTTTTATAGTACGTCTGATCATTGTACTTTTTTTATTAACACAACTAAATCTTAATAATTCAAGCAGTATTGCAATTTTCCCTAATAGATTCTCTTTAATAATTTAAAATTAAGTCCAAGGACTTTAAGAATGTTTTTAACTCTAAGAGGATAGTATCGAAGTGTTGGCAACTCCTCTAATGCTTGAATTTTTTCTTGTTTTTTTTCCAGATCCAGATTTCCGCAAAAGTTTTTTTTTAATCAGAACACATATTTGAGGGATCTAGGCAGCTGCCATAAAGAAGTAGTCTTTACTTTTGTTTGCTTTCATTTAGTGTGTAAATGTGTTGTGAATGTAATAAACGTAAAGTAAGTTTTAAAACATTAGAAATGTTATGAAGCTTAAGCGCTTCTCTGTTGAGAGAAAAAAAAACATGCATTTTAAAAAAAAATATTTAACTTTCTGCAGTTACTTTTCTATAGTTAATCTCGATAAAACACCTAAAAAATGTAATAGTACATTCGAACTTTGTTTATGCTTTATTCACAATTTGTCTCGTCTCTTAGAACTTACGTATTTTAAAATTATATAGTTAAGCTTTCTTTAATTAAATGACGGATGGATTTTAAGTGTGCATTTCTCATTAGAACTATTAAAGATAAAAACATAAAATTCGCAAAAGTTGTTTGATTGCATCTTGATACTACTAAAATAAAACTATCAGAGCAGGAAGAATTCAAGGCATTTAAGAATTTGTCTTAAAATTTTTAGTAGCCATATTTTTTAAAACATATAGGACATTTTTTTTGTTTAAAAGATTAAGAAATTATATTGTTGCTGTTATTTCAAATGCCACCTGCCTGACGTAGTTAGATCGAGGCCCACGAAATTCATCGTGGACAGCGGCTAGAAGTACGCCTGCCGTTGTCCTTGGCCTTTATTACCATGCAGGTGACAGTACGAATTAGCTCGGCGAAATCCCCCAAAAGGACGATAGATGGCGACACCACCTATTTCCACTTTAGGCATGGAACTGAATGGGAGGGAGATATTCTCCAATCCCCTGCTCTCGTGATTCAGCCCACAAGATTTTCGAACCCCCTGATTTAACGAGCACGTACTCCGTGAGTACTTGGAGGGTATTTAGTGGCACCCAGGCATTCCTTTCTGGAGTCCGATGTTCTAACCACTAGGCTACCCACGCCCTATTAAGAAATTATAATGTTTCTTAAGATTAATTATTATTATTATTCGATTTAATTTAATAGGGATTTATACAATGGTTACGGTTATGAAGAGAATAAAGAAATGATATGATATGAAGCACATAATAAAACAAACATATGCAGATACTCTTCGCTCCTGTAAAAATCTACGCTCTTGTAAAAATCTACGCTCCTATTAATTACACTTTTTCTTAGGAACAGAGGATATATAAGAAAAGAAATTCGTCACACATGTTTCAAAAGAAAGTAAACATTTAATTTTTGACTCTAAGTGCATTTTTGAATATGCAATCAGTTAGTTGCTGAACTTATGCGAATCAATTATCAAATTTATTAATAGAAACGTTACACATTTCGGAAAAATTCAGCTTATGTATGTAGTAAGAAAATAAATAAAATCTATGGCTTTTGGAATAAACAACTTTTATTGAAAACAGTATATTCATATTGAGGTAAAGAAAAAGCATTTCTTTGATTTCGTAAACACATTCTGAAATCTGTCAACATTTCAAAATATGTAATCTCTACAAACGCACATACACACACACTGTACAGTCTTCTAATATTAAACATTTCACGATATTGCTTTCTTGAGAGTTAGCACCGCTGTTTATTCGAACCCATATTAAAATGCTGAATTCTCAACAGATGAATTCGGTTTCTAAAAATAAACGTTCGAGATTGGGAAATATATCCTTATTTTAAGAAGTCTGATAAACATGTTTTAAAATATTTATGAAATGAACAAAGAAAATGTAAGGATATTTCATGTTTATATTCTTTAATAAGTGTATTATATTGATTGCATAAACTTAATATTCTTAAATCTTCCTAAAATAAAATTAAAAAAAAAATTGAAATATATCCCATATTATAAAAATTGTTCGAAATTTAAAGATTAAAAATATTATTTTTCTTAAAAATGCTGTTCTTACCGTGAACTGTTCCTCTTATTATTTTTTGTTTTCGTAAATGTCTTTTTAATGAGTGGCTCTATATGCTCGTTAACTTCATATGCCAATTACTTCTTTATTTTTTTATTTATGTTTTAAAAAAATCTATTTTATTCCCTAAATGAATCTCCAATTTTTAATGAATAAAATAATACAACTTATTTCTAGTAATGTGTTCAATGTTCTAAAGAGTTCGAAGATTTTAAAGGGGTATTTTATTGAGATAGAGGATTCCTGTTTTATAAGCATTTTTTTTCTTCAAAAGATTGGTCAGTACGTGAAAGAATTTGCTTCAAAATGGTAAAATTCAGAGATGCAATGGTACACCATTTAGTAGGTATAATCTTTATTGAAAAACATTTTCACAATTATTCGAAAATACCTTTTGAAAGAGAGAGAGTTTAGTAGAAATATATTTTACACATGTATTTATTTGTATTTTTAGTGTTAGAATGTGGGTTGAGAAAGCATCTGTCGTGTGCTAAAATATTTCAATCGACCGATACTGCTATGACTTTTCCAACATTCCAAATCGAATCCAGTACAAAATTGGATTCCAAAAAATGTTCTGACATTGTAGATCGAATTTTAGTCAGCTCCAGACTTAAGAGTTGCTTTTTCAAAGTTACTGAAAATATATCGTGATTAAATTTTATCGTAAGCAATACACAGAGTTTAACTTTTCAAAATGGAATTAGAAATTTACCACTATTAAATGCCTTAAAATGAAAACCTTGAAAAAATTAATTTTCCTTAAATAATTAAATCTTATTAAATATAAAAAATAAAAAATAATTCATTCAAATTGTTTATTTAAACTCTATTCTATTTATAATATTCTATTTATTCTATTCTATTTGCTTCGCAAAATTAAACTATTCCTAACTAAAACGAAACTTACACTAAATTTGTAAAAAAAAGTAAATAGAACAGGCAATGCAGTGTACTTACATTAAATATAAATGTACTTATTTGTCTCAATCAATATTATTGAGGTTTTATATAAATTCAGCGAAAATAGTGCTATTGGCCAATTATTCCGATTCGATGCAAATTATGTGAACAGTAACTTCTTGCGTAGAGAAAGTGATAGAAGTGAATAGAGAACTCTTACCAGACAATGAATTATTTAATGCTATTTAAGATTCTTATATATAAGAAAATTAAAATAACCTGTGTTCAATGTCGAACAACTTTTGGTAAGGAAACAAAGCATCAGGTTAAAACTAAATTATTAAATGCGCAGTTAGACATTAATAATTTTTTAGTTAAATAAAATGCAACTAAAAAATTAAATCTACATTTAACAGTACCAAGATCGAACCAATGAAATAATTAGAGCAAAAAAAATAATCTCGCTTATTGGAGGAAATATATAAATCTTATACCACGTTTTAATCAAATTAATATTTTGTTTATGAAATTCTTTTCTTTTCTTTTTCTCGAAATGTTTGGAAATGGATGTTGAAAACATCCTACAAAACATTGCCAATGTCATTTGAAATAAATTAATCATTTTTAAGGAGTAATCCCGATTTTCTAAAATAAAACGTGACGTTCTCAGTTTTCAATGCATTATATTTTTACGTATATGTTTCATAATATTTTCACGTTATTGAATGGTTATCTAATCTAAGAAAGATACACACAATAAAATGCCAGTTTTACTTAAGGTAAATTAAAATCTTACTCTTCGAAGCTTCCTGGCAGATATATTTTTCCTTTTAATATGAAAAACATTTAACACGTTTGTATATACCCTTAGTAATAACCAATACTGATATTGCGGAATTCAGATAGCTGCAATTAAAATTCCTAGTTTATTCTGATAAAAGGAACAGTGTTTTACAAACTCAAAATGCTGAGAGATCAAAATAATCTACATGGTTTACATATGGGTATTCTATTAGAGGCGTATAGAGCACAAATTTGAAGTCTATGTGTGTCCCCTTTATCTGTCTAGCTTATTATTGAGAGAGATACATATATTCTCTCTTTTCTTACTAATTACTTTTTCGGTCTCAATGCACTTCCAACTATGTGTGGGAGAAGAACATGCAGTGAAATATGTTTAAAGTGAACTCGCTTAAGACGAAATACTGGTTAACAAGCTAACACGAAATAATACAACGGTACCGACCAACTACTTTGTATTTTCATTCATTTTTGTTTTCTTAACATGAATCATAAATCGTTTAACACGAAAAGTTTTCCCTTTTGGGAATGAACAAATACAGAAAACATCAGCCGAATTGGACTATCCTATTTTATTATTGGAAGAATTCATTCCAGTAGATGATGATAAAGTAAGTACAGCCCCAATTAAGACATTTCTGGGTTTCTTCAAAGCTCAAAAAATTTCATTGATGTAGATTCCGACGTTGAAAATGAAATGAATAATGCAGCTTTTTTCTTCTCACGTCATCGGAATTGAGGAACATCACGAAACGTATTCGCAGTCATGTAGACGCGTATTTCAATGGTAAAATGAATAACTAAGTGGACGATATTCAACAATTTTTTGACAGTATGATGCTAAAAAAACCAATGCAAAGAAAAATATCAGGTTGTTTTCCAAAAACTGAATAAATGTTTTGTTTTTCAAAAAACTTGAAAATTTGTATTGAATTTCTTTCAGTTCATGTGAACGTTTTTGTTTCGTTGATTTCTTTATTAAATATATGCACATATACATGTTAATGGAAGTACAATAAATAATAAAACACTCAATTTTGTTGATACATGGTTCTTTTTCAATATATTTTAAAATGAAACATATTTCAGTGCCTTCAGTTTCATATTAGCGATTTTAACTGTACTTCAAACTTTTCGTTATAGTACGCTTTCTTTCTTTCCCTTTTTAGTCCTGCGCTGTAATATTAAATTTTATTTTTTCATTCCAATATATTATAAGCACAAAAAATCACATTATTGCAAAAAGTGTTCTAATATAATTTACAATTTAAATTATTCTCGAGTAACTAAAATGATTTATGGATATACTGCTCCATTTTTTTTTTATTGTTAATAGAAAAATAACATGAAAAATTACTTTTTCTTATACGTTGAAAGCTTTCGCAAAACAATATTAATGAAGGTATTTACGATGCTCAAAAAGGAGAGGATGTATTTGAGTAGTTAAATAATTTTTACATGCATTAACCAATTCATCTTTAACGGAAATGCGAAAATGAAGTAAAAAGTGTATTTTTGATTTACTCTGGGAGGGAAAGCTAATAAAAATGCCAATGAAAATTACTCCGAATAACTCCATTATTTCTCATTTTAAAGAATATGATGTCAAAAAGTATAACCAAATTGTAAATTTTAAGTTAGTGGTATAAGATTTATATGAGTTTATTTATAATTGCTTGATTTATAGGATCTTTTGTGTACTTTCAGACATTGTAAGCAGAAAAATATGGAAGCTTTCAGAATAATCTTGGCACTTTTTTCAGTTTAAAAATTTTGTTAGTAGTATTTGTCTTGAATACAATTTACTTCCTTGCGAATGTCCTCAAAGAATTTAGATGATTTAATGTATTAGAATCGAGGTTGTTATGTATTAAACATTAATATTAAAATTATTTGTTAAGGAAAAGTACTTACATTTAGGACAAAATATAATTTGTTTTGTTTTTTGAAGCCCCGCACAATTTCGGGAATGTGTTTCATTAATTAATTAATGCAATTACCGTTTTCATCAATTAACTAACAGACACATTTATCCAAGTTATAACATTGTGTGGGAAATTTCCTATTAATATTAAATAAGACACTTCCATTAATTTTCAGTTGCAAAGTCAAGAACATTATTTTCCATTTTAGATTTAAGGGATACGCAGTGAATCCGCTTAACAATTAAATTTATTTTAAATTGAAAACTAAGATGATCCTTCGTGCTAAATTTATATATCACAGATGTTTAATTTTGATAGGTTTGATTTCAATTCTTACTGTTACCAATAATTTTCTCTTTTATTTAAAGACACATCTCACAATTTCCTTGTTATGTACGCATGTTATGATACATAAAAGAATTATGTTAATACTTTATAACTGGATGAATGCAATATAAATTTTAAAAGATTATCATTTATTCAACGTGATGTGTATATTTTATTTCAATTTATAAAATGGATCATGCCAAATTAAAAAAAAAATCGGCACAATTATTTTGATGCCTTTAAAAAATTATTTTTATTCATTTATAATTCATTCAAATATATGAATTCATGTAAAAATGCATATGGATTGCAAAAGATGTTCCCCAGCCTAGCTGCCTAATTGCAGTTATCCTTGAATCTTAAAAAAATGTCAAGAACTTTAATAACATAAATGGCAAATAATGAATCTTTTGCCTTGGAATATTTTGTAAATAAATTTTTGTGAAAATATTATTTTCATTAAGTTTCTTAAATTTAAATTTTTATTTTATGCAAAATGGGGCTTTAATTAAAATTTTCTCATTCATATGTCACTAAATGTCAAGATACTGCCCATCTTAAAAAAAAACGAATTCGAAAATCAGCATTTTCAGCCTGCATTCTGAATCTATAGATGGCGCCACGTAACTTTTAAATCATTGAGTAATATTTAAAACAAAATTTAGTTAAAAAACAAAAAAAATCAATGGGTTACATGAACAAACATTTTAAAAAAATCTTAGGAAAAGAGCATTTTGAAAACCTAAATTTTTTTAAAATCATTTTGAAAAAATATCTGTTAATTCGATTTGGCCTACTCTATTATTTCATGCAAATTCAGACCTGAATTCAACAAGAACTTTTTTTTTAATATAGAAATTCAGATAATTAATCATTGAAAGAGCTGTACACTACACGATAAAGGCGTGTTGAATGAATTGTTTTAATGATTTTCGAAAAAAGACGGCTGGTAAAAAAAAAAACCTTCATTTCTACAGACATTTATGCAACGGAATCTCCCTCTGAATAATTAAAATAAAAGTTGGACAATTTTATTTACTTTTTTAGAAATGTAATTTTCTTTTCTAAATATAGAGTATTATACAAATTGGCTATAAAAAAAACTTAGAATAAATTCCAGCAATTCAAAGAGAAAAATTCTGTAATATGAGCTTTTTTTCTCTTTTAAAAGTCACTAAAAAAAAAATGTTGATTTGTGATGACTATAAGAAAAGGAAAATAGTTGATTAAACCATCGAAGCGGTTAGAAAAAAAATGATTCATTCAAATAATTGAAGTATCTATTGTCAGCTTGAGAATAGTTAGTTGTAATGAAAATAATTAGTGTTCATTTTTAATTGCAATGGTATTAATTTCTTTTCTCTGTAAATTTCGTAAAAAGGTTTTAATATCACAAATGCTAAAAATGTTTTTTAAAATAATTATTAATTTATATAAAACTTACATCAACATAATTTTTTACAGATATTATCTATCCACTTTTGATGTTTTTATCTGGTTAAAGCGTTCGTTTTTAAAGCGCTATGAAAGAAATTAGTATAATAATTTTTTATTCCTCATTGATTATGCTACTGAAGATTAGAAAACAGCTACGCTTTTCTTGGTTTAGATTAACCCTCCAAGCGGTTAGCACGGAAAATTCCGTCTTTTAAAGATACTTCAAAAATGCACTGCACGGTTTTTTTTTTGCCTTCAAGTAACATTTTCTAAAGCGGATTAGCCGTACTTTTCTGAAATCCTTTCCCCCTTTTAAATGTTTAACATCTTGAAAGATAATTAGGGACGGTGGAATCAACACAGCAGGACACTGATAGGAAGATTTATGGCTCACAGGGAACCCCGTGTTTTGACCCTGGAGCAATCGTAAGAAATCGGGGGAAAATTCCTTTAGACCCCAGGAAGTGTTTGTTTGTTAGCTGGTATTTCAAAAGTTTTGAAAAGTCCCAACGCATAAGAAAAATATGTTACAATTCCCTTTTGGATTCATATTAATTTGAAACTGTAACAAGTTGGGGCGTGTCAGGGCAATCTGCTATTTTATATAGTTAGACAAATTATTTTTTTAAAGTATATACTTTCGCTTCAATTTTCTTATCTTAATCAATACTTTCAGTTTTTGAAACATGATTATTTCATTATAAGATGCTAAAAAAAATTAATAAAACACCAAACACTTTAAAATTTGAAATCTTTTCAACTTTCCAACCACTAAAAATGAATAAATTTAAACTTCATCAAATAATTTGAAACATTTTCTTACACTTTGATAAAAATAATAACGAAAAAAAAACTAATTAAGATCTATTAGTTTTTTTTTTAGATTTCAAAGCCCAAGTTTTCAGGGAAGTTTACGTACAGTGCCTAGTTAAATATTGTTAAAATACACCGCATTATATTTGAATTTTAAGTGCTTGAACTTCAGTTTACATCAAAGACAACATGAATGAAGATTTTCCCACATTTTCTTATAACTTGAATGTTTGAATAAATGGTAATCAAAAATATACGGAAGCATTTACAGTAGAGATTTATGCATATACATAAACATAAAAATCAATTTTAAATTCGAGCTATTCAAAAACATTCGAATTATTCTTCAAAAATATCTATTTATGCAAAAAAAAACCTCAACATTTATCTTTTTTTAAAGGCTAACTGAATAAGTAATTAAAATCTGGATATTTTTTGAAATCTCGACCGTATAAAGCTAGAAATTTTATGTCAGAAATTCCATTGGGAATTTCGAATGGCAAATTTTATTATATAGCTTCTTTGGTATTTTTTAATATACTTCGAAGATTTCATACAATTCAGTTGAAAACTGCATGCTAAGAGCAAAACATATACTAAAAAATTCGACGAATATACAATAAAGTTTTACATAGAAGCAAAACTGAGAAGCTAAAGCATAGGAATGAAAAATTTTGAGTATAACTGAAGTAGTTTTCGAAATATTTATTTTAAAGTTCAGAAAATTTGTGTGCGTTATGCTATACTTAATATTAATTAAATGTTTAAAATAATATGTTAATAATAGTCATGTAATCGTTTGATGACACATTCACATACTAATAAATATTATAATGGTCACTGATGCGAATGTCAAAAATTTTATGTAATTTTAAATTCAGACATCAAGATATTGATGTAGAAAATATAAAACGACCATAAAAATACATGAAAAATGCAGTCTGCTATAAAATGATATTGACAAACAAAATACGGCATTTTCACTTACTATGGCACAGCCGGCTTAGTCAGGGGCGATCTGGAAAAACAGAGAGGGAACCGCGGTTTTGATGGATGCCGCCCTAGCTTTTAAAGTTCTCAGGGGAAAAAATATATATAAATTACAAATGCAAAAATAAGTCTCGTAATTTTCCATACATTTTTATAACAGCAATTTGTGGAATTGGCTCCCAATACTTTGTTGTGTTTGACAATATCTAAGGTTACCAACCATACTTTAGATAGATTTATACTACTTTTTCGTAAGCGTATTCCTTTTAAAATTAATTCGTGCAGCCAAAATACACTTTTTGCACTCTTAAAAACTTATGTTAACTATAACAGTAAAATTTAATTTATGCAACTTGTGAAATGTTCATAATTAACCATTTCCGTCTAAACAGTTTACATGAAAAAAAGTTTGGACTCCCTCATTCATTAGGGAATTATATAAGATTCTAACATTAAGCTTTATTTTTCACCGTATATGGTCGAGTGGTAGTGTATCGTGCTTCCACATCACAGGTCTTAGTTTCTATTAACGGGCTGGGCAAGGTCGACTCTGCCTTTCATCCCCGCTACATTGGGTCGATAAATGAGTACCAAGCTTGCTTAAGGTCTTAAACACTGAATGTCTCTCTTCAGACAGACCACCAAATCGGGACATCTGTTCATGCACCTCAGCGCTCAATGGTCACGTATATTGGGATGGGTATAATAGTTCCTGGCCCTCTTGGATTGTTGAGCCATTGAGTTTGAGTTTTAAATATGAGGGTTGCCTCACTTTCGGGATACCCCTTAGATAATCATGTATTTCCACTCATTTGCAATTAAACATTTTTCTTTCAATTACGTTTATTTCAGAAGGAAGTTAGATTTTTGAAATGTATTTGCTTAATAACATGTATATTTGTGTATTATATTAAAATTACGATCAATCTAAAATTACATGTTTTTTGCTCCTCTAAAAGCTTTTAGGATTTTAGAACTGATCTTACAATCCATATACGTTTTATAGTAGTATATTTAAAAATGATAAAGACATTTTTACGACTGTGTGAACTTTTATGCCTCGTTTGTAAATATAAAAAATTGCATTCAGCTACATTTAAAATGTACTGAAATAAGTGGAGAGGAATAGGATATTTACATATTATGAATATTTTGACTGCAGTAAGATATATTTATATTTCAGTTTCTTTACAATTTAAATAGAAGTTGTAAACCATTTTGCGAATAGTTTGATATTGAATATAAACCCATAGGCTGTTTAATATTGTAAAGTGTTTCAGTTTGATACCAGCACACATTAAAATAAGGCTCATTTGCAGTTATATGATTAGCTTTAGTGATATTTAAATTTTAAAAAATAGTCTACACATACGAAAACATTCTTTCAAAACCACACACCACATCTCTCTCATACTATGTCTTCCATACAGCAGGAAATATTTGTGTATACTCAAAAAATTTAATACAGGATATATTTCAAAATGTTAAAATTGTTTTTAAAATTTGGTATGGATACATTGTGGAACTGTCAGTTAACTTCACTGAACAAAATTGTTTTAAGTGTACTGCTTTGAAAGACAAAATTAATTAGGGAGAACTTTTCTCACAATAGAATTTGTAATGACTGAATTGTGTGAAAATGTAGCTACCGATGTGTGACATTTTTCCTTGTAATAAAAGAAACAGAAAGATAAGAAATTAAACTTGAGTAGAATATGGTTAGAAGTACTGTCATGCGCATTTGAAGAAGTATATCCCCATTTAATTTAAAAATTATTGACTGAATGTGTGTTATCTCCATCACAAATGCCGATGTAGAAAATAAATTTTTATTTAATACAAGGACTTCGAAAAGGAGAACACTAGGAATGAAAATTTAGATTTTTTCCGAAAAATATTCAGTTAACATAAAAATATCATTTATATGATTTAAATTTAAATAAATTAAAAGTATTGAAATCTTTTTTATGTTATTTTAAATCAAAAATATAATTGAATAGAGAAAGATCGGTTTTATTTCATAAATATAATCATCGTATGTATATCACCGTAAGCACCATTTATTGCCTTATTGTTTAAAAAAAGAGATAGGGTCTTCGCTATTTTTACCTCATTACTTTTTTTAAAAAACAGGAAAGTGAGCGCGTTTTCTTACTCTCATATTCAAAAATGAATACAGGATGCTTTTTTCTGGTTCAAATCGCAATACCAATATATATATATATATATACAAAATTCATTTTTCTGTCATTTTTTAAAAATTAAATATATATATATATATATTTAACCTTCTAACACACTATTTATTTCCTTTTTTCCACTCTTCATTTTGTTTTAATCCTACTGTGACTAAACATGTAGGGGAAACAACCCAGTTGCACTACAACTTTCAAACAAGATTCTCCAAGGCAACTTGACAGCTAGCTGTAAACGATTGATCTCTTTTTTTCTTACTTGACAAAGGGACAGAAATAAGTCATAAAATTGTCCCCGTTTGACCTCCCAAGTTTTAAAAGGGGGAAAGGAAAGAAGTCTGTTGCATTTTAAAGCGAATGATAAAATAAGAGTAAACGCTTTCATAATAATTTCTCAGGAGGAAGGTAACAACTCAGAGGGTTAATATAAAAAACATAAGATTTAGAGTGAGAGAGTTAATTTTCTATTGAGAACTTATATATTAATTTGCAATGGTCCTGAAGCATCCAGGACTTCTCGTAAATGTTAGTTTTTCACTTAATGGGGGTTAACCTTAACTTTAAACACTTAAAATTATTTAGTCATCGAAACTAGAATAATGAATATGTAATCTAAATCTTACAATAGCTATTCACTAATCATAAGAGTTTTCTATGGAAGTCATGTGAGTTTGAGAAATTCCGCTTTGCTTTTTGTATTTAAATCTCCGTTTTATGGAAAATTCACCGCACCTTATTGTAATAGACATGTAATGTTATGTTTGTGTAAAAAAATCGTCTTGCGTTGTGTGTGTCTATTATTTATGTGAAATGTTCTTCTACTGAAAGTAAATGTGGATAAATAGCAACTAGACTCCTCCATCATCTCTTTAAACTTCTTGAGGCCATTGGCCTCTACTCAAAAATAGTCCCTTCTATAACCCTTTAAAAGAAGAGAGTACATAACATACGTTGTTCAATGCTCAAACAAATAACAACCCAAAACAAAAAAAAATGTGCTTGCCTTACAATTGTACAAACCAGTTTGACCGACTGCCACCTGTTGACTGAAAAAGTAATGATGGTGTATGGTAATCGGCTTAGGACAATGGTTATCACATGTAGCCAGTTGTCCAAAATTCTTAGTTTTTCAAAAAATATAGCCGGAAATAACATTTGACTTTTGAAATTATTCAAATTATTATCAACGCTGAATCGAGAACGAGACCCTTGTAGCCAAGGCCTAAGGCACGGGCCCAGCCTTAAGACGTCACTGATGGAGTCAGTACAAAAGTATTACATCCATTCCAGATACAGAAGTCATTGACGAATTCTTTCTTGACGTGACGCTTCTGCAACCAGTTGACCGGGATTCGCAGCTCTCCTACTTATTTGGCTCTCTCGGATACGTTTTTCAGTTAAAAAAAATAAAATTAAAAAAATCTCTAGGAAAAATTGATATCACAAATAAAATAATAAGAAACTCGCATCCTTTCTCAATTATTAAAGTGAGTGAGGGAGGAAATGCTAAGATCACACTATTCCGCTACTCGAGAGTTTTCGGAGACAGGCCTCTCGATTGGGGACAATGATCAAAGACAACGCCTGGGCTGGCACTCTTTCTCTTATCTCCCCCACCGCATCAATGGGACGACGTTTTGAGCTTCGACAGATTTAATGTGCCTCGTCCCCTACACGGATTCGTCTTCAGCGGTACTAGGCTTGACTCATGACACAGCAGTCGTGAGACCGTCACCTTGATCACTAAGCTACCATTTCTGGACTATAAAAATTATAAACATATTTAATGATATTCTGAATATTTATTAATTTCCGAGTGCCTAGTAAACTTCATGGATTGACCTTGCCAAAAATTACAGGCTAATCTCTCAACTACCAGTTCTCAGTCAACTGATAAAAAAAATTAGCCTTAATAGTTTAGATGATCATCATATAATCAAAAAACCAAATTTTAATTCCAGAGCTGCACAACTTTCGGCCACAGTTCTCCTCCAACCACTAGTTGCTCAGAACAGTAGAGTATATTAAGAAAGCCAGGACATCTCTCATACACATTCATAGAATCAAAATTTTTCCTATTAAAATTATTTTTTTAATCTAAATATGTATAACACTAATATGTTCGATGACAAAGTAACCTTAAATATGAAAAAAGTAATTGATAAAAAGTGTAAACAAACGCCTCCTTTGACACAGTTTAAAAAATACTTATCTTGTGTCTAATGTATGTGATTCATTAATTTGCTTTTAATAGAAAGGAACAATAATATTCTTCTCTTTTAAATGTTTTTTTTTGAAAAATGAGTTTTGAGAAAAGTAGAAAATTTCAAGATTTCCCAAACTTTTTTTTTAATAAAACGCAAAAGCTCTTTTCGATGACATTTGTACGAAATATTGTAATCGAGTAAAAGTTCTGAAATTCAATCATGATATAAATTTTAATAATAATGAAAAATCAAATGCTTTCATAATTTATTTGTTTACAACCAATGTTATAATTCAAATGTATTATTTGCTCCTATCTTCGCTTTAGTAATAACATTTTTACAGTAATCAAATATTAATTTATTGTTAAAAGTATGCATCATTTAATACGAAACAAGGAGACAATAAAATTGTAGTTCTAACAAAAAATTAGTATCATTTTTTGTGGTTTTTATGGACTATGATTCCTAAAACTCAATGAATAATTGAATGACCAATCACTGGAAAAGCTCAAGCAGAAATCTGATGATATGAATCTGTAAGATTGAATCAGTTGATGAAATAATTTCATTCAAGTACAAACATAATTACTAAACTTGACTGCAAAAGTTCATACAACTCCTTAATACAATGAAAATAAATTCAAATAAGAGATTTCACTATATCTTATATAATTTTAAACATAAAAATCCGACTATTGTTAAAATCTCATAATTTTTTGAAGAAAAACTAGACTCTTATATTTAACAGATTTTAAAAGTGTTTTAATTCGACTTCTGGCTACTTTTTTGTAACCGATATGGATAAAATCAGTTGTAGCCTTGTAAAGGAAACTCCTTCTTTATATAAATTTCAGATTACAATATTTTTTTTAAGTCGTGTGGCTAGTGGAAAACTATTACTTTATTGGAGTGGCCAGTGCATCACTGTAAAAGTATTAATTTGGCCCTTGAGTGGGAAAGTTTGAAGACCTTTATCTTAAATAATCTTCTTTTTAGGGAGAAGGCATTGATTCCTATCTAACAAATTTATTTCTCAGCAAATGATCATAAGTTTTTTTAGCGTTCCTGAAGATTAGATTGCATAATATGCGTTCAGAAAAGATATATGAAAAGGGATTCTTGTACTTTTTTTTATCAAATGAAGAAAAATAATTAGTTAATGACATTTCAAAATAATGATAAACATTTAAAAGCCCAAACAGAGTCTAAAATGAATTCAGTATAACAAAGTAACCTCGCTGGTAGAAATTGGAATTGTTCTCAGGATGAATGTTGTCCAAACCTGACGACGCCTGAGCTGACATCTCCGTTTCTTACTACGGTACAACGCTAAAGAGAAAAGGTTGAACCTCGACAGATTTAACGTGTATTGGTTCCTTCAACACAGCGGATCTTCACTGGTACCTGGACTTGAATCCGCGACTATTTTCCATGAGTTCGTAACCATAGCCGTCAGGCTACCGCGGCCATGTGAAACAAGATAACGATGCTATTGCAGAACCATTTACATGCACACGTCCTTCCCAAAGTGTTCGAGATCAAAGCTGCCCAACTAAAAATAATATACAGTGGGTCACAAAAGAGTTCGTACACTTGCAATTTTCAATAAAATTTAATATTTTCGACTAGTAAAAAATAATATATTGTAATTGTAATTTTTTAGGATATCTGCAACTTGTTCTTAATGGAATGACACAATTAATTTTTTAAAAATATAGTATAACTATTTTTTTAATTACTAATCAAAAAGCTACTAAAAATTACGCAACAAAAGTCTTCGTACACTTTACAAAAATCTCAACTTAGCTTTAAATATTGTATGTCTTTCTTGATTTAGTGCTTAGTAGGATATATTTTGGTGTTCACAACAACTTTTAAGCGTCTTGGTATAGATTTAATAAGTTTTTTGTAATTTCTGCATCGATTTTTCTCCATGCTTCTGCGATTATTGTTTTTACTTCACATTTTGTGTTTATATGTCATGTTTATTTTTCTTTTACGTCAAAATCTAATCAAATATGTTCTACTGTGCTAAATAAAATGAGTGATAAGGTGTTTTCATTAATTGGGGACAGCTATAGAGACACCAGTGGCGTACATTGAGAGCAGTGCGCTTGGCGTCATTATCCTGTTAAAAATGAAATACTGTCCAATATCCAAATTTCGGGCGGATAATTTTAAATTTCTCTTTAAAATATTTAAATACATCTCATGATTCACAATACCATATAAGGATACCAATTACCTAATTTTGAGGCCAACTTCCACCCCCACGCCAGAACACCTTCAATTCCATGCCGAAGCAGGGGGGTGGAGGAGTGCTTGTTCCCCGTAAATTCATGGGCTTAAACTCCTTATTTGTTCATTTACAAGCTATTATAGGCCCATTGAAACCAAAAGGTTGAATTATTTGTCATCGCAATCAATTTTGTATTTTCTCAAACTTAATCCAAGAATCTAGTTGGATTAATGAAACATGGAGGTGGAAGTGCTCTTGCTTGGGGTTGTAAATCGACCTCAGGATTTGGTAATTTGGTATTTTTTGTTAATATTGTGAATGATGCGCTTTATTAAAATAATTTTAAAAAAAATTTGAAATTATCCGCCGAAAATTTAAACATTGGGGATGACTTCATTTTTTAACAGGATAATGACACCAAGCGCACTGCTCTCAATGTACGCCCCTGGTGTCTCTATAACTGTCCCCAAATTATGAAAACACAACCTCGATCACTTTATTTAGTCCAGTAGAACATTTTCGTGGTGAGACTCTGATGTAAAAAAAAAGAAAACGTAACAAATAAACACAAAATGTGAAGTAAAAGCAATAGTCACAGAAGACTGGAGGAAAATCGATGCAGAAATTACAAAAAAACTGATTAAATCTATGCCAATATACTTAAAACTTGTTGTGGATACTAAAAATATCCTACTAAGTGCTAAAATAAGAAAAAAAGAAATACAATATTTAAAGCTAGTTGATATTTTTGTTAACTGTACAAGACTTTTGTGGCGTAATTTTTAGTAGTTATTTTTTTCTTTTAAAAAATTATACTCTATTTTTAAAAAATAATTATTTAACTCCATTGAGAACAAGCTGCAGATAT